>OY747708.1:29827500-30240000 GCA_963556495.2 Valencia hispanica
CACACACACACACACACACCTACACACACACACACACACACATATGTATATACATACACTCATGATTGTAACATCTTCAAGGGACATATCCTCGGGTGATCTCTATGTTAAAAGAAAGGCTTTGACAACTTTAGGAGGAATTTGAAGAACTGTCCTGAGGAGTGTTTCTGAGAAACCCGATAAGATAAACTAGTGGAGGAGTTCAATGAGGCATTCAGAGAGATCGACCCTTATGATAAACTAGTAGATAGGGAAAGGAAAGAGGTGATAGATAGTACAGGTATGTGTAAGGTAGTCAGATTTAGCAGATGCAGCTGGCAGCTTTTGTGTACTAGATTGTTGTTAGATTGTAGTATCTATCTGAGCAAGATAGATACAAAGTGGTTGTAAGAATCACTCTAGAGTTGAGCTTGAGCTTCTTTAAGGGGCCATCCGATGTGGTGCAGCCACGCTTGGCTATGTGGGCCCCCTCTCTTGGACTGCGTCATGAGATCACATTGATCTGGCCTGACAAGGCGTTGAGTCTTATCCCCGCAGCGCAAGCTTAGGGGTTGACGCCACCGGCTGAGGAGGATAGCAGCGGAGGATAAGATGAGGGAGAGGCGAAGATCCTCTGCTTCATCGGTCGCATTAAGAGATGGGAGGAATCTAAAGTGTAAAATCAGCCTCTTTTCGCGATCAGTTGGGATTTAGCACTGGTTCATGGCAGTCGGCGCTGGCGCTGAGTTCTCTCTCCTGACAGGGTAATCGCCCAGAGGCTTAGCGCCATGGGAAGAACAATACCACCCACTTTCTCTGATCTCATCTCACGGATGATCTGGACAAAATACACGTCCGCATCGACCATATCTGCAGGAGAAAATAAGCCAGGGAGAGACAGGAGAGTGACAGGTCGAGGCCTGAGAAAAAGCTTAGAAGTCCAACATGTTGTCAGTGAGGTGTAGGCATGAAGGAATGTTTGTGTCTTGTTGTGTATTTGCATCCCCCTCATGTCTGCTTATGTTATGTCTCCTTTTCTGAAAGCTGTTTGAGCGCATACTGTGTTATTAGATTATACGTCTGCGTGCATTTTATTCAATCTTGTCTGAGTGTTTACAGGATACCTGCACCCAGATAATTTGCTTATAAATGTATGTGAAGCAACAGCGTGAAACATCTTGGGGGGGGGGGGTCAGTGCTAAGCTGCCTTAGATTTTAGTATCTAGAATCCCTCCTGTTTCCATTAAAATTGTCCCAAATAAAGCTGTATCTCTGACACATGTAAATGAAGCAACACAGCAGTGAAAAAAAGATCAAAAGATGTGAAAGGCTGCTATTACAGTAATCTACCTCAGTGGAGATGAGAGGCTTTTATCTGGCCTAAATTAACTGGCTGATCTGCAGTCCATCATCAAACAGCGGATCAGAAAGCGTCAGGTAGTTTGGCACAGTGCTAATGTGTTTCCAACATAAAACATTAAAAAAGAGCCAGTAGTCTGCTTTTATCAGCTCTCACTTATGCCGAGTAAACTAATTTTAAATCTTTCTATCTACGGGCTGCTCTTTGTAATGTGTTGCACATGGTCTAAAAGCAGCCAGGAGGGTTTATCAAACATAGACGTGGAACTGCTGAAGTTGCTGAAATCAAAAAGAACAAAAAGATCTTAATATGAAGTGTTTCACCACTGTCTGGGCTCCAAGCTAACTTTTTGACATTGGCATCCCTAGTTTGCCTTCCTTAATAGTGCCTTTCTCACTTAGTTGCACGACCACAGCATTTGCCTATCAAAATATTTACAACATTAACCTTTGTCACATCACAATCACAAGCTTATGTGCCTTGTATTTATTGTGATTTTAAGCAATAGGCTAACACATAGAAGCATAAACTTGTGAAGTGAAAAGAAAATGGTACTTGTGTCACCCATTTGTATTCAGCCCCCTTTACTACTTTGATAACCCTAATTATCAGCAATACCCTAGCAACTTTAAAAGGTGCTTGCGAATCTTTCTTCTCTGAAATCATTAACAGAAACATTAATAATGTACGGACTCTGTTTGCAACAGTGGAAAGACTAACTAATCCTCCAGTGACAGTAGCCAGTAAACTTGACCAGGGCCTGCAATGAATTTGCCAGCTTTTTCACTGAAAATATTCTAACAATTAGGTTAGAATTAGGTCTTTACCAAAGCACAGAGCCGACCATCAATGTTATACCCAACTAACACCAATGCAGAAAAAATTTCAGAATTCCATTAATTAAACCAAAAAAAAAAGTAGAAGAAATTATTAACCATTTAAGCCCCTCCTCTTGCTGTCTTGATATCCTACCCACAGCTTTCCTTAAAGGCAGGGTTTACGTTTCTAGGAGAGCTGTTCAAGAGGGCGTTATTTCAAAATAAAAATCCCACCCCTTTCTTCACGCTCTCTCCCTAAGCCACCCTTCAATAACATAAGCACGCGCAGTCAGCATAGTCTCGTTGGTTCTTCTTTGTCGTTGCCTTTTCAAAAACACCTTTGCGTTTTTAAAAATATTTTTGGAAGAGTTTCTGCCGCAACAAATGAGCTCCGCCAAACAAACAACACTTCGATTGATGCAGCTGGCGAAATCAATTTATCTGCTAACACAATAAGCTAGCGCGACCTCACTTCCTGTTTACAGCCGAGAACGCGCGATGTGTGCACAAACATGGGAACGCGCAGAGAGGGAGGTGCTGGACAGGGAAGTTTGGCTCACGACCCTATTATCTGAAACGGAACGTGACTTTTGATTGGATGAGGTTTTCCCAAAGTTTCTCCCTGTACAGGGACTAATGATTACTCTGTCATGTTAAATAACTCCAAACTTATTGGTTGCCATCGGTATATGAAGAGCATTTCTCCCAGTATTGAAAAAAGTGTTTCAAATTGAAATCGTCTATCCTGCCTTTAAGAAAGTTTTCCCTGTCATTGGGTCTGATCTGATTAAAACAGTGAACTCATCCCTCCTGTCAGATGGACAGCACGTTAATCCAGAACTACAGGCCAATTTTTTATATTCCATTCATCAGTAAAATTATTGAAAAAGCTGTGTTTCAGTAGTTAAATAGCTTCACAACAATGACCAACCACTTTGATGTTTTTCAGTCTGGTTTCTGTGCTCACCACAGCACTGAGACTGCCCTCGTCAAAGTTTTCAATGACAGCCGCATAAATACAGCTTGTAGTAGAAGCACAGTGCTGGTTCTGTTGGACCTTAGTCCGCAGCATTTGACACTGTTGATTATGACATATTATTGTAACGACTGGTGACCTCAGTCAGACTATCTGGTACAGTATTTGGCTGGTTCGAATCTTACCTAAAGAACAGGGACTTCTTGTTTCAATAGGAAACTTTTCATTCGAACGAACAGAAATCACATGTGGTGTGCCCCAGGTCTCCATCCTGGGGCCCTTCTTTTTTAATATCTACATGCTCCCACTAACCCAGATTATAACAACCAATAAGATTAGCTACCATAACTATACAGATGATACTAAGCTCTACATTACGATGTCACCAGGTGATTTTGAACCCATTTAAACCCTAAGTAAATGCATCGAACAAATCAATGGGTGGATGTGCCATATCTTTCTCCAGCAGAACAGAAACAAAACAGTAGTAATTACTTTTGGACCTAAACGATCAATAGTCAGCCCACATCTTCAGTTAATACAGCTAAAAACTACTGATCAGGCCCGAAATCTAGGTGTAGTGATGAACTAAGATCTTAACCTCCAGGGTCACATAAAGGCAATAACAAGGTCAGCCTTCTATCACCTGAAGAACATTTCTAGGATTAAAGGACTGATGTCGCAACAGGACCTAGAAAAACTCATCTATGTGTTTATCTTTAGTCGGCTTGATTACTGCAACAGCGTCCTCACAGGCCTGCCAATTAGACAATTAGTCAATTAGATAGCAGCAGCTGATCCAGAACGCTCCTACTCATGTCCTAACTAGAACCAGGAAAGTAGTGTATTGAAGATCCACTGTTACTATACCAACCCCCCAGACCACTCAGGTCCTCTAATTCCAGTCTACTCAACATCCCTAGAATTAGAACCAAACATGGAGAAGCAGCTTTCAGTTTCTATGCTCCACTAATCTGGAACAAACTTCCAGAAAACTGCAAAGCTGCCAAAGGACTGAGTTATTTTAAATCACGACTAAAAACGTATCTGTTTAGAGCTGCCTTTGAGTAATGCTTTGAAGTATCGTGTTTTGTGTATTCTTCTTGCCTTGCGTTGCCTTGCCTTGCCTAATTACAACTTGGAGTTTGGACTTGGAGTTTGTCACCAAAGGTGAATGGTCAAAATACCAGTAGAACATGCATTGATTATCACGAAGGGGAGTAAATATTTTTTTTTTAGAAGCCAATCTCTTTTGAAAATGTAAATTAAAACAGATATACCTGTTAGGATATTTCATTACTTTTTGAGATATACCTGCCTCATTTCCTACCAGAAACATATGGGTAAATAAAAATAAAAAATCTGATATGTAAATGTGCCAGGTGTATGAATAATTTTGGGCTTAACTGTACCTTGGTCAAGATGTGCATGGGCAGCGCATAGTTGGCAGCAGCTGTTACTATACTTCATGACAACCTTTACCTAACATCCAGTCAGTTCAGTGTTTCCTCTTTTTCCTGTTTTTCCTTCTGCCTACACATCAAAATTCAGTTTACATGATGCTGAACTGAAGGTAAAATTTCTTCCAAACCATTTGTAGATGGCTAAAAAAGAATCTGTACGTGTAAATTCATTTCTTCATCTTACCATTAAAGTGAAATTGATGAAACCCCATTAAAAAGTGTGAATGTTGTAGTTTCTTGATCAGAATGCCAGGGTGGTTCAAAGTGGACCTCTTAGTATTTTTTCTTAATAATACTCAGATATCCAGTCCAGCTGTATACAGTGCATAGTTTTTTTAAGTCTCCAATTTGAAAAGTGTTTAAATCTCAACTTTTGTTAACAGCAGGTGCAAACAGAATATTGTTTTGCCAACTCTCAGGGCTTTTGTGGAGAAGACCTGAGTGTTTACACATGTGAGTCAAACTCACTGTAGTCACTGTAAGGAAAATAATACCTCTACACAACTGAAATGGCAGCAGAAGCACTGTTCCCAACATAGCAACTTAGTCCCTATATTTATTCTTCTGATCATCCTGCAACAATTAAAAAACTGACTAGCCACAAATAAAGCAATGTTTTCTGGTGTTCTTGGAAATGTTTAGAGACTTGTGAAAGCATTTATTCTTACTCTGCTGTCACCGACCTCTCCCCATCTCAAAGCACTCACAAGTGGCCGGGTTCTCTCTCAGCAGTCCCTCCCAGCTGCAGTCAGAGCCCCTCTCACCCTCCTAGTCCAGGTTGATGATGAATCCTGCATTAGTAAAACTATCACAGACGAATTCCCTTATAGTGAGGGCAGAATTAAAATGTCTTTGTTTAAAATAATTCAAACCTTCATTTCCTTTGGCTCTTTTAGTTTCATTTAGATTTTTAATGTAGATTGAACACAAAGAAATATGAAATATAGTCATGCTTTGTTGGGACTTCTGGTTCCTAAGTGGACTTTAGAGTTTAAAATCCAACTAAGCCTGGGAAAACTGAACTAAATAAGTAAAATACTTATAAAATGTGTAGTTCTAAACAGTTTTAGATTGCAGATGGACAATTATGCAAGTTAGGTGATGATACCAACATTTAGGACAGCCAATAGCTAGTATCCTTACGAATTAGTTAGCAGTAGTGAACACAAAAGGTAACAGTAAGTTAATATTGTTATTGATAGCAATATTTAAAACTGTACTACTGACCAACCCTAATCTTACGGCCACCAGTGCAACTGTTTAGGGTTTGCCTTTTTCTGTAGACTGAATTTTAAATGTTAGCGCAGCTTAAAACAGTTTCCTCCCTTCTTTTCTTGTATGTCCAGGTGTTGGGCTTCACTGGCTGTCTAAATCTGTTAAGTACCGTCTCACTCCTCTGTGTCTTGGACTGTGATAAGAAGCTGAGTTTCCCATCTCTACCTCACACATGCAGTCTCATGTAACCCAGCCAATGCTTTGCACCGTGAAAGTTTATTTTACCTGATAAGTTGACTGAGGAACCATTCTCTTTCTGTGTAAGTCTCCAGGAGCGGTAGTTGTTCACTAAGTTTAAGCCATCTCAGGAATGGCAACCATTTTTACAGTCCTGCCTGTTACATCTATCAGCTTGTTATTTGTCACATCAGGCTTGCAGGAAAGTACCCCATTGTTAACATAAAAACAATTAAAGGCAATTATATAGTCATAAAAGGCTGCTGCTTAAGGCAAAAGGGCAGAGATGGAGGGAGCATAAATCACTGGCGCGCACATTGGCTCACATCAGCAGTAATGCAAGACATCTATGAGTGCACTGAAAGACTCGTAAAGTAGCCTTAGGGCACGACCTCTGCCCTAAAGAAGCTGCTAATATGCCCAAATGATTGCCCAATAACCTGAAAACATCAAATGACTGGCTGCATAACAATAATGACATCTGCCTCTGACTATCCAATTAGCACCACAAATGGCCAAACGAGGTTCCGTCTTTATGTGTCCATTTTGGGTGCTGTATTAATTCACTCCTGTGTCTTTTAGAGAGCTTTATTTTGAACAAGTCTTTGCTTCAACATTAGGTGTGTGTCTGTGTTTTTATGTGTGTGCTACCTGTCCTTTTTAGCTGGAAACTGTCACTGTCTCCATCTAATTGGATTGGGAGAACACCAGGGGCTAATGCAGCCTGCTGCCATCGAGTCGTCCATATAAAGCAGCCCTGATCTGATTGCCGGACTTTATTAGAAAATGGAGCAAACAGGGGCTGGGCCGAGCTCCCCCTCCCTGCGCTGCGGCTCCTTTCACTGAGCGGACAACAGGGAACCGCTTTTACCTAGTTAGCACCCTTATCAGTCGCAGTGAGTTTGGGGTCACTTTGGACAAGGACCTTGAGGGAAATGTTAAATGTAATTTCATTGACAGGAAATGGGACTTTGGATGCGATTAGATTTCTAGTTGGACAGGTAGGGTGGAAAAGAAGTGCCATTTGGAGTTTGTTTTGCAAAGGCGTATTCCACTTCCCATCAACTCATCCGTTCAATAAAGGCGCATCTTCTTCACAGACGTTTCTGTATTTAATTCTCAGGACAAGGTGGAAAAATCACAGCTTTCCTGTTGTCCCTCTGTACAATTGTTCACAGGACACATTCATTCAGCAAACATGACAAGGTCTACATAGGCTGGGTATTAAAGTATTTGTATGACACAAAATGGTGCTCCCATTGAATGTTTTACCATGTGTGTAGACCCCTCATGCCCACCTCCCCTTCTTTTCTATGACTTTTACCCTCCGCGCTGCCTCCTTTCTCCCGCTTGCGGCCACCTCTTTCCCAGTTTTCTGTCGCTTGCCGATCGTATCTCACCTCCTCTGATTTCATTTGACCGTTGCCAGCTAATCAGAGGCCAACATCTGGATGGTTTCCATGACAACAGGCAGGACCAAGTATTCCAAGCCTTAAGAGGTGGCTTGAGGTCTCCTGATGCAATGAGAAATTCCTTAAGATTGACAGCTGTGATAGAGGGAGGAGAACAGAGGCCTGAATGGCACCACATTGCCACTGTGTTTTTTTAAATGTTTGCTTAAGGTATCTGTGTGTGAATGTGGGTGTGTATGTGTTGCCTCATTTCCCATGAGTGTGCTGCCCATCCAGTGGACCCAGTGGGAAAGGGTGGAGTGAAGGGCTGTTTGTTGTTTTGTGTATGCATGAGGGAGAGAAAGTGTGGGGTTATAGATGGAACTATTTTCTAACTGTACCAAAGGGCTCCAGGCAGCCACAACACTGGCTGCAGCTTATAAATACTTCCATGCACACAATAGTGCTTTTTTCCAATAGTGGGAGAAAGGAAGTGGACTGAGTAGAGTATAGACCTCTGTCGCCTCTGTGTTGTGTCACTAAAAGCATTACAGCATTTCAAACATTACGTTTAACCCTTTTAAGATCATAATTGCAGCAGACAAAGATTACTTCTGCATTCTCCTTTAGCTTTTGTCTTTATTCACAAAACCTATACAGAACCCTGCATGAGTATTCAGAGCGCTGGATTTTTTTTCTTTATCAAAATTTGTGACATTACAACCATATAATATATTTGATCTATTTTATTAGTTTTTTATGTGATAGATCCGGTGTTGTCCAAGTTTGTTCTAAACAAGAAATAAACTCAATCAGTACAAGTTAAAAATGATTTGATTCATCTCTATAGTTCACCACCTAAATATTTTGAACAAACTTAACTTAAATTGAACTGGTTCTGGTTTATTTATCATAACTTTCCTGAAATAAGATTTCCTAAAAGCAAATAAGGAATGATGTCCTTGACAAATTAGTCTGTGGATCATGTCATTGCCTATCATTTGTTGTATTCTCTTCTGTTGTCTTTGCTCACATAAGTTGTATTTTATAATTGCAGAATTGCTGCACTCATATACATTTTTTTTCATAAAAAATGACTAAAAAGCATCAATTTAGACTACATTTGTAACTGTGACCACTTTTAATCCTGTTATTACCATCAACTCAAAATCCAACTGTGAAAAACAACCAAAAACAAAAATTTAAGTTGACAAAAGCACTCCCTCATTCCTCATTCAGATTTTTCTACAGCTATTAAGTCAAAATATATCGTCTTTATGTACTTTTTGCCATAAGGGAGTCAATCCACATTTATGTTCCTCTTTAATAAAATCTTGATTCTGTTTAACAATTCATTAGCTGACAAAATCTTTAGTTGTGTGAATCAAACACACCTCTTGCTCTTTTAGTTACTTACCCGCAGGATGGAGCTGAGAGAGAGACTGCAGCTCTCTCTCAGCTCCATCTTCCGTCCATAAACAACAAAAAATCAGACAACAAAAGCCCATCTATGTAATCTGATAATTTAAGGATTGGAGTTTACAGCAAGTTTTCTGTTAATATCCCTACATATCAAGTGAAGCCAAAGGCAGCAGTTTGAAGTTTAAAACGAAGGGAAAAGCATTGGCATAGGTTTTTTTGTGTATAGCACTGGTCCCACAGCACTTTCTAATAAAGATTTCATATATATATATATATATATATATATATATATATATATATATATATATATATATATATATATATATATATATATATATATATATATATATATATATCCTGACAGCTGTTCCTGTTGCCACCAATCACACATATGTCTCAAAGGTCGTTTTTTCCAATTTATTTGTTTTTCATTCCTAAAATGAGTATCTGTATTGGATATTTAGATTTGCATTCAAAAACTTTATTTACATGTTAGCCTATCTTTAGTTGACTATTAGAAGTGCACATACATAGTTAAGTTATTTGTCAGTCTTTTTCCGTTATTTGTTTTGCATAATAGGCAGCAGATTAATGTTTATTTCTTTTGTTGAGTTACCAGTTACTTGGAGTTGCTGCTGGAGTGCCACAACAAAGTCTCAGCTGCATCAGATGACAAAACCACCTAAGTGGATCATACCACTTAGATTCTAAGGGGAGGGCCATTTTGTGTTTATTATTATTATTATTATTATTTTTGTTTATTTGGGGCAGATGGTTCTGATCTGTTAGAGTTTTTTGTTGTATAGGTTACATTTAGTAGGATTCTAACTCAGCAGTGGTCTGATGGGGTTTGCTGAATGGCTGGATCCCATAGGACACTGCACAGCTGCTAACCCCTGACCACTTGGTGCAGATGCTCAGACATTTTTAACTTTACGCAAGGAGTACAGGTAACTAAATGAATAAAAAAAATAAAAAAGATTCCCATGAGAGGATCTGAGCATCATCACAGACTTGGATACTGTACTCAATGCATCTCGTTAACCGGGAGCTGTGACCAAAGAGCCCGGTGTCATTCCAACCTCCGGTGAAGAACCGGCACATGTGCCGCAGCAGGAAATGGCTCGCTCAAAGAGTCTTTACAACTTCTGATCACTTCAATTGTAGAAATGTTCCCTGATTTCAAAACTTTGGCTGAAATGCTTTGGCTTAATTCCAGTCTCCAGTGTGGCAGCAGAGCACGGATTCAACCTCCAGGACAACACCTAGACCTCCATTAGAAGTCTTCTGTCTGATGCAAAAATCCAAAACCTCATGACAATAACCTGTGCAGCAATCCTATTATTTTATTCAGTTCCATGCGGAGCAGGAGGAATTTGTGAGTTGTGCGACTAGGCCACAGCAGGTGAACTATTCTATTTTAAGTGCAATCATTTAATTAGTTTTCAGATGTATTTCTTTGTTCAGCTTCTTCATATTTAATATTATAAAAAAAAAAAAATACTATTGAATATGTTATCATTTTAAAGACTGACATTTAAAAATAGATTATGACCAAATTTTGTTGACCCGGTCAATCAAAATGACAAACAAAAATCTCAAGTGTGATCTCTGCTTTGTGGAACTTAAAATTTTTTTTTAAATCCATTTAACTTGTTTTTTATCCCAGTTGAAGCCCCGCTCCTTACGTTTTTTCACGAGCTCCTCCGAAAGGTGGCTTTCTTTCACCCTCTGTTGCGCAAAGGCATAATCTTCATTTAAAAGTCCAGCATTGCGGCAATATTGTATTTACAGATGGATTCTTGGGCTGAGGTTACCACAAATACATCGTGTAAGAATCATTACCATGAGCTTTTCAGTGGCTTGGTTTGTTCTATCATTGTTATTTTTCCCTCTTTCTGCCGTCCTGCAGGTGTAGAAACAGACTAGGAAATTTTTATTGTATTTTCTTTATTCCCCTTCCTCTCTTATATCTTCAACTCACCCTCTCCCTCCTAAAGACCCACTCCAATGAAAATTGTGTTATTCGTGTTGTTAACATGTTCTTGTGGTTTTCTGATGCCAGATAACATTTCTTAAGAAAATTAAGCACAAAATTGCATTTCTGAGTATTTCTGCTGTCAAATTGCTGTGAATCAGTAGCCGACGTGAAAAGGATGTCTTAAACAGACTGTGTTTGTGATGTAGCAACCGCCCATGCGGGCTACAGGCTCCTGTTCATGCTCCGCTCTGCCCCGCCCACTCAGGTTCTGAGGAGTAGAGAAGACGATGGCGGATCAACGCCTGTGTGCTGTAGCGGGTTGTGATGCTAAGAAGAATGATATTATTAGCTTTCATACTTTACCAAAACCATCTGCAGTGAGAGAGAAATTGATTAATTTTATTGGTCACAGCAAGATTAAAAACCGCACATCGGTTTGCAGTCAACATTTCAGAGAAGACGGTTTCACCAACTGGCAGGGGGAAATGATGGGCTTCGCTAGTAAACTACTTTTGAACCCGGGTGCAGTGCCTTCCATCAAGACACCATCAAGTGGACAGACTGTATCTTTACCGGTAAGTTTATTTTTTTTCAACTACTTCAACCATTTGCTGGCATTACGTCAGCTATGTATGGGTCAACAACCAGTGCTGCATGCTGCTGTGTTAAAGCGATGAAGATTATAATATAAAGTAGTGCGTTTTACAGGTTTTTTTAAAAAATCGTTTAATTTTTGTTTAATTTTACACAAAAAAAGGGTCAGATGCACACACAGAAGCCATTGCTGGGGGGGAGAGGGAGGGGTCCTCCGCACCAACGGTTCCGCACACAACTCAGAAAAAACATATAAATAGAAAAATGTATATGTTTTTTCACGGCCTAAAATAATTTGCTACTTCGTGTTGCTCTATCACAAAACAATGTTAGTTCAAAGCAACATAGCTTTTGTTAGTTAAGTGACAAAATGTGAAAAAGTTGAAGTGGCATGAATACTTGTGCAAGGCGCTGTATGCTCACTTTTGATTTATCAGTTAATTCACTGATCACTTCACCTGTTAATTACTGTCACTGCTCTTCCTCCTCCTCCCCCTCTGAGCCGTGCTTCCTGCACTGGCTCTCTTCTTCTTGCATTCATTGACCACCATCCATTAAAGTCAGATTCCCCAGGGCAAGTGGAAACCTCATTTAGCACAGCCTGTTCAGCCAAGAAGGGAAGCGCCAGACCCCATGTGTCCTAACCGGATTAGGAACCGACCGACGGATGGGCCGCGGGACAGAGCTCCTTGGCCCAACCACAAGTCCCCGATAAACCAAAACAGAGGTAGGTAAGATGTGAGGGTGGGTTATTAGTTGATGTAAATAGTCATACATTTTTCTCTTTTTTAGTGACCATGAAATGTAAGTTGTGGAAAAAGCCTTCAAATAATTGATCTTTTATTGCAGAAACATAATCTCCTCCAACCTTCCCCCACATTTTCTATGAAAAAAAACCCATCCGAAGACATTTTAATGAGTCATACTTTACTTGTTTAAGTTGATTAGCGTTCAGGAACCTTTGAATTGCATTCCATGTCCTTTTGTGTCCGTGGGTGTAAATATGACGCAAAACGGGCTCATTACTTTTAAACACTTAAAAATTGGACAGACATGAAAACAAGGCTGTTCACACAAAGCAAAAAAATAGCCACAACAAATGTTCCCATATCTACAGTCAGAGCAATAAATAAAAATGTAAAAACAACTGCTTTCACCATATGAACCTTCGAGGTCTCTGCGCTCCTGTGGCAGCCGTCTCCTTGTCATTCCTGAAGTCAGGACACACACTCACGGCGAGGCGTCTTTCCAGTACTATGGCCCTATGGGCAAATCTGACCCTTTTGAATACCTAGCTACCCAGATAAATGAGCCTAACAAAGCTTTATTTCTAAGTTTATATAAACCCCCAAAACTTAACTCTAACTTCTTTAATGATTTCAGCGACCTTCTTTCCGTAAAATGTATCGATTATGACCAATTAATCATTGTGGGGGACTACAACATCCATACTGACAATCCCCAGGATAGATTAGCTAAAACATCAAGTGACACTCTTCACAACTTTGGGCTGACCCAGCATGTTTAACAACCAACACACAATAAAGGACACACTCTGCACTTAATTATCAGCAACGCTTTAACTATATCTGACATCTTGGTAATTGATATTGCATTATCTGACCATTTCTGTATTTTCTTTGAAAGTACCATCTCTCCTAAAATATCTAGCCACAGTTAGATAACTGCAAAAAAGGTATTTACTCAGGGACAGTTCTTTTGAAACCTTTAAAAGTATTTACCCTTCCACCACACACCCCTCATGTCCCAACTCCAACTCAGTAAACAAGCTGGTAGATAATTTCCTCGTGAAAATCTCAGACATCATCGATTCTATTGCTCTGACTAAACTGAAAGTAGTCTCAGGTAGAAAGAAGTCTCCATGGACAAGCGATCCACTGGTATGTGAGGAAAAAAGGAAGTGTCGATGAGACGAGAGAAAATGGCAGAAAACTGGACTCCAGGTTCACTGTGAGATCTACAAAGAGAGACTGAACAGATATCAGTTATCTTTAAAAGAAGCAGGGAATCGTTATTTTCTAAAATAATTAACAGAAATATTAATAATTCACGGACTCTGTTTGCCACAGTGGAAAGACTAACCAATCCTCCATTAACAGTAGCCCCTGAACAAAATTCTACCAGGGCCTGCAATGAATTGTCCAGCTTTTTCAATGAAAAGATTCTAACAATTAGATGGTCAATCTATAACGCAGCACCAAGCCGACTACCAATGTTATACCCAAATAACAGTAGTTAAATAGCTTCATAACAATGACCAACCGCGGATGTTTTTCAGTCTGGTTTCCGTGCTCACCACAGCACTGAGACTGCCAACGTCAAAGTTTTCAATGACATCCGCATAAATACAGACTGTGGTAGAACCACAGTGCTGGTTCTGTTGGATCTCAGTGCCGCATTTGACACTGTTGATCATGATATTTTATTGGAACGACTGGAGAACTGGGTCAGGCTCTCTGGTAAAGTATTTGGCTGGTTCAAGTCTTACCTAAGGAACAGGCACTTCTTTGTTTCAATAGGTAACTTTTCATCAGAACAAACAGAAATCACATGTGGGGTGCCCCAGGGCTCCATTCTGGGGCCCCTCTTATTTAATATCTACATGCTCCCACTAGGCAAGATTATAACAATCAATAAGATTAGCTACATAACTATGCAGATGATACTCAGCTCTACATTATGAAGTAGCCAAGTGACTTTGATCCCATTCAAACGCTACATGCATCGAGCAAATCAATGGATGGATGTGTCATAACTTCCTCCAGCTGAACAGAAACAAAACTAAAGTAATTACTTTTGGACCTAAAGAGAAAAGATCAACACACAAACAGCACACAGCTCCAGTTAATACAACTAGAAACTACTGATCAGGCCCGAAATCTAGGTGTAATTTATGGACTCAGACCTGAACCTCCAGGGTCACATAAAGGCAATAACAAGGTCAGCCTTGTCACCTGAGAACATTTCTAGGATTAAAGGACTGATGTCACAACAGCACCTCAAAAAACTCATCCATGTGTTTATCTTTAAACGCATGGATGGATAAAGATAAACGCATCTCTGTGTGGCCCAGAGATGCGTCCTGTGTGCTCCAGGACTGTTTTCAGTGCACAGAATGGCAGGTCTTCAAAGAGGCAGCTACATATGAGGGAGAGGTGGACCTGGAGGAATATACATCATCTGTCCTTGGTTTCATCTCCAAATGTGCTGATGATGTCACCACCACCAGGATAATAACCTGCTATCTGAACCAGAAACCCTGGCTGAACTCTGAGGTGAGAGCTCTGCTGAAAGCTAGGGATGCTGCATTCAAGGCAGGTGAGGCATCAGCACTCAGAGAGGCCTGAAAAGGACTGACTGCAGGCATTACGAGGGCCAAAGCCACATACGCCCAGAAAATCCAGGGTCACTTCACCACCAATGACCCTCGGCGCATGTGGAGGGGCATTAAATACATCACAGACTAAAACACCAAGGATGCCCAATGCCCAAGAGACCCCTCCTTGCCAGATGCACTCAACCATTTCTATGCCTGCTTTGAGTTCCCTGATGTCTCCCCCAGCACCAAACTTACACCAAAACCTGGTGACACGCCCAGCAGTGTGACCACAGCAGATGTAAGGAAGACCCTTCAGTGTATCAACCCTCACAAAGCAGCAGGGCCTGAGAACATCCCAGGGCGGGTACTGAGGGACTGTGCACACCAGCTGGCTGAGGTGCTGGCAGACATCTTTAACACCTCACTGTCATCTGTCCCCACCTGCTTAAAGACGGCCATGTTTGTCCCCGTCCCCAAGTGCTCCACAGGGACAAGCCTGAATGACTATCGGCCCATAGCTTTAACCCCAGTAGTCATGAAGTGCTTCGAGAGGTTGGTCATGACCCACATCAAAGACACCATTGATATCACTGTGGATCCCCACCAGTATGCCTACAGGAAAAATCACTGCACTGACGACGCCATTTCATCGGTGGTCCACACAGCTCTGACCCATCTGAAGAGCAGAAACTCCTATGTCCGTCTGCTCTTTCTGGATTTCTCCTCAGCCTTCAACACCATCATCCCACAGACGCTGATGCAGAAGCTTTCTTCCCTCGGACTGAGTCCCACCCTTTGGAACTGGGTCCTGGACTTCCTGACCAATAGACCTCAGACTGTTAAGATCCACAACACCATCTCCTCCTCCATCACCCTCAGGACAGGCTCACCACAGGGCTGCGTGTTGAGCCCCCTCCTGTTCACTCTGAGGACGTATGACTGCTCAGCGAGACACCCAAGCTGTCATATAGTTAAATTTGCGGATGACACAGCAGTAGTGGGACGCATCACCAACAACGATGAGTTCAAATACAGAGAAGAGGTGGAAAACCTGGTGCAGTGGTGCAGAGAAAACAACCTCTGCATCAATGTGAAGAAGACCAAGGAGATTCAGCGTTGTGGTGAGTTAGATTTTTCATGCACTTTGCATTTGTTTTTGTGTTCAATCTTAAATTATTAAAGGTATGTTTACATGTTACCATGACGACCAGAGAGCGTTGGGGGCTGAGTGTTATGGCACGTTCACACCGGTCAGCGCGTCCAGGCAGCAGGGCAGCTAGATTACATGCAAGTCTATGGTACCTACGCATCAAGTGGGCGCCAACCTGCCCTGCAGCAAGTCGCGCGCATCGGCGCAGCTGGCATCAGCGCGTCCACTCGGCTGCTGCCCGGATGCACTGACGGACCGTCGGAGCAGCTGCTGCATGAAGTTGGGAAAACTGAACTTTCAGGCAGCAAACGTGGGGCGTCAACCAATCAGAGCGACACTTTGTACTGACGTAGTTACTCCTTCCATGGGTGGATCGGCAAGTTTTTCATTCAAGATGGAGGATCAACAAACTGTCGCTGTGTGTAATGTTCGTGAATTGTATGACCTGTCTTCGTCTTTTTACAAAGACAGGAAGAGATCGGATCTTATTTGGAGGAAGATATCGGAGGATATTTGAGTGCCAGGTAAGCAGTTAAATATTTTCTTTTAACTTTCTTATGTGCTTAGACGACGTTGTCTGGCTTGTGTGGCTTCATTAATTAAATAAACCCAAGCCACTCTACATGATCCGCCATGTTGTAAACAACTAGCAACAGACAAATCCACGCCTGCACGCTGACGTAATGACGTGATGGGCTGATGCCCCGACGCACCGACGCAGACCACAAAGTGGGCAAGCAGCTGGGTTTTAATTTTAAAGCGTCGACTTTCGTCCTTTTGAGTGATTTGACGCTGACCGGTGTGAACGTGCCATTACTCGTGTTATGTTGTCTGCTCGATGTTAGGAGGACGCTGTTAATAAAGATGCGAATACACATTGGATTTACGTCTATTGTTATAATTTTAAAAATAACCCGTTTTTATACCGTCCCTTATCATTAATCCGCCACACCTCAAAGGCCGGTCCGTGAAAATATTGTCTGATATTAAACTGGTAGGTGGTGAAAAAAAGGTTGGGGACCACTGCTGTAGAGCATATTTATTTATATTTATCTATTTATATTTATTTATTACATTTATTAAATATATATATATATATATATATATATATATATATATATATATATATATATATATATATATATATATATATATATATATATATATTTCTGTTTTCTTTTTTTTCACTAATTTAATTTAAATAGGCTATAATTCCTGACCTGAGTCCTAATTTCATACCATTACATGTAACGTGAGATGGTATGACAATAAAAGTTCCTTGAATCCTTGAATCTTTAGTCGGATTGATTACTGCAACAGCGTCCTCACAGGTCTGCCTAAAAAGTCAATCAGACAGCTGCAGCTGATCCAGAACGCTGCTGCTCGTGTTCCTCACTAGAACCAGGAAAGCAGACCACATCACCCCAGTTCAAAAGTCCTTACACTGGCTCCCTGTACCTCAGAGAATAGACTTCAAAATACTTTTACTAGTTTATAAATCATTGAAAGGCTTAGCACCAAAGTATATTGAAGATCTGCTGTTACTATACCAACCCACCAGAACACTCAGGTCCTCTAATTCTTGTCTACTCAACATCCCTAGAATTAGAACCAAACATGGAGACGCAGCTTTCAGTTTCTATGCTCCTCTAATTTGGAACAAACTTCCAGAAAACTGCAAACCTGCTGAAACACAGAGTTCTTTTAAATCGCACCTAAAAACGTATGTGTTTACAGCAGCCTTTGAGTAATGCTTTGATGTATCATGTTTTGTGTATTCTTCTTGCTTTATTGCTGTTAATTTATATGCTTTGTCTGTGTTTTACTGCTATCTTCATTTTACCACTTAATCATGTACAGCACCTTAAATTACCTTGTTGTTGAAAGTGTGCTATCCAAATAAAATTGCCTTGCCTTGCCTTGCCTTGCCTTGCCTTGCCTTGCCCTCACTGCCTGCCAGAGGTCCTCAGGGCCACAGAGAACGTCCATGTTTTTAAGAGTTTTTACTTATTTCTTATCATATTTATCCACTGTTTATTTTAACATTTTAACCTGTTATTTTAATCTTCGTTCCAATGTTTCCTCTATGGGAACCCTCTGCCTCTGGAGCGGTGGTTGGCTGTGGCTGCCTGGGAGCTCTACAGGTAGCCCTTGGGAGGAGGTGGGAGTCTCTGCCTTGCCTCCTCTGGGTGCCCTGTGTCAGTGCCTTGGCTGTTGCTGTTGCTGTTGATGTGCTGCTGTCGGTGCAGTCCACACCTTTGATGGCGTTTCCTTACCTGGCTCATCTGTACACAGCCAATGTCCTTTTTATGCTTCCTCTTGAGTGTGTATGCGCATGGGGGTTGGGGTGGGGGAGGGGGGTATAATTGTGATCATGCAATGTTTGTATAAAAAGTGTTTTATAAGTAAAGATTGATTGATTGATTGATTGATTGATTGATTGATTGATAACTGTCACAAACAAGCCTGAGCAAGGATCCAGTTTATCTAGGAACCATGCAAAGATGATGAAGGTAAGAAAGGTCAAAGACGGAACAATTTGTTTCAGTCAGTATTATTTTTTTTTAGTTACACTGACCTTTAAGTGTGTGGGATTAGGGCTCTCAAATACACTGACTTGATTTCCTGTGAACTTTGGTAACTTTAATATATCGGGTTGTGTCACTGATGCATTACCCAACAAACCCGATTTCAACACAAATAATACATTTACTGTTGTGATTACTGTTTAATAAGATAAACTTTAAATCATTGTTTTCTAAAACAACTACCAGTACACACCAAATAGTCTGTAATAGTTGACAGCATTGATGCACTTGACTGGAGATCACAAAAAGGAGAGTTTTGTTGTTCCTTTTTATCTACGTGCAACTGATGGAGGGATTTTTTTATGTTACATCACTCGGGTTTAACATTGAATAGCTCTATCAGCGACCTCAAAACTGTGTGGCTTTGGTTAATAATAGTCATGGGACTGCCATTAATGCATTATTTAAAATATTTTATTGGTTCACTTTAAAATATGACAACACACCCAGCTGAACAGCATCAACCTGGATTCTGACTTAAGAGATCATAAAAACAGAACATTTTTGTTTATGAATGAAAGCTTTTTTCAAAACATCATACAATTCTTGCCTTTTCATTTTAGTTTTTTGCATTAGTAACTAAATAGGAACAGCTAAATAGTATCAGTGACAGTTTTTAGTTATTAAAGGGATAGTTCTAGATTATTAAAATCAGATTCTCATAAAAGGTTGATATCTTCTTGCAGTAGATAATTTACTTGGTATCTTCATTTAGTATTAAGACCAAAAAGGCTCCTCTTGTCTTGAAACAAACACCATAGTGGTTTAGGTGGTTAGGTTTCTTAAAAAACTTTAAACTGTTTGCATCCGGCAGTTTTTTATACAGAAGTCAATAAATGTAACCAGAAAATGGAGGTAGGAGGTAGTGCTCCACCAGTGATCTCCTTGTGTGAAACACACACAGAGAATGAGCATGTTGTTACAGAAATTGTTTGATATAAAAATTAAGTGATGTAAAGCAAAGAAAAAATATAAAAGTGGCTTAAGTGAACGTTATTTTGTGGATTTTTAACTACCTTGCTCTACGATTAAGTAGTTCAGTCCAGAATTCCTTTACACGTTCCGTTCTTAAGACGTGTTTCACACCGGAAGATCATTGGTGACACGCTGCCTCCAATCCCTTTTACCCTATGACAAAAATCATCAGTTTTTTTTTTGTTTTTTTTGTCCTGTTTGGCAGTGTGGAGCTCAGAATTTGTGTCCGAGTACCAAGTAGAAGCCCAACAGATTTACTTTCACAAGCGGAGCATTACAGCTTTTACTATAGTCCTCCACTTGATATATGTGTGAAAAATCTTTATTATGAATTGCTGGGGGGTTTATTTCCTGATGTTATGGACCCAGAGACGTAAAATTAAGGGGAAGAAAGAAAGAAGATGAAGAAGAGAGGTAGGAAACAAAAAGTCAAGAGAGAGTGTGAGCTGAAAATACAAGAGAGGAAAGGGAACAAAGAAAACACAGGAAATCATTGAAGTCTGCCTCCATACCCAAACGACGGCAGAGAGAGGGGAAAAAACAAAACAAAAAAGGAATAAGGAACATCGACAAAACAAACCAAACATCGTGAACTAAGATCTAAACAACCACATCACACAAAATGGATATAAAAATACAACAACAATGTCACAGAAAAACTCATGGTACCGATTAATCAAGCTCTAGTAATGATAACCTCAGCCCAAGAATATATCCTTAAACACCAGAGACCCCACATCTATGTGTGTGTGTTAGCATGCTGGTGCATATAAGGTTTCTCCATAAGAGTGTTCGATAGTTGGTGTGAGCAGGCATCAATCCGTCTCTCAGGAATTGATGCAGACATGAAGGAGATCGGAGTCAAGACGTCCAAAGGACCCCCAGAGCCCCAGGCGGACCCGGGCGGGGCCGACCGCATCCCCCAAGAGAGGAGCAAAGGAGAACCCCAGGGGAACGTCCAGCGGCTACTATGCAGGGGCCCGGGGGGCAGCAGTGACAAGCTCACGGGCCCCGCCGCAACCAGCCGCGCCAGGGCGGGCCCTTCCATGGACCGGGAGAGCTGGGGCCCAGGGGCGCCCCACCCCCCAGCAGGGACCCGACAGGGGACTGGCCGACGAGGGGTCCCCGGCACCGCAGGGGCCGTGGCCGGCCGCCACGCGCCACCACCACCCCGGGCCAATCCCCACAGCCAACATCCCACCGCTCCACCCCTGCCCCACGTCAGGGCGCCCCACCGATAGCTGCAGCGGACGGACGGCATCCCCAGGCCGAGCTCAGCCAGCACCTGGACACCAAGTTGTACCAGCTCCCGAGTCCTGATCCCGCGCAACGCAGAGCGCTGAGATCAGGCATCCAACAAAGATCAGTTTTTGTTTAAATAATCTTGCAAAGCAAATGTGATGACAGTTCAAAAGTTCATAAAATCACATCTGTGCAAAGCACTGTGACGTTTTTTTAGGTTGGAGTTGTTTTATGATGGCAAAAGTTAAGTTTGCTTCGGTCTTTAGCAGTTAGTTTCAGCCTCCAGGTCCAGCTAATCTAGATTTATACTTAAGAAGGACACCAAGAGAGATGAGTATAAATACCTCGGAGTTCACCTTGACAACAGACTGGACTGGAGACTGAACAGTGAAGCCGTCTACAAGAAGGGACAGAGCAGACTGTACTTCTTGAGGAAACTTAGGTCCTTCAAGGTTTGCAGCAAGATGCTGCATATCTTCTACAAGTATGTTGTGGAGAGTGTAATCTCTTCAGCCGTCATCTGTTGGGGTAGCACAGTGTTTCTCAAACTATGGGGCGAGCCTCACTAGTGGGGCACAGAGGTATTGCAGGTGGGGCGTGACATCAACGGGATTTAAATAGTTTTTCCCCCCTAGATTCTGTCGTTGTGAATGTTTCACTGCATTGTAAATTAAATCAACCAGCTCCCCCCTCTCACAAAATTAAACACACCCAAATAAATTAGCAATTGTGATCATCATTGTAAACGTTGGAATACATCGCAGCAGAACAAAACAAGCTGAAGTAGCCGCATTATCAGAGATTACATGTACAAAACGTACAAATATCTAAAAAGATCAGGGAACGTTTCAGAGTAAGAGAAGTCACACGGTCAACCACGGAGGAAATACAGGGATGAGTATCTTGCTCTTTATTTATTTTATTTATTTATTTTTATTCTGTATTTTTGAAAGCTTTGTAAATTTGATAAAACTACAACTTTTATTTTCTCCAACTGTGAGCTGAAGTTCTACATGTAGCAACTACTGACAGCATATATTTCTTAGCCGGTTTTATACCAGTGCGCAACTCCTTTTTCCAACTAATTTATACCCTTAAAAACTTGTAGACTAACTCGGCTATTTAAATAAATAAAACACTTTAAAAATCAGGCGTGGTCACCATTCTGTTGGGCCGATAAAAGCATGGGGGGCTTGTGTGTGCTCCTTTGTCCAAAGTGGGGAATGATAAAAAAAGTTTGAGAAACACTGGGGTAGCAGCATCAGAGCCATGGGCTTAAAAAGGCTCAACAACCTGATAAAGAAGGCTGGTTCTGTTCTGGGGACGACTGTGGAACCACTGGAGATGATAATGCAAAGAAGGATTCTTCATAAAATCAAAAAAATGATGGACAACCCTGAGCATCCTCTTCATGAGACAGTCATACAACAGAGCGTCTTCAGTCGGAGGCTTCTTCAGTTTCGCTGCAATACAGACCGCTACAGGAAATCCTTCCTGCCCACAGCCATCATCATCTACAACAACTCCTTAAAGAATTAATTATATGAGCTATACCAACACTTAATTTCCCTCTAGGGATCAATAAAGTATTTTGATTTGAATTTGAATATCTACTGCAGGTACAAAAAATAACTGCCTATATCCATTTGACAGAACATCATTGAAAATCCCAAACTAAACTTTTAAAAGAAAACTTTTTTTCATTTATTTGAAATTATTTAGCATAAATTTGGAACTCAAATTACAGAATTATCATTGTGCCTCAACATTTCACTGTGACTGCTACATAAAATAAGACTTTACACGGTCCACCCTGTTAAAACTGTTAACAAACATTTATACCATTTTTAAAAGTTAAATCACACTTTCTGCATGTGTTATGAGTTATCTGTTGCAGAGAAACAAAGACATTTGTTGGAGGTGCTGGAAGTTTTTGGAGGATCTCTGTCATAAACACACTGGTATGTAAGCTGTCCTCCTCTTGTCCTTGTTCATTTATCTGGCTCTGTCTTGTGACACAATTTAAGACTGTTCTCCGATGATTTATGTGTCTTTTGCAAACAAGCAGACAAAGATCACACAACTCCTCAACACAGACCCTAACACTGTTATCTCTCTGTTAAATATTATTTTTTCACATAGGACATTAATGTGTTTTGTTAAATGGAAACAAAATTTAGTTGGTATTCATCCAAAGTGATTCATTTGTTATTGTTCTTATTCATCTGTAGTCATACTGAAAGCTGTTTCAAAGTAAAAGTTGCTCTTTTTTCTTTGTGGTGATGTTTTGCTTCTGCTGGACGTAAAGGTACTAGCCAGATTTTTCTGTAAAATCACTAAAACTCACTGTAGGTATTTGTCATCACAGTAAATCCAAGCATGCATGCAGATGACTTGATGAAATAAAAATACTGTTTTGGAATAGTTTAGCCTTTTGTCTGGTTTGGCTTTCAGTTTGATCCTCACATTACTTTAATCACCTCATGACACAAAGCTGATTTCATGTAAATTTATTATGACATGACGCATCATGTCAAAGTATGTGGTTGTGTAAATTTATGAGCCGAACAGACTTGATTTTACACGACAATTAGAGTTTCAAATATATTAGCTTAACCGCGGCTTCAAAACTACGTATCCATTACGTGACGTCAGCGACAGAACCGAACACTAGTCCGAAAACTCCGCTGTCAGGCCTCATATTTGAAGACTCGGAAGATTCTTCCTCCAGTTCTAGCCTTGAGATGGTTTTTGATGTGGAAAATGCAGTCGGTTCTAGTGCTTCTAGAGGTGGTGGTGGCATCGAACTAAAGCATAGAAGAAAGCTGGACATAGAACGATGAAGCTAACATAGCAGTGGGAGAAGTGACGTCAGGGAAGCACAGATTGGTAAGGATTAGAAATACCTTTTAATCGTGGCTTCTTTTCTTTTCAAATAATTAACAAAATGATACAAATGATCATAATAATATTAATTGTAGTGATTTTAGTAGTGACCTTAAAAATAAACATTACATAATGTAAATATGGTAAATCAGATTTAAAACTGAAAATAATAAACTAATCCAGACGTTCTTATTTATAAAGTCTGAGACTGAAATCGGAAAAAATACATTATAATGTTGGCAGACATTCATGGCAAACAACAAAGCAAGTAAGACTTACTTCATTACAATTGTTCTTTATGATTATTGTTGCAATTTATTAATTTCAGGTGAAACTTGTTTGTTATTTAATTTCTTTGTCAGACTCCCTAAATAAAGTTTTAATTATTGATAATTATAGCAATACGGCCTTAAATATGTACCTGTCTCTTCTGGACACAAGATCTAACTGGGGTGTCAGTGGAAGTCGAGCTTGTAGGAGTAGCGATGCTGACGCTGTCAGTGTCACGCAGTCCATGAGCCCCACCACGGTACCACCTCCACACGCTTGTGTTGAACTAAAAAATCCAGTGATTCCTTTATCATAGTAATCAAAACAATTCAGCTGAAAATCTTCCGAACAGAGGAGAGAGGAGGAGGAGGGAGCCCACTTCTCACGGATGCGTCTAACTTGTTTCACCCACTTCAAAAGTAACTCTGGGTCTTTGGGAAACTTAAATAAACTGACACAGTCCTTGTGTGTATTTGAGCAAAATCCAGCAACACAATGCGAAGGCATTGCGATCACTTTTCTTTGTCAAAAACAGAAAATAGCCGTCCCAGTCACAGCTGAAAAGCTGCTGTCAAATGTGTCAACAATTACGTCACTTCCGGCTTTATGCTCGTTTAGTGCACGGCGATACAGTACGGGTAAAATGCTAGTCACCACAGTGGTTTTCCGTAGGATTATGCAATGTGTGTTTATAACTTTGAAATAGTCAATTGGGTTCGGATTTCTTTATTATATGTTATGTTTTAAAATGTCAACTTTGTGTCATGAGGTCTTTATGAGTTCTGACTTCTTTCCAAGAACTCGTCAATAGGCAAAACAATCGCACAATGTATGAATGATCTGACATCAGATGATTTACACTCCTGATCACAGAACTCATATATGCGAAATGCTTCAAAATGAAGACATCAATTTGTATTTTTTTATCCTCAGCTTTGGCTCTTTCAGAGATAATATGATACAATGTCTATTACAAAATAGAAACTCAAACACAAACCACGACCGTATGAAGCCTCAGCCGACTGTGGTGGGGGTTTACTCATGCTTACCAAGCACTATTGGTCAATTTGGATCATTTCAAAAGGACACATCACTGCACAGTAAAAACAACACAAGCCATGCCAACACCAGACTGGCCTGACAGCAATGCCGTTAGAATTAATACCCCAGGGATTCCAGAGCTCCCTGGGGGGGGGGGGGGGGGGGGGGAAATGGGTAAATTGGATAAAATGAATAGGTAATAAAAGAAGGAGAGGAAGCCTTTTAGTATCAAGAGAGTTGAATGGATCCATTACAGTGTCAGTGTAATTAAGAGGGACAAACAGAATGTGTAGAAGGAGTATTGGAGGGTGGGAATGGAAACCACAGCCCCCTGGGATCAATAAGTCCCTATTCACATCAGGCCGGACCGGAGCTGTCCAGCTGTCTGAGTGCTGAGCATCACTGTCTGCTCTAATAAGTAAGACTCCGACATCAGGGAGTTGTTAAATCATTGAGAAGAATATACGTGAATAAGATATTTAATACACCTCGCTGCTGGCTCACTGAAGGAATTTAATGTAAGACACCTGTTGAATGTGGCAAAATGTACTGGAAAAGGAAAAAAAGAGAGGAAGCAGCAGAGAGAGATAATGCAATCAAAATGACTAGACAAGAGAAAGGAAAAGCAGAGCCCATGTTTAGGAGATGATGACAAGCAGAGGGAGGAACGCTGATAACCTTGCTGGCTTAAAAGCTTCCTCCGGAGCCTAATCAGGAGTCCCAATTACAAAGACGACCAACCACCCCCCACCACCCCCTGCCTCTGTTCCAGCTCCTGATGTCCCCCCCGATAAACAGCATTATTAATTAAAAGGCCCCAATTGAATCTGTGTCTGATGGACAATGATCAGGATGATTAGCAGTGAGGCCTGATGGAGGTTATTTCTACATGATGGAATCTGTCGATAAAGGGAAACACAACAGGTCAACACATTGATACAATGTCATACACACAGAGACATGAACAAACACTTAAGTGGGTGCTCCGTTCTAGCGCTGTTTCTGATAATCATCCAATCCAATTATTTCTTTGAGGAAATGAAGTTGTTTCTGTGTTCACCAGTCACTTCCACTGCCTGTGCTGTGTTGCAGATCTTTGAGAAAAATTGGTGTCAAAATGATTCTCCGAGGAAAGACAAAAAACAAAAATGCAGCGATGTTGCTCTGATTGAAACACAACACTTAAATAAAACATTTACATGCAATTTAATGCAGGAGAATCTAACAGTGATTTTTTTACCTGCATGCTGTGTGCATCACCAGTGCATCAATCATTTCTAAATTTGACATCAGTGACTGAATCACTTCTAAATTCTTTGCTGTGCTCTGGCCTGTATATCTTGTATTGTAAATGGTGACTTGAAAATGTATTCACACCACTTAAACCTTTATACTATTTGTGATGTTGACTTCAGACTTTTATTGAGTTTGTTTGGATTTTATGTGAAAGACCAGCACAACATAGTGTGGCATTTTTAGTCAACCTCCTTTGGTCTGAAAGCCCTGAGATTAAGTGCGGTCAATTAACTCCAAAAATCACATTCTAATGACTAAATATAGTCCACCTCTGTTAATTCAATCTCTAGGTGTTCAGTGAAGGCCTTGATTCATTATGAAAAAGCATCATGGAGATCAAGGAACACAGCAGACAGGTCAGGGATAAAGTTGAGAAGGGTTAGGTTACAAAATATTGCAGGCTTTCAGCTTCTTTCCAGAGCAATGTTCAACCCATCATTTGAAAATGCAAAGACTGTGGCACAACATTGGTTTAGATTCTCAGTGGAGAGTATGGCAATTTATAAACAATAAATGTAACAAGACATGGCTGTTCACCTAAACTGACAGACCTGGCAATGAGAACATTGGTAAGAAAGCAAACAAAAGTATAAAAAACATTTGTTTGAAGAAAGCCATAAAAAGTCCAGTATGCATTCTGCCACATCCAACAACACAAGAGACTGCTTCTGAAATAAAAAGAACTCAATTACAAACATCACCGGACAGCGGAACTTGCTGATCCTCATTTTACCAAATAACATTGTAGTAAGATGAAATGAACCATTAAAAAAAGGATAAATGAGCCAGCAAGTCATGTTGAGGACATAGCAAATATGCGAAAGAAGGTAGAATGAACCCAAGATTTGCCCTTTTTCCTGCATAAAATGCTAGTTGTTACAAAAATCTTTTTCTTTTTTTTCTCTACTTGATATATATATATATAAATATATATATATATATATATATATATATATATATATATATATATATATATATATATATATATATATATATATATATATATGTGAGAAATCTTTATTATGAATTACTGTGGGGTTTATTTTCTGATGTTATGGACATGCTGACGGAAAATAAAGGGGAAGAAAGAAAGAAGATGAAGAAGAGAGGTAGGAAACAAAAAGTCAAGAGAGAGGGTGAGATGAAAATACAATAGAGGAAGTTGTTACAAGAATCTAACTCTGCCCACCATTATCCCAACGGTGAAACATTTTAGTGGTAGAATCATGCTTTTGGGAACATTTTATTCAACATTTAAACCTCAAGTGAATTTTAGCAGGGGGGTTGCGTACAAATGCATGCCACACATTTTTATTTCACTTCACAATTATGAGCTAAATCCAAATAAAACATCCTGTATCCTGTTGGGTTTGCATTTGTTGCACATTTGATTTAATGAACTCCGTCTAGTTGACTTAAAAAATCTCACGTGATCCTATCAGTTTTTGTGTGAAACAATCAGCTTACCTCTTGAAAATGGTCTGGGAGGTTTTTTGTGTCATTTTTACAGGGATTGCCAAAATAGAGTGATCAGAAAGCAGAACTATGTCTAAGTCATCAGCAAACTTGCAAGGTATTTTATTCCTTGTTTAAATTATTCATCAAAAGGGCTTCAGGCTGATCAGGTGCAACCAGGAGGAATGGTTTCAGTTTGCATAGCAAACTAAATACTGAAAAATCTTTTCCTAGTAAGATGCCAAGAAGTAATGAAAAATGAACCATGCTATAAATAAACGATGAAAGGAATCTGGAGAGATGTCAGAAAAACAATTCTAAGACAAGCAAGATTCTCTCTGGAATAATGCTTTCTGAACAGAGGAGGCCAAACCAGAGAGAATCTATTGGCAACAAAAATAATTATGTAAGAAAAAGGTTGCATCACGAGCTTTAAAAAATTGCATCTTCTGTTAATAAAGTTGTAAAAGAAAATGAGCCTAGGAGATTATCAAAGTTTTTTGGAAAACAATTTCCCTTTTTGTCTAAAAAAGTTGTCAGCTACAAGCATCAAACAACACAGGAGACTGGTTCTGAAAAGAAACGAAAAAAATCATTCATGGACATCACATAGCATCACATCCTCATTTTACAAAAAAACACCGGAGTAAGATCAATTGAACTGTTAAATAACGACAGATACGCCATGCCTGTCCATCTACATCAATTGATGCTTATAGCAGACATCTATGAGGCAGCCTTTACTTTTCTTTTGATGTGTTCCTAACGACTCAGTTGCCTGACTCCTAATTATTCGGAGTGCACTCCTCTGTTTTAAGGTAAATTTGGCAAGCAATCCACACATGTACTTAAAATATGGAAAATATTTTAAAAAATATTTTTACAACTACATAACATATTAAGACGTTTTTATTACATATTAAGACACATTCTCACTGTTGGGCCTCACTTTGCTGAGTTAAAACAGCTGTTTATTGGGATGCATGTAGACATGGCTTGGCTTGGCTGGGATGGCCCACCACCTCTACCCTCCATCCTCCAGGGAGCTCTGAGGGATCAGATAAGACAGGGTTCCCAGATCAGAGATGGATTGACAGCTGAGTGTCTGAGGAAGAGTGATGGGCTTGGGACTCAGATTGGGAGGAGGATCCCTTCTGCTGGAGAGCCCCTCTGGGACCTCTGGAGTTTACAAAATATGTTGAGCATAAGGAAGCTGATACTTGTGAAATGACTTTGCTGTTAATTCAATTAAATTATCATTAGCAGTATTCTCTATTAATTAGGTTGGTTATTTCTATAATTATGTCCCTTAATAGTATCAAGTTTGCTGATTTGTTAGCTTTTGTCCTTCACATAAAAGTGGAGAGATTTTCATTTTTAGATCGAGATTAGAGTGTGATTGGAAAAAATGGTGTAACTGATGACTGCTGATACCATTCCTCTGCTTTTCTTCCTGCTCTGTCATGAAACAAGATAGTTAAACAACAGCAGCTGTAGTAGTGGTTTGTTCTCACATACCATGCTGTTGCATCCATGGTCAAATGGTGAATGCTAAAATTTTATCTGGAGAAAATAATACATTGTAAACAGTAAGAAATCCTGAGACACATGTGAGCTCATCCTAGAAATTAAGAAAATTTATAGGATTAAAGGACTAATGTTGCAACAGGACCTCAGAAAGTTCATCCATGTGTTTATCTTTTGTCGGATTAATTATTGCAATAGTGTCTTTACAGGTCTGCCTAAAAAGTCAATCAGACAGCTGCAGGTGATCCAGAATGCTGGTTGCTGCGATTACAGCTGCAAGTCTGTTAGGGTACATTCCTACCAGTTATGCACATCAGCAAAAAGATGTTTTTACCCCTTCTTTGCAAGATAGGTTAAGTGCATTCAGATTAGATCTTGCCGCAAATTCTCGGTTTCATTTGTGCCCAGGGCTGTGCAGAGACCTTTAAAGGGGCAGGTGCTCAAAGTTAAAAAGGGGAACATAGAGCAAGAATTTAAAACAACTTTCAACAACATAACTTATAGTATACCATCCTAAATACCAAGAGCCGGTATGCATCAAGAATCTAAAAGGGAATCACTACATAATATATCAATGTAATCAGATGGGGACCATGCAAAGCAAAAGCAGCCTATTTTTTATCTGCTGAGGCACAAAGTTGCTGTTAAGACACTGGTCCTGTGCTGTGTTGATCTAAGACTGCAGACATTGAAAAGACCATAGAAGAGTTGGTAGCTGATTAAACAAGTGTTATAAAGTACATTATGGAATAATTTATCTTGAAGCTGTGTCTCACTAAATCAACCCTAATATTTGACTGGTTAATTGCCACAAGAACTCAGCTGCAGACAGCTTTAAAGATCAAAACAGCCCAGAGGGGCTAACTCTACTGTTTTATAGTAGTGTTAGTACCTCTGATTTTTAAAGAGCAACTCACCTCCCTACCAGAGTCTTACTCCGGTCATGTTTCCTGTTTGAAAAATGCGGCAAAAATAAGCATTGCCCGATGTACCAACGAATGCGTGGGGGGAGAGGGCCAGGCGTGGTCTGGGCTGTAATTGACACCTTGACAGCAGCGCTGCTGCAGTGGCACAGAGCAACACGAGCTCCTTTGCCTCAGACCATCTTTTGAAGTGAAGGATTTCTCTCCACCTCCTTCCCCAGAGGAAAGGGAGGAAAGGAAGAGAGGATTTGTGGAGGAGGCGTTGGCGGAGACTCGGCTTCTTTTATACCCCACAGCGACAGGTTGGCTGACGTCAGCTTGCTCACTTCACCGCAGAGAGAATAGCAATGCCCAATAACACCTTTAACAGTACCTAAAAATAGATTGTGACGTAACGTCACAATGCATTTTGGGAGGTACCCCTAGACAAACAAGCATGCATTTTGCATGAATGGCTATGGGTTGGAGTCGCTCCGATCTTCACAAAGTTGTAAGTTCATCTCCTAAAGATGTTCCGACAGGAACAAACTAAGCACTGCTGGATGTTGTGCAAATTTGACTCTAGATACCCAGATCGGATGTGGGAGAAAGTTACGAGAAACAAAAATACCATAATAAATGTACAAAATGCAATAAATATTGACAACAAGGTACAAAAAACACAAACTATGTATAATTTATATGTCAAATGAACCTTTGGCCACTTAGATTTACTCACAGTAGTAACTTTGTGGTCCAGCCGCTGTCAGACGTTGGCTACGAGTGGCTATGAGTCCTTTATTTTTCAGTTCATACCATTTGCCACCATCTACTCTACGTTAAACCTCTATTTTCTTTGCAATACATCTCTGCATCTTTTCAATAGCCTCTCATAGTGACACATTTTTACTTTGACCGTGACATTCGAGCTAGCGCTTCAGTTCTGGCAATAGATAATTAACAGGGTCACGATCAAGAAATGTGCCTGGTATGTCTTTTTCTCCATTTTGTATTTGTTCATTTGTGAGATGCATCAAAATTTCACATACAATTCCTGCCTTCACATTGACGTCCAAGCGCTCAGTGTGTTTTTTCAATTGTTAAATGCGGTTTGTTTGTCTAGCATTAGCACCCAACAGCACTTGAGCGACTAAATTGTGAGGTCAACTGTAAAGTAGGCTATTCAAATTCAAGTGCAGTATAGCGGATTGGAAAAATGAACTGAAGGATTAATTGGAATGTATGTACAATATAATTTAAATGACTTTTCTTGTAAAGTGCCTTGAGATAATGTGTTGTTAATTGGCACTATATAAATAAATTGATATATAAAAATGATATATATATAAATAAAAAAATTAACTGAAAAACTGCTCCATGAAATACCAGTTCAGTCAGCCTGGATACTTCAGTTGGCTTCAAAAGGCCCATACCAAGTTTACCACCTCTGACTGTGTTTTCAAGGTTTTATAGAAGCTACAGAAAGATGTTCACTTTGAAAAGTTTGTGTAGCCCCACAAGCCACAATGGGTTATCAATATATTGTTAGTTTTCGTTCAGGAAACTTCACAGTATCACCAAGAATGTCTGCAAAACAACTCCTTTTATTTAACCAAGTATAGACATACACATGACTTATTAAAACTTTTGTTATTTGACATTGAATTTGATTTCACAGGGACTTGAAACAGGGAAAATGAACATCTTTGCCACTGAGATGAGACATGCACTCTCAAGGCCATGGAGGACTCCTCTAGGGCTTCTAGTTTAACCAGAGAAATAATGTTTCTGCAGACACAGCTATAATTGTCCTTAGCCTGCAGACAACCTTTCACATATTTTCCTTTTTGGTTGTTGAAGCGTTTAGACTTCATGTCTCTGCAGGACACACATATTCAGACACTTACACACACACACACACACACAGATTACGCATGCGCGCACACACTCACACTCACACTTGATTTTGTACACACATTCCTGCCCCTTATAACCATGAACTGGCCTATTAACCCAGTACACACACATTTACATTCAGTCTTGCAGACACAAGTAAGGTTACACATTTAAAAATCCCACCGTGTATAAACATGAAGCTATGGATGTGCACAAACACTCAAGGCCTCTTTCCGTCTGGCACGCACATGAGCTGAAACTAACGTAGTGTTAGTTGGACAGACTATCTGGCTCTTGGACTAATTGAGTAGAGTGTGTGGCCCCGTGTGGCCCTGGTCTGACCCTTCTGTAGCCAGGGACACCAGCGAGCCTCTGCTTTGATGCATTTGATATGGTTTAAGTGAGGAATGAAGACTTAAGCCTGTTTACATATGAACTGGATTAGAATTGGGGTGACAGTGGAATAAGGAGTCACAGTAACTGAAAGGGAAAGTTTGGGAAAAGAAGTATTAGTGGTAAAAATGTTCAAATAAATCAGCCACAGGTTGTAATTGTTTAATTGTGGAATCTGTTTTGTGCTAGAACAGAAAAAGACACTATCATCCTAGTTTTTAGTCACAAAAGCTATAAATATCGAAGGTGTGAAGCATATAGAAGGCATAATCTGCCTTTCTGTTCTTTCCAAAAGAAGATACGTTGTCACATAAGAAGTCTTTAAAGGTACGCCTTGGTGATCAGTTTTCATCTGAATCTGCAACGTCTGATGGGCTATTGTTATATGTAGTCTATTTTTCCTTTTTCTTAGTAAAAAATGACTTTTTTACAGGACTATAACACAAAAATACTTATCGGAAACATAAAAAAAGGATGGTGTAAGCACTTGATAAAAAGATCATCTATACAAGGTAGCTGAGTTAGTAAAGATAGCTTGAGAAGAGAGTAACCATCTAGACCGTCAGGGGCATTACAGCTGTTGCTTGTGAGCATAAAGTTTATCAGGCAAGAATTTTATTTTACATCCATTACGTTTTTTTTGTGTCCCAGATGAGTACAAAATGTCTTCTGATGTCCGTGTTAAATGAGTAACTGTTCTGGGTCAGCATAGCTGCTTAGCTTCAGCTGCCATTCTTCTCAGTATCCATGCCAAATGACGAAGAGACAGCTTGACTGTGGCTGCAGTCTGATTGTCAGTATTTTAATCTCTCTTCTATCCACCACATGTCTGACATTAACTTGAGATGGCTTTTTAGTCTCAAATAGCATTTTGATGTGGGGAAACTAACAAGTTACCGAGTTTGACTGACATGACTTTCTAATAATGCTTTGACAAACTTTGAGGAATAAAACATTACCTTGTTATCTGGAGAAAGGTGAGACTTGCCCAACCACCAGCTCGGGGACATAACGTACGCTATTCTACTGACATAGTTGCTAGAAGGCAGGTGCTGATGCATGCCTGTGAATATCCAAATAACAATGCTGGTCAGAATGGGAGCAGAAATTATGCCACAGTTTTGGGGATGAATTACAGGCAAACCAGGTTTACAACAAAGAGCTTCTGAATCCTTAAATATGGTGCTAGTTTGTTCTCCAAGCTACTGCTCTCAGACAACATGTCTCCTGATATCCTCCTCCTCACTTGATGAATCACCGTCATAAATCTTGGCTTCATTAACTCAAATTGGAGCAGGAAACATTGCTATTAAACATAATCTCATCATAGCAACTTTTGGCAGGATCCTCAGCTACTCAAATTTTTTTCTTTCAGAATTTTATTTACTTAATTTTCTGTTTTGGTCATTGAAATGGATTTACCTATGATGAGTTACAAGACTGAAAACACCTGAAAATGAAGAGTTGGGAAAATTATGATATCTTCCTCTTAAGGTTAACTTAAATATGTAGGGAGTTATCCAAAGCTTTTTCAGCACGTATCCTGTAAAAATGGCCTTACCTACATGCTTGTTGGTAGAGTGAGTGTATCCAGTTTAACCTCTACAACATTGATTTAGCCTATTTTGTTTTCTGGGTATCATTACAATCTGTATTAGTAAAATCAGCCCATGCACATTATTGTAATTGGGCAACTGAAAACAGGAGAAATCTGATCTCTTTCTCCGCGTCTGTTTCTCTGTGTCTCTTGTTCTTCCTTTCAATCTCTCTCTCTCTCAATCTCTCCTTTTTCCCCAATAATGATTTGATGTTGCTAATGGCTTCCTAAATTTTGTAGAAAAGGTCGAACCGGCACCGTCTAGAGTTTCAGACACTGGAGGTCTGCCAGGGAAGAGGGGATGAGAGGAAGGGGGGTTCAGTAGAGCCTATGCTGTGTTGGATGTTTGAGGTAAGAATCTTCAGTAATGACTACGACGATCAACAAGCGCTTATCTCATAATGGTCTTGTTTTGAAATATTAATATGTTCTGTAGCTCTAACGTCCATTTGTCACAAAAAGGGAGAAATCCCCCCCACCCTACATAAATCAAAGCATTTGAAGGGTGAGCTGTCTACTTTCTTAGAAATATTAATGGCCACAAAATCATCAAGGACACACCGTTCAAACATAAAAGCAAAACTAACATAAATTAACTTGCTACATAAAAAAGAACATCTTGCAAAATTTTAAATTTAGCAAGCCTCTAACGGCAGTCAGTGATAACATTTGGCCTCAAGGTGCGTCTGACCACCGCCGGGGCAAACACACAAGGACAGGCCGCCTCCACGCAGCCAGTAGAATAGGTTCTATTGTGGGGTCGCTCTACTCTTCATTCAACTTAGCCCACATGAAAGAAGTCAATGGATGGGGGAATGACGAATTAATGTGTCCGTGCTCGTAGTTTACATCTTCTGTGTGTGAGTGTGTGCACGTGGCAGCGTGTCTGTGTGTGTTTGCTTGTTTGTCACATGATGTCCTGTGGCGTTCCCTAACTAACCGTACAGGCGCCAGTTGAAGGTTGTTGAAGGGGGTGGGGGGGCACAGAGTGAGGGAAGAAGAGCTACAGAGCTGTGGAGGGGGGGTTCTGTGGCTGACTGCTGTCACATGATGGGCATATAATGAAGCTAAACTATATTCAAACTGTTGAATAACTGCGCAAATGACTCATGACCTGACTTTGGATTGTGTAAACATGTGGCCTTAGTTCAGTTCTCTGAATAAACCAGAGGGTATACTTCTGTCAGCTCTGAAGGGTCAACCTCTCTGAGCTTCACAGCTTCATACCTTTTAACCCTCTAACCTGTGCTGAGACTTTTAGACTTACACATAGTTACATATTTTCTTAAAGGACAGTAGGGGCTACTGTCCTTTAAGAAAATATGTAACTATGTGTTTGCCCTACAAAAAGTGAAGGACTTGCAGATATGAAAAATCTGAAGATTACATCACTTTTCTGTTAAAGACCAAAAAATCCAAGGAAACACACAAGCATGGGGCGAAACAGACAAATACAGATGAAAGGAGCTGCAATGACTTTGTTGAACTTTTTTATCACTGAGGTTTAGTAACAGTGTCGTTTCTAACACTAACAAACCATTAATCATTCTGGCCGGATGTGTGGCTGGTAGTGGGAGTTGGATGGCACTGCAGGAGAGTGTCTGAGACTGCATGCAACTGAAGGGGTAGTGTTTACCCAGAACATAAGCAGTGGTTGGCCGCAGGCCCGCAGTAACTAGCCATGATGGGCCACTGTGAAATGTGCCTGACTGAGGCAGCCCATTGCCCTCTCCACTGTCATTGTGTGTTTGTTTCTCCCAATGTGCCCACAGACTTGTTATTGTACGCGTGCCGGTGCCTGCAGGTGAAGCATATGTTATAGTTTTCATTGACTTTATGGCCCTCTTCCTCACTTACTCTGATACCCCCAAGTGAAATCCAGTAGAGTTAGGTTATAAAACAATATCCCAATATTTTAACATCACACACATTTTAGGATTCAGTAATTGTGTGCTGGGTATGTGGGTGTGCGTGTGTCTCCTTACCCCTCTGTAGGGTGTGACGGGCAGGAGCTGCACCAGCTGATTCTCATCAACCTCCTCAGCGCTGCATTAGGTGGAGCTCAAAAGAGGAGCGGTTCCCTGAGGCTGACGCCAGATGGTTTATTCACCTAGCATGGTAACAGGCCACTTTAGTAACTTAGCTCGTGCATTAAGAATTATTTTGTCAAAGTGTTACTTACCTTCCATGTACTCCTTTTAGGTTCCGGTCCCTGGATCTTCCTTCCAAGTCCTCGCTCTCGCCAAGGTCCCCCGTGCTCCTTTTTCTCCCCGCTGCTCCTTCCCGGATCCTCTGGTAAACACTCACCTGCTGAGCTCCTGCCTGTCCACCACCTGCAACAAAGAGACACCGGTTCACACAGCGTTCCGTTCCCCTGCTCCCAGCCAATCTTAATCTCTGACTTCCTACTAACCACCTCCAGGAATTCCTCATCGTACTGGAACATAAGATCATCTACTTCCTCTCAAAAACTTTGAAACTATAATCATCACTGAAATATTAACCACTCAACCGTCCTCCTCAGTATCTTCTCCGCTCGGATACCTCCCCTGATGACATCTCCACCCCACTCCAGAACCTTTAAATGAACCTTTAAAAAACTGCCATTTGCTGTCTGTTGTTGCTGCCTGAATCAGTCTCTGTCATTCATTGTGACAACATAGAACTGTTCATCATCTGAAAATGCAGAGCATAGCACAACTGAAAACCTCCCAAGCATTGACAGGTCAGGCACAGCTCAGGTGGGAGAATCTTTCCAGAGGACAGCTATTAGTTGTGCACTTAACAGGTCTATAAATAACTTCTAGAGGAGCGGTAAGAAGGTAACAGTTGTTGAAAGAAAGCTATTAGATGCCCTGATTGCACAAGCCATGTGGGGGACACAACAAAAAGGTTAAATAAGGTACTCTGATCAGGTGAAACCAAAACCAAACATTTTGATAGAAAAAAAATAACTGTCCATATCACCCGAACATACCATTCCCACTGTGAAACATGGGAATCATGCTGCAGGAGATGCTTTTCTTCAGCAGGGACAGTAATGCAGGTCAGAGTTGACTGGAAGATGGATGAAGTTAAATGCGGAGGAAACCTAGAAAAAACATGTTAAAGACCCCAGACTATAGAACGTTTCCATCTAATCTGATCGAGACTGAGTTGTGTTTTAAAGACAAAAGAGCAAAGATGTGCAAAGTTTAGAACTATTCAAAAGGCTTGTAGCTGTAATGACTGAGTGAATTCAAAAAGCCTCTGATTCAGGAGACTGAATACAAAAACAAATCACAATTTACAATTTTTATTCGTAACACATTTTGAAAAATGCATCACTTTTCCCTTATACTTCACAACTATGCACAAGTTTGTGTTGGTCACATACAATCCTGATCAGTGAAGTCTGTGGTTGTAATGTGCCAAACTGTGAAAAAGGTCAAGAGGTATGAATACTTGTGCAAAAGCACTGCATTTGGAGAATAGATATAATCAGTATGATCTTTAATAAATCAGTGAGTCAGTTGAAAGCCCAGGCTCATCCAGCAGGCCCCTCTCTTGTCTGTTGTGTACTTTTTCTCCCTCTGTTCCATCTTGAGCTCTTGATCACTTCTCTTTCCCTTCTCCATTTGCATTCCCTACAGTTTTGTCATTCTGCCAAGGAAATGAATGAGAACACTTCCTTTCAGCCACCACACTTTTCCTTAGTCTCCTTCTGCATCTCAAAGTTCAAACTTGTGGGGAGAGAGGCTACGCACCATCTGATGAGTGCTCCTCACTTTGAGCGGTCACAGGTCAGATCAGGAGCAAGGGCTGTAAGGCTCTGACCCTAAATTTAACAAGCACATGTCCAGCTGGTGTTTATGCCATCTAAAAGGATGTTGTTAAAAGCTTTCTCTTGCCTTTCAGGAAAGTGTTTCCCTCCTTTGGAAAAAGGCCTCACTGTGTCAATAGCTCAATTCTACCGATGGCTAAGTGCTTTCCTGAATCCCTGATTTTCTTCTGAGCTAATTTGATGTGTCTGTATGTTGCAGTCATTGTACGTCAGAGCTTGTTATTTGTACCAATAATTGAATGAAGCTGTTTGGAGCTTTGGCTTTAATTAATTTCTATGATTTGTTTTCTTTTTTCCCCAAGATGATCTCCAGTGAACCATGGCAGCGGGGAAATGTTTTAATCAAACAAGTAAATGGAATAACTTTATCAGCCAATTTGGTCTTGTCTGTATTTTTACATGGGTGATTAACCATGTTAGCAATTGTTGAACTGGCTGGACGGATTAGCTGGATTAGATGTCTGTGTGTTGTTTTATGTGTATTTGTGCAAGCTGGTGATGATTTGGCAGGCTAAATGTCAATCGGAGGTGTAAACATATGAACATGTGGAGGGGCTCTGAGCACCAAGACAGAAGCTGGGTGATAAAAGTGTTGCTCTGCTCATGCAGACACTCATGCCCACATACATACCTGGTTCAGCTAGCCTCAGCAGCCAATAGAGCTGATACAAGCAGCTGTGACAACCAGAGGCCGGGGCCTTATCTAACATTTAGGTGATGGAATGATGACAAACCGTTCTTCTGGTAAATTTTAACATGATGGTATGAGGACAACACATAAAAAAGGAACAGAAACACTCCTGTTTTGATCTCAGCTTTTCATGTTTTGTCCATTTACAACACCAGACTTCAATGTATTTTAATGGGATTTCATATAATAGCCCAGGAATCAGCAAGCTTTTTATTCCAAAGAGTCGTTCTTCCCTTCAGCTGCTTGGAGCCACAGAAGGTTTGACCTTTGGTAAATGGATATCTTATGTTTTATGGATAAATCATAGGATTTTGTTTTGTGTAACGTTTAAAGAATCAAAATAAGTTTTGTTCATACAGTTGCATGTGCAAAACTGAAAATGGAACTTCTTATAGTCCATGGTGGGCTGCACAGTGGCGCAGTTGGTAGCACGGTTGCCTTGCAGCAACAAAGCCTGGGTTCACATTCCAGGCTGGATCTGTATGGAGTTTGCATGTTCATCCTGTGCATGCCTTTCCAGGTAATCTGGCTTCCTCCCACAGTCCAAAAATATGACTGTTAGGTGAATCGTTTTTTCTAAATTGCCCTTCGGTATGAGTGTGTGCGTGCATGGTTGTTTGTCCTATATGTCTCCGTGTTGCCCTGCGATGGACTGGCGACCTGTCCAGGGTGCACCCTGGGTCTCGCCCTGTGACTGCTGGAGATAGGCACCAGACCCCTCCAGATAATGGATGGATAGTCCACGGGGGATTTTATTTTGTGCCTTTCATCTATAAAGGCTTGTTTTATGATAGTTGTCCTTTCAACAGGTTCTCCTACCTGAGCTGTGAATCTCTGTTGCCCCCCCATAGTTACCATGGGTCTCTTGGCTGCTTCTATGTTTATTGCCCTTGTCCAATCTGTTAGTTTCAGTGGACATTTTTGTAATTTATCTTCCACTTCATGATTATGCACTGCTTAGTGTTAAATTAATCACATAAAATCCCAATAAAACACATTGAATCTTGTGAAATGAAAAAATATAAAAAATGTTCATGTGGTATAACAACTTTTGCAAAGTACTGTTACAACAGCCATAAAAGCTGCAAACACAACAACCTAATATTGCTTTCAAAGATGCAGTGGATGGTTTTGATGTTGTGCATCTTCTCCAACATGGAGTTGGCACAGGCAAACAAATCATCAAGATCATGCAGAAACCACAGGGAACTGAGTTTATGTCAGTAGCCCTCTTCTTTTTTTTTCTCGACTCATCGTGCTTTCATTGCTGTGTCTTTCTTTCCGACAAATATGACTGATGCATATCAAGATGTGCAGTCTGCTCAGGGGAGATAAGGACCAGTTAGGTGCCGGGGTTGCAACATCCCACCGAGCCAATGAGTGAGCACAACGTCTTTTTCATACCGATCCTACATAGATAGGCCTGCAGTCCGTGAGCCAGCGCGTGCGTGTGAGATGCCCCTGATAATTTCTGTCTCCACTGGAGTTTTCACACGTGTCCAATCCTGAAACTCATGTGAAGTTAAACAGAAGTTGAATAGGAGAATACATATGAAGAATGGATTGTGTAACTGGACAGTATTAAAGTTTTTGAAGTAAAGGGTCTCACGCACTACAGCGTTATTAATACTATTTATAAGATTGAATTAATCCATCACATAAAACATTAGTCATACCTGTCTAAAATTATTAAACTTATTTGCAGTGTTCATTTAGAACACATTACCTGCACCATGGATGCATGCTAAGTTCTTTTAAATGATGATTGTTTCTCACGTACTATTTCCAGAAAATTTAGCTTAGACACGTATCTGGTTGTGTTTGTACTTGCCTGTCTGTGTTTACTTACCAAGTAAACAAAACTAAAGAGATAACAAAATTCCCTGGTGATGACTAACACAACAAATAGCTGATCTAGGAATGCCCTCATTGTATGTGGTGTTTTTACATGAATGACCTGATGTGTAGAACTTAAATGAAGCCTGGCCGACTGACTCCTGAGAGGAAAGTTTTCTTTTGTCTGTAGTGTTGTGGTTTGCAGTAGCGTTTACTCTGGACTGTACATCTACATGTGAAAAACCTAATGAATAAATAAGCAGATGATAGTGGGATTTATTTAACCAACAACCTGATGCTAAATGGTGACAAAACAAGTTAGATGACCTACAACCTGAGCTCACAAGTTGTTTAAAGAGTGGAAACCATTGACAGACCTCAGATGACCTCACCTGGTTGAAGAACATCACTGGGATTGTGAGCATGTTAGCTGCCTTTTTACAGGGCTGTGGTTGAGGAAGTGTTGTAATACTGGATCTCAGTGTGGTATTCCAGCTACAATAGGGCAGACAAGAGGACCCTGCAAAGGATATTGAGGGGAGTTGAGAAGGATGTTGGAGTGTATTCAGAGCCCTGGAGGCACAGGACTGAAGATTAACAGAGACTCCTCACACCCTCTCCATGATCTTACCAAACACCTGTGATTAGTTCAGCTGTATTGCAACACCAAAAGCAAAACAACTAGACACCTATATTTAGATTTGTCACCTGAATATCCATGATGTGACTATCCTGTTCTCCCACATCCCAAAGCTCCTCTGGATTAAAATCTGTGGAGGTCGTTGGAGCACAGTGAGCTTCTTGACATCATTAAACATACAATTTAAGATTATTTGAGACATGTACCATACTGTACGATTCTCATCTTGTAACATCAACTGTGTTGCTCTGTTGTTCCAAACGGGCCAAGAAAATATCCGCCACGTTATTAAACCACCATCGCTGCCTGAACGGTTGATTCAAGGCAGAAAGGATCCATGTTTTGATGTTGTTTACACCAGAATCTAACCCACCATCTGAATGATGCCTCTGAAATTGAGGCTTGTAGGCTGGCAGGTTTTACAATCGGATATTTTCTAATTTCGGTAAACATGTGTGAATTGTAGCCTCTGAGCTGACAGGAGTGATCTTCTGCTTCTGCAGCCCATCTGCTTAATTGTTTGATGTGTTGAACATTCAGAGACGGTTTTCTGCATACCTTATTTGTAATTTGTGTTTTTTTGCCTTTCTGTTGCCTTTCTGTCCCCTCAAACCAGTCTGTCCATTCTCCTTTGACATCTGACATCAACAAGATGTCCACACAAGTGCCGCTCGCTTGATGTTCTCTCTTTTTCAGACCATTCTCTGTAAATCTAAGAGATGGTGGTATGTGAAAATCTCTGCAGACCTGTACTTTCTGCCAGCCCATCTGGCACCATCAGCCATGTCACGTGTAAAGATACTTAAGTTCCCTTTCAACCCCATTCTGAATGCTAAGTCTGAACTTCAGCCAGTCATCCTCACTACATTGAGATGCTTAAATGAACTGAGGTAGTATTATTTGGTGAATTGAGCAGATGTACCAAATAAAGTGGCACATGGGCGTGTTATTGCATATATTGCAAATTTAATCTGTTTTGTGTTTTTTTTATAGTTGTGTTTTCTATTATCACACTAAAATGTAGACCTTAGAGAAACAGTTTATCATTTTGTTGACATGCAGTAAAATGACGAGAAATAGATCTGATTTAGTGAAAACAAGCAACTTGCAGTACAAGCACAAACAACATTTAAAGACAACGGAAATCAGCTTTGCTTAATTTCAATTGCTTCACGACAGTCAATACAATATAGTGAATGAATTCAGGACAGCTTTGTCACTTAATCTACCTCTCAAAAAGCCATGGTTTGTCTACAATAGCATGCAGAACACCTTGGGCATTTGAGAAGAGACCATCGGGTCTCTGTGGGCTCCTACTGTCCTCTGTTGCTGTCCTATTCTCTGTGTGGTCATCCCCCCTACCCCTCTTTGGGAGTGTCCAGAGGATCTATCCAGGAGTATGCACCTGGGTCTTATCCTCTCATTCCTGGCGAATGTCCAGAATGGCCTTGACTCACCCACTCATGCATGTCTCCTGTTACGTTCCGGTGAAAGCTAGGGGAGCAGGCCAGAGGCTGGGAATGCTGGGCGACATTATATGGGCGGTGAAGAGGTTGCCAGATCCAGACGCCCACTCCCCAGAGCCTTCCAGGCATTGGTACTGTATGCCCCCCTCCCACCTCAGTTTGTCAGTGGGAGGCTCAACATGAATGAACCCATTTGTCCTCAGACAGCAGGGAAGAATTTGTCTGTAGGAGCAGGTGAGCAGGAGGTGCAGAGCTGGGCATGAATGAGACCGGAACACTACCTGTCCCCAGGTGGACATGTTGAATGCTTCCCGTCCCTGGTGAGAGGAGACTGGCCTGGTTTTCAGGGTGAATGGAGGGAGCGGGGAGCAGGTCCACACCCTGTTCCTCGCAGCTGCTTCTTTGCTGATTACACACTTAAATCTATTACTGAAGAATTTGTGAAAATATCCAGAACAGGTTAATGGCAACGAATGCAGGGCCTTGTAAAACAGACAAAATCCTTTGAACCTTTCCACATTATTTGTTAGTAATTTATCTGAGAGACCAAGAAAATGTACATAATTGAGAAACAGAAGATAAACTATGCATAATTTTCCAAATTAAACAAAAACATGGTGTCCATTTGTATTCATCACCTGTCAATACTTTGGAGAACCTCATTTATTGAAGTTTAGGTTAATGTGCCATGAAAGGTTTAGTTAACATGACTAGATTAACTTGTTCCACATGTTTGCTGTGTCTTTGTGGCTTTTAGCTAACTTTAAACTGGACTTCTTTTTTCAACTTAGCTTTCATTTTTCCTCTCATTATGCCAAACGTTTCGAAAGCAAGTCATGGGCCTGTTTGGTTCTTGCACACTTTTGACCTATAGTGTAAAGAGCAGATGTGTGGAGGCAATCACTAATAATTGTCCTGTCAGTCCCACCTGAGCTGTGAATCTCTGCAGCTCCTCCAAAGTTACCATTGGCCCTTTTGACTCCTTCTCTGATTAATAGGCACATTTCCACAAGACGAGTTTGAGGACATTTCTGAAAGGGGAAAAGCTGACGGGGTAAATCTGCTGGCTCGGTCCTGTCAGCTGCCATGTCTCCATACAAAATTGGCCCTTTAAGGAATTTGCTAAGACATCAACATATCGTGACCTTTTCAGCAGTGAGTGATGTCACTGATCAGCGCCAAAAGGTACCTACACCAGTAGAGAACAACAACAGATCTAGAATGAAAGAGTGACGGTTGTCATGTTTCTGTTTGCGATGTTTTTATAAATTGCTTTGCCAACAGCTCTTCCAATTTTACAAATCTGGTTGTTCTGCTGATAGAATTACTCCCTCAGTTACAACCATTAAGCATGAGTTAAATTCAAGTCCTGCCCAGCAACTTTTGCATGGTGATGGCTGTTTTATCTTTACTTAGATCACCTTCTGTTATATCTTTTCTTTCTTTATTGTTTATAAACTTTTTTCTGTTGTGAAGCACATTGGTGCTTGATCTGTGGAAGGTCACTATTTAAATAGGGTTTACTTACTTGAGTTGACTTGATTGAAGTTTGTATTTCCTCTACATAGAAAAAATAAAGCAGCACCATCACAAACAGGACAATGGAGCTAGTGAATACTAAGTCACAGAGGCTGATAATCATAAGGGAGTACAACATTGGTAACCACAAAAACCCTGTGAGTTCATGCACAACTCAAAAGCTTCTTTCAGTGTTACTGCACTTTACTGAGAATTCGTTTGAAGACCACAAACCATAGCAAAGAAGTTCTAGCTCTGAATGTTTTCATTTTCCCTTTTTCACTTTTCTAGTTTGATGATGAAACACTGACATGCAAATATGCAGCAGAAACGGGGAAAATTACTCTCAAGAAAGACAAAGTTTATTGAAATCCTGATAGTTTGTGTTGCTGTGTAGAAGGATGAGTTGTACAGTCTTTGAAGAAAGATGTTTAATACCCAAAATGAACTGAATAATTTTGAATATTTTAGCATAATCAGTGGTGAGCTTCTTTTAGTGGAGAGTGCTCTTACTCCGCACAGGAAGGTCCACTCTGTGATGACAGAATTATTCTGTAAATACTGTACCCCCTCCAATCAATCTCCTTTTACTGTCCCTGTCAAACTTCCATGGTTTTAATTGGTCTTAATAGCCCCACATAAGTACTTCCTGTTTGAATCTCTTGCTTCTTCTTTTTTTTTTCTCTTTTCTTTTTCACCGCGTGTTTCAGAGGCCAATGTCGTCGGTCAAGCTTGTTATGCAGCTGTAGACAGCCCATGACCTTTCAGAGCTGGTGCAGAGGTGAAAAAAAATCCAGACAGGTGTAAATGTCAACAGAGATAATATTACACAAGATCAAGAAATGCTTTTTTAATATGAACTTTCATAATATGGTGGAATCGATCAACGAGATGTGTCGTTTTTCAGGATGTGGTTGCTTCCTCTCAACACGATGCTAATAATCGCTGATCATTTCTCAGCTCTGAAATACTCGGACTGACAGCTAGTCCTGTCAGGGCTCTGCTGATCACATCATTGTTTCACCTGATACGGTTGATTAAACGTTGAAGTGTGAAGAGTTATTCAAGTGTCAGTTTTTGGTGTGTCTGCCGAGGTTTCCATTAATAGTGTGGACCAGATGTTTTGCTGAAAATACACTCCTTTTTCCTGTAAAGCTCTGACACCAGGTATTTCTATGAATGTCTCTTCATCCGGCAAAAGAGGAAGTTCATGTTTGGGTCTCTTGATAGCAGAAACAATATGAATTGATAACCATTTCAATTGAATCTTTTCATAGAAATACTTCATCATGGTGTTGCTCAAGTTCTTTTTTAGGCCTCAGGGTTAAAGAAGTAAAGGTCTTAATCCAGAACATCTGATGGCACAAATGGGTTCTGCAATCCATGTTTTATCTAACTTCTTTCCTGTCCTGCAGTTTTAATACCCTTCTATGGGTCTGAGGGAGGAGGGATACTTTACCAGCAAGGCCCAGGCAAAGGTCAACCCCCCCACCCCCACCCCAATCCCCTTTACAGCACATACTCCACAAGACCTGCATTTGAACTGCGCAGCACTTCCTTTCATCTTCTACGTCTCCTTCTCCCTAACTCAACTCTGCGAGGGGATGTTCGGAATACCTTTTGATTCCGCTAATTCAATTTGATGGAAAAACAAATACTCCGGCGGAGAGGGAGACGCGGAAAGAGTGGGAGTAGCAGGGGGATGGATGGATGGCGAGGAGGATGAGGAGATCGTACACTCACATTGAGCTCTGAGAGGGAGCAGGCGGCGGTGGTGGTCAGGGAAGTCGGTGAGTATAAACAGAAGAGCACGGAGGGGAGAAAGAGAAGGAGTTAGGGAGTGGGAGATGAACTAAAACATCCAGTTCCAGGTTGAAGTCATAAAACCTCCCGATGCTCTGATCTAGGTGGCCACCATGTTCACCCCACTAACGCATTGAAGATCTCTCCTCTTCATCTCTTCTAAGGAATGCCACTCTGATAGTCAAGATAAGTAACTTCCTATTTTATGTTTTTCTGTGTCACATAATTCAGGAAGAAAGTCAAGAGGGGACGTCTCCTTGCTCAGCATAGCCGTTGGGTCAAGGAGGCCTGCTGAGTAAAAAGCATGCAAAGCCCTCACTTTACCAAAATAAAGAGCCAAGAAAACTGAAAGGGTGGAAAATGATGAAACAGTGTTCGCTATTCAAAATATAAAATTCATTCCAAGTGTGAACCAAAAGGCCTTGTCTTCAGGTCTGTTGGGGTTTCATCATTAGTTACTTTTGTTACATTTTAACCTCAAACTTCAGTGTATTCTACTGGGATTTAATGTCATAGACCAACACCAAGTAGTGCAGAATTATGATGCAAAAGAGAAAAGACATGGCTTTCTGAAAAAGTATCTATTTGTATTCACCCACCTTTATTTTAATACCCTGAATAAAATCATGTGCAGCTGGTTACCGTCAGATGTCCCTTTGGAGTAAAATTAGTCAGCCAGCTGCATCATAAAGATCAACAAACACAGCAGACAGCTGAAGAGGAAACATGTATGGAGGGTAAAACAATATATTGTGGACCCCCACCTATTTGCAGTTGAGTATTTAGTTCAGTAATCGTGAATTCACATATTCATGGATTCTTCTGTGGAACATAACTTCGAATTATTCAGGGAAAATCCACCATTGCAGATTTTTTCATATAGCATATCTAAAATATTTGTAAGAAAATGCAGTTTGAGAAGCTGAAATACCTAGACCAAATGCTACTTGACACGCTATTGGCTGGCATTTACAAAACAGCCAATCCAGGAGCTGCTTTTATTTTTATAGGTGCAGATTGGCTGTACCCTCAAAAGTGAAAATACGGAGACTGCTGATGTAAGCTTCTACGGTAGTGCTCAGATGGTTTTCACTGTACATGTTAATACATATTTAGAAATATTTGGTGTTTGAAGAAATTAAAATAGACAAGCATTTTTGGAGGGGATCTCAGGTATTTGTGGATTTTACCTATTTGTTGGTGGATGTGGCCCAGGGATGGATGAATGTAATACAGGGGGTCCACTGTATCTCATCTTTCGAGAGCTTGAATATAAATTTTGGAGGAGCTTTGGAGGAGCTGCAGAAATCCACAGTTCCGGTGGGTGCAACACTTTGAAATAGAGATTATGCTCTTCGCAAATCAGACTGTTATTGAACAGTGATAAGAAGAAAGCCATTGTTGAAAGGAAGCCATAAAAGGTCCAGGTTACAGTTTGTCATGTAGAGCAGAGAGCAAACATGCAGAAGAAGCTGAGCTGGTCACTAGAGACCAAGACTGACATTTTTTGAGCTACATTCAAGCACTGTGTGGGACGGATCACCCACAATGCATATCATCTTGATTAGACCATCCCAATGATTAAACACTGCGGCAGCCGGCAGAGTTGTGAGGTAATAGTTTACATCAATATGATAGATTTTGTCAGGCATATCCATGTGATATATAGGCTACTGTATGGCCCAATCGAAGTCCAGATCTAAGTTCAATTGAGAATCTGTGTCAAGATTTCAAAAATCGTCACAGATTTTCTCCATCCAATCTGAGCTTGAGCTTGAGGTTTTAATGAATATCATAAAATCCCCATTAAAATATTCTGATGTTTGTGGTTAGTAGATGGCACAATGTGGAAAAGGTTTTAGGGGTATGAATAATATGGCAAGCCACTGTAGCAAACTTGTTTGTCACATGATTGATCACATTTACGATAATCTGTTTATTTTTTCCATTGTTTCTGCCAGCTTTGCTAAGTTACATTTAAAACTTTTTAAGACCTTTTTAACTCAATTTTATTTATATTGAAGACCTGTTTATTTATAACAACCTAAAAAATAAAAAAATCATCTTTAATTTACCTAATAACTCAACCAAGTTAAATATAACTTATCTTAAACTGATGGGTTTTTTGACTCTAGCATATGCCTCACTTCCTTACAGTAGTTACTGACCATTGGTCTCAGCCAGCTAATGAATTTCCTGATTTCAAGACAAACATTATTAAATATACAATCTGAATGAATATCTAGTCTCACATAAGGTAGATTTTCTTATGCTTCGGGTATTACAAATTGTCTAGTTCAAGCATGAGAGAAGAAATGAATCCCAATGGGAAGATTAGATAAAAAGACAAGTGAAATGCCCTTGTTTTACATGACAACACCTTTCTGTTTATAGCCAGTTTATGGAGTAGAGACTGGCCTATTGTACACAAACGTTGTTGGAAGAAGCAAGAAATGAGCAACCAAACATATTCAAGAGGGAATGAAATATAATTAAAGGCCTACATTGCCTTGCAAAAGTATTCACACCCCTTGAACTTTTACATACTTTACTAATTTAGAACCAGAAGTATATATTTAATGGGGCTGTATGTGGTGGACTGAAGTTTGAGGCTTTCAAACACGTGAATATGGTTTGATCTAAACCAGGGGTGTCCTGAAACTGTGTTTCCCTGGTCTAACACATAATTTAAATGTCTTATCTCCACAGCCTACAGTCAAGTTCTGCAGAGCCCTGCTAATGAACCATTCATTTGACTTAGAGGTGTTGAAGCAGAAACACAGCCAACTCTCGAGGATGGAGATGACACTGTCATCTTAACCAGGGTTTCTTAACCCTGGTCCTCAGAGCCCACTGTCCTGCTTGTTTTAGGTGTTTCCCTTCTTCCACACACCTGACCTGAATAACTAGGTGATTAACTGGTTTCTGCAGCACTTAAAGACATACAAGAGCTAATGCTGTCATTCGAATCAGGTGTGCTGGAGCAGAGATGCAGCTAACACATGAAGGACAGTGGACCCTGAGGACCAGGGTTAAGAAACACTATTCTAAACCATTCCCTTCTATCTTTGGCTGATGCTGCCTCCATCACCATGTGTCCCCATGGAGATGGTGTATTTGGGGTAATTAACAGTGTTAGTTTTCCATTTCACTTTTACTTTTTATCATAGGCTTCTTGGCTCCTTCTCTGATTAATTGTCCAGGCATCATTTTAGGTGGATGGCCATGTCTTGGTACATTTGTAGTTGTGGGCTACTTTAATTAAGTAATTTTTTAGGAGCATCAGTTGCTCTGAATTTTATTTAGGGGTATAAGAACAAAAGGGGCTAAATGCACAGTTATCAGATTTCTATTTGTAAAAGGTTTTATGCTACTTCACAGTTATGCTCTACTTTGTTGTCTATCCCATTAAATTCCATAAAGAGTTTGTAGTTATATTATGCCAAAGAGTGGCACATGTTTTTTGGCACTAATGGCCTTTATTACTAAGTAACTTGAGAGGAAGAAGTTCAAGCCTCTGTATATGGTGCACCTGCTCTACCACTTAGTCACCTGGTGCCCCAAAATTAAACAGGTTAAACAGGGACAAATAATTATCCAAACTACTATCGTTCACTGCATGTCCTTTTAAGACATATTAAGACCTATAATTTATATCAATAGATGGAATACTGTACTTTTTAAGTAACTAGATCAACAAATAAAAAAGTAACCATTCACGTTGACATGAAAAAGAAATCCCTAAGGTTTTGCAAAAACTGAATCTTCTTATACTTGTTTTTAAAGGTTTTTCTTCCATCTGTTTCCTCAACTCTGATTTTTGCTGCCATGAGAAATGTATCACCTTTTAGCACCTTATCATGAAAACATAACAGCCTTTGTATTGGATTGGCAACTATTCATAGAATGGGAGCGCATTATACAGTCCTGGCAATAAAGACGGTTAAAATAAAATAAAGTTTCGTTTTATTGTAGGCACATTATTTTCTACAAAAACTTTTGAAAACCCCTATGTTAAATTGTAATAATCAATTTATTCAGTTGAGAAAACATCAACTTTTAGGATTTTAGATGCAGATGTAGTCAAATTGAAGGTTGGTTTTCACTAATCCTTTCAGCGAGAGACTTTGCCACTGACACACAGAATGAAATCATTTAAAAACTCTTTTGGGGCATTGTTTGCCAAACCAATAAATATGTCTGCATCTGTATGTGCACTTGCATGTTCTTGTGTGACGTGGGAGTCTCTGGTGTTTCAGACCAATGTATTATTTTTGGGAGGGCTGCTCCTTCCCTCTGGAGGGCCTCCCTGAAGAGTGCTTGCTCTCTGGGAGTCTGGCCAAAGCCCAGCCGAGCGGACCCGTCGGCTGCAGCAGCGCACACCCCACTTGAGTCGTGGCCCGGCGCTCGGCCCAGCTCCCACAGAGATGCACTACACACAGATGGCTAGACTGCTCGCTGGCAGTCGTGCATTGCATTTTTCACTGGAATTCAGCCAGTGGATCAAGAGGATCCCGCCTCTCTCAGACGGTTGGATGCGGTCATCCACTCCTGCATACTGTCAGAGTTTCTGAAGCGGACAGCTGTGTACTACGCAGCATTTTGCCTACACTGGATAACAAAAACAGTACCTATAAAAATCCCTTCACAAATCTTTTTTTTATATTTAAACAGCTCAGACCTCTGGAAAACCCCAGCAGATGTCAACAGGGCAGAGGGTTCAGGAAGGGGTAGCTGTCCGCTTTTAGCTTAGACTGTTTAATCGGACGGTTTGTGCTGTGGGCGTGTGAGGGCATGTTGAACTCAGCGATGATGACCTAAAATTGGTCCTAATCGAGCAGACTCATTAGTCGCTTGGCGGTGTTCAAAGTTTCTTCATCCCCCTTCAGTTTACTGTAATCGTCCAAATGGGAGGCAGAGACGAAGAGAGCGGTGGAGAGAGGAGAGCACAAGGCAAACAGAAAACATGGGAGCAGAGAGAGAGAGAGAGAAAGAGAGAGAGAGAGAGAGAGAGAAAGAGAGAGAGAGAGAGAGAGCACATAAAAAATAAACAAAGAGAAAGAAAAAGAGGGAAAAACAGAGTCGACGCCTGCTTCCTGGCAGCCTCAGCTGCGAGCACATCTGTGTATGAAGGGTTTGAGCAGACCCCCACGTGTTTGCTCAGGTCGCCTGATTGCCTTTCCTTCCTCTTCGCTCTCCCACTAAAGACCCGCTGTCCTTCCTCTCACTCCAGTCACCACGGCCAAAAAGCGAGAGAAGGGCTACACTGACAGACGCTGGGATTGAGGAAAATACTCCTCTCATGACTCAGTGGTTTTCACAGGAGAATTCAAACAGAATGTGCCAGTTTGGGACTTCTCATAACAAAACCAGGGACATTACCTACATTATTTCCTTAAATGAAGGGTGTGAATTTGTGGCTACATGTGCGTAAGCATGAGGGTATGTGCATATGCATGACTGTGTGTGACTCTGAAGCCCCTTCGCTGGAGCCTGCTGTCTGGACACAATGGTCCAGCCTGGGGCCTCAGCTCCACAAAGAGGCCTTCTCTTAACAACAAGCCATCACAGATAGAGGAGGAGCCTGACCAAAGCATTACCACGCTTTAGGGATCAGAGAGCTTCTCTTGATGCATCTGATACCGCTTATGATTTTAATGACCAACCACACTTTGGAAAGGAGAACTTCAGTGTAATAACTGCATGTACAAACCCATACCCCCTTTTTTTTCGCTTTTATTTTGCCACAATAATACTGCAAGTTTCTCTGTACTGTATAATTTTCTGATGCTGCCTCCATCACCATGTGTCCCCATGGAGATGGTGTATTTGGGGTAATTAACAGTGTTAGTTTTCCATTTCACTTTTACTTTTTATCATAGGCTTCTTGGGTCCTTCTCTGATTAATTGTCCAGGCATCATTTTAGGTGGATGGCCATGTCTTGGTACATTTGTAGTTGTAGGCTACTTTAATTAAGTAATTTTTGAGGAGCATCAGTTGCTCTGAATTTTATTTAGGGGTATAAGATCAAAAGGGGCTAAATGCACAGTTATCAGATTTCTATTTGTAAAAGGTTTTATGCTACTTCACAGTTATGCTCTACTTTGTTGTCTATCCCATTAAATTCCATAAAAAGTTTGCAGTTATATTATGCCAAAGAGTGGCACATGTTTTCTGGCACTAATGGCCTTTATTACTAAGTAACTTGAGAGGAAGAAGTTCAAGCCTCTGTATATGGTGCACCTGCTCTACCACTTAGTCACCTGGTGCCCCAAAATTAAACAGGTTAAACAGGGACAAATAATTATCCAAACTACTATCGTTCACTGCATGTCCTTTTAAGACATCTTGAGGCCTATAATTTATATCAATAGATGGAATACTGTACTTTTTAAGTAACTAGATCAACAAATAAAAAAGTAACCATTCACGTTGACATTAAAAAGAAATCTCTAAGGTTTTGCAAAAGATGAATCTTCTTATACTTGTTTTTAAAGGTTTATCTTCCATCTGTTTCCTCAACTCTGATTTTTGCTGCCATGAGAAATGTATCACCTTTTAGCACCTTATCATGAAAACATAACAGCCTTTGTATTGGATTGGCAACTATTCATAGAATGGGAGCGCATTATACAGTCCTGGCAATAAAGACGGTTAAAATAAAATAAAGTTTCGTTTTATTATAGGCACATTATTTCCTACAAAAACTTGACAGAAAACTTGACAGAAAGCTAACACTGCACATCAGCCTGAACTATCACCATGGTGAGACATGGTGGTGGCAGCCTAATGCTGTGGGGATGCTTTTCTTTTGCAGGGAGAAGGAAGGTGACCGGAGTTTATGTGAAGATGAATGCTGCTAAATGTCTGTTAGAGCCTGTAAATGACTTCAGACTGGTTCGGAGGTTCATTTTCCAGCATGATGGCCCTAAACACACAATCAGAGCTATAATAGATTGGTTTGAGTGAAGGAATATTAATGTGTTAGAATAGCCTTGTCAAAGCTCAAACCTAAATCCTATTGAGAACTTGTAACAAAACTTAAGGATTGTTGTTCATTGATGTCCCCATCCAATGTGACAGAGCCTGAGATGCTTTGCAAAAAAAGTTACTCTCTGGATGTGTAAAATGTGTACCAGCAAACTCCAAAACATTTCATGTATGGGCAGAAGGGAGTAATAGTTTTCAAATTTTTCTCTGTAATAACGTTTGAAATTAATTTATTACCCTTCCAGTTAAAAAATATTCACTTCGGTGTATTGTTTTTTCACAGTCCCACTGAATTACTTTCAAAGCATGTGCATAGATGCTCATATGTGAAATTCCTTTAGTTTCTTTCTCGTTCTTCTCTCTGCACTCTAACTTTCTAAAATGTTCATCTGCATGCAGTAAAAATTATAGAGACAGACATTATTTCAGTATTAAACTTTATTTTCTCTTCTTTGTGAGATGGAAAAAATGATAAAAAACGTACAGCTCGGGGACTTTTATTCACCCAAGACAGGTCAGTGTTTTTCTTTACGTAATAACCATGTAATTAAAATCATACGTTTCCATGTGTGTCTGGTGAAAGTTTAAAGAGTGAAAATAAATTATCGTAGCAATAATTATAACATCAAATATAACAACAATAATAGCAATTAAGCATTTATAAACACTCTATTTACTGTGTTGGTTTTTTTTTTCTTTCATAAAACAGTTATGAAAAACAGGTGAGCAGTGTGGTGCACAATCCAGCATGTGGGGAGAGCACTGGTTTGTTGTTGCCTTGCAGCAGTTCTGCTGGTAAGACAGCTTCCAGCTTTAGGGAGTCCGTCTGTGTGTTCACGGTAGTTCTGGACAACAGTGCAAGGATGGACGGGGAGCACATATCTTGCAGTATGACGATATGATCATGAGGTGAGAAACAGCGGTTGTTTTTAGGCCCTCTCTGGAGTCTCCTGTTACAGGGTCAGGGAGAGGTGGGTACCAAAGTGACTTAGTAAAAATAAGCAAAAAGAATGACAACCTTCTCCATTCACTCCTCTCTTGCCAGCCCCACTCTCCCGGGGGAAACGGACAAACCCCCTCGTCGCATTAGCTCTTCACAGAGTCTGCAAAAGTCTGCGACGTCCCCTCGGCGATGCTGTGGAGCAACGCGGCCCTCAGTTATTCAGTCCAACTGAAAGCCGCTACGCTCCGACCAACCCCTGTACAGGACACAAGTCTGCCGTTTAGTGTTTATGGAGATGCGGTGGCACTGGCACCTGCATCCTGCAGGGGCCTCAGTGAGGCTCACCCCAGACTGGCGACCGATTGGAGTGGTGCGGGTGACCGAATGAAGGATGAATGGGCGTGGGTGTGGGCAGCATGTGTCCCGAGTGGCTAAAGGGGGGAAGGTGACCCATGTGGGTCATGTGGCTGGTGAGGCCGGGCGGGGCGCCAAAGGGTGAGGCCTTGTCCTGCATGCACTTGGAGAGCTCATCAAAGCCGTCCCCTGCCCGTTTGTTCCTCTTGGACTTGCTGGACATCTTGCGGTTCCGCGTCTGGATGCCTTCCTTCTTCATGGTCAAGGGTCTGTTGACCTGTTGAGAGCGGCACATTAGCTCAAGACATGCCAAACAAAAGCTTCTCTGACAGTGTGAATGGTACATTATTGTGGTTCAAGTTTGTTTTGCTGTTAACTTCAGCCGAAAATGTCAGCCAGAATCTCTCACTCGTTTCACTGCCAATTATCGTGTACATGCATTGCTGTCATGGCAGTTGCCTTTTATGAATTGTACTAGAGTAAAATAAACCCCATAAATAATGAGCAGATGCTTTGCATATCCACTGGCTGAATTCTGAGGCCAGTCAGGGGCGTTTTTTAGCTTTTGTTTAATTGTCTGACCAAACAGAACCTTCCCGGTCAATATGAATTCATGGGGATGAGGACAGGCTGAGTGTGAAAGGAGCAGCCTCAGACAAATCCTCATCAGTGTAACCGACGCCGTTACACTGAATGACAGTCCCACCCGGCAGCGTCTCCGGGGAGTAACGCCCCCCATTGAAACAACGATGGATTAATAAAAAGAGACGACTGGTGTGGGTTCTGCACGACAGGGCGAGCAGGCTCTACTTGCACAGTCCTAAATCGATACACGCTGTCCGCCCACTTAACCGGTTAAGCACCACTGTCACCCCCAGAACTCCACACATGGATGAAAGTCTTTGTGTATATCTGCGTGTCCTCTCTCTATGCTTACTTACGTTGTGTAGTTTGAAGTAGAGGCCGCAGGCATTACACACTGGGTCTCCGTTGCCGTTGCGCCTCCACAGGGTGGTGGTGGTGGTCTGGCAGTTTGCACAGCAGGTGCCTGCACGTCTAGCGGCAGACTAAAGAAAGTAGAAACAGTAAACGTAAAAACTTTTTAAATAATGCTCCATTTTCATTATATGAACAGGTCAGTATGGGCACAACACCCCTAAGCAACATTTTGTTAAGTAGACACAGAAAAGACTACAGTATCTGTTCTCTAAAGCAGTGGTTTCAACCTACAAAAAAACAATTAACGTCTGACACCAACTATCAACTGAGTCTAGAGGTTTGATATGTAAGCCATTTAAACATCAGTTAATGCATTACAAATATAATTTATTTATGTATTTGTATACCCTGCTTTTATCTCCTGTGAAGATGATTTAAAACTAATAATGGCTCATATTTACTTTGAGTTCAGAAGAGACCCCCAGGACCCCACATTTGTTGGATTGTGACCCCAAATGGGATCCTGACCCCAATTTTAGAACCCTCTGGTCCAAACTTCTTGAAAATGTGTCTTTAAAAAAGAGCATTGAAAATATGCCTAGTTAAAACATCACTATTAACATTTAAACAGGGTTGAAGTTGATCAAATTTGCAAACCAAAACTGACTTTCAATGTCTTTGTTTATGCTGAATTAGGAGCAATAGTGTGAACAAAATTCATTTTTTTCAAGATACATTTTATGTTTAACTAATTATCCTTAAATAGCAATAAAAACAATGAATGTTCAGTGTTTGGGGGGAATGCTCCAAAGACACATGTAGAGTCATCATTTCCCAGACACTGCATTAATTAAGCCATTTAGGCTAAATGATTAATTATTATTATTATTATTATTATTGACCAAACAGCAAATGCTGTTTCTCCTTCACACCTGGTTTTCATACACACATTGTCATTTCATCGTCATTCAAGTACCAATTAAACTATAAAAAAAATTATGAAATTATGGAACAACTGCATACAACTGTATTTTATTTTCTAATCATGCAGGTTCAGATGCCCTGGTTTGGGTCAACGGGTGCTGATCATTTTTATATCCTTGGCTATTTCATACCTCTGTACTTTTGATGGTTTCTTGCTGACTTTTCCACAACCAGTGATTGAAATGAACTTTCTGCAATTATATCATTGTTTACTGCACTGAAACGTAGGAATGTGACCTCAAAAAATATTTCCCTGTCCCGAGGAGTTTCCTTTGGTTTGAGAAGTGAAATAAAATAAAATCATAATCACTATTAGTTGAAATTCGATGTAATGCAGATTGTGAAAATAATATGCAGCTAAAGAAATTAATATAGACCATATGTGAGATTGTCAATTCTTTGCAAGTGTTTATTTCAACAGTTCATAAAATGCTGCAAAGAGAAGTTAACCTATAGGCCTAGGCTGTATACAGTGGTTAAATACATGGCTAAGAATTGGCTTTTGTATGCGTCGAAACAGAAGTTGTGACGGAAGAAATGACACTGCAGTTAAGAAACTAACAAAATTCGTATAATGCTGCAGCTATATATATAAATATAATTTGCTCTACAGAAATCTATCCATTTTCTGCATATTCTACTATTTCCAATGTTTCACTACAGGTAATTTGTGCATTGCATTAAATATCCGGTTATTACCAGTTTTTAATGGAGGACCTGGTTCGGTCCCAGTGCGCGCCCTGATCCAAGAAAAGCTGCGCCACAGGTTGTGTGAGTGGAGCCGGTGTGCTTACCGACAGTGCGCTCCCGCACCCATTGCGGATCAATTCTCCACGGATAATGAGAAACATTAAGCAAAAACGCACGAACCCCTCCAGTCCTATGCTTTTTTTTTCAACGCAGCATCCAGGCTTTTCCCTTTAATTCATTTCAGGTGGGTTGGCGGTTTACTAACATCTCTGCTCGGTTTTTTTATTCCACAAAGTATGTTTTTATTTCAAAAAGCAACCGCACATTAACATGTTACCTCTGTCCGCGGGGAATAACAAACAGGAGGAGGACCATAAATCCATTTATTTTCCAATGGCCGCCCCTCGCGGCCCGTCTCTTCACACATAAGCGGCTCCTTCAGTGTTGTGATAATCTCTTTTACAGTATATGTCAGCCGCGGCCGCAGAAAATGCTGCGCGCCGGGTGAAGGCGGAAACAGCCGGGAGCCTGACTTCCTTATCTGGGCCGGCCAGATATCCGGATAGGAAACAACTGGATGCCCCTTTGAACACAACTCTGAAAAACACTTGAGCTGAAAATGCAAAACGCTGCACAGCCACATGGGCAGTGGAAAATGCGGGCTAATGGCGCTTTCGTGGAGAAGCGACGGCGCAGAGGTGATGGAGGGGGGAATAGAAAAAGAGCCAATCAGAAGTATCTACAGAGATCGTCTAATATGGAGACTAATTACTAGCTAATGTTTAGAAGAACATTGTGACCAGGACCACGGCCTCTGCAATAACACCATGTGGCTAAATAGACCTGCTGTTATTATTTATAGCAGTGATATTAGTGGTATGTTTAATCTTCTACTTTTTTATTTATTTAATTATTTATTTATTGAATTAAGTCATTAAATGAGGAGCAGCAAACATGTTTATTAGACAATGACCCGGTTCTCCTGCAAAACGTTCAATTCATACGCGGCCAGAGGACGTTTTGCATCCGATGAATTTAAAGTCATTTACTCATAGTGTGACAACTAAATAATATCATAAATGATGATATTCACTATCAGGAATTCGGTTAGAGTTATGTTAGCAAGATCAGGGGTTCTAATCTGTCATAGCCTATTTCATTAGAGTCTGTTGACCCAAACAGGAATCAGAACCAAAACAAATGGATGTAGAGTATAATACAAACGTTACAGACAATAACATAAAATTAAATTAAAATATGCATGAGATTGAGCATTTCTATGGCGATTTAGTCCCATAATTCATGAACAGAATCAAATACAGTTGATAAAATCCAATATTATGCAATGGTTTAACTAAGGACACAAAACAGATGGTGTTTACAGATAGGACATATGGAAGGGATGATGAAGCAGTAGAGTGAATAGACGTACAACCCAAAACAGATAGATAGATAGATAGATAGATAGATAGATAGATAGATAGATAGATAGATAGATAGATAGATAGATAGATAGATAGATAGATAGATAGATAGATAGATAGATAGATAGATGGATGGATGGATGGATGGATGGATGGATGGATGGATGGATGGATGGATGATAGATAGATAGATGGATGGATGGATGGATGGATGGATGATAGATAGATAGATAGATAGATAGATAGATAGATAGATAGACAGACAGACAGACAGACAGACAGACAGACAGACAGACAGACAGACAGACAGACAGACAGACGTGTCTGAGCATCCTCCTAGCCTTCCATTGACTCCATCATGGTGTTAACTAAAGCAGCCTGGGCATCAGTATCAGTAACAGTATCAGAAGTACTAGCAATAACGATAGCAGGAACAATGGCAATAGTAGCAGTATTGTAACAGGCCGTGAAGGCGGATTGTCGGGGGGTGAGAGGGACAAACAATACCAGGAAGATCATAGGGAAAATATAACTTTCCTGGAATTGTGCTGCCAGCATCTGCTTTGTGCACATATTTGGGTTCCCGGCTCTTAGAGCAAAGTTTTGGGTTGAAGAGCAAGAGTCGAAAACTCACTAGTCTCCGCTTGGGCTTGATGAGCGGTCGGTTCTGGCCATTCATCTTGTGGTACAGTCCGCAGGCGTTGCACAGGTAGTGGCCAGTGCCGTCCCGCCGCCACAGAGGGGTGGACGTGGCGCCACAGTTCACGCACTCTCGACCCTCTGCATATAGTTCAAGAGAAACACAAGGGAAGAAATTTTATATAATTAAGAAGTTCACCTTCTGTCAGAAGCAGCACATCTGGCAGCTGTCCAACGTTATCGGGCAACCATCCCGCACCAGGTGACCCCAGATGGCACTGTAATATGAAGAGAAAATCTGCCTGGCGTTGGGGACAATGTCCACATCAGTGTGCAGGTGTACCAAAGTGTGAGTGGTTGTCACGGACACAAACACCTCCGTGTAAACCGATCTAGAGGCGGCGAGAGCATGTCCAGAGGTGTCCAACAAGAAGAATGAGACACACCATCAAATTAGGCCTACATTATTTATCAGCTCAGTGGGCACCCATGAGAGGAAGCATTAGTGTGGGTTGGAGGTATTAAATGTGGCAGACAGTGTTGGATGGCTTGCATGTCACTTAAATGCTAATGATGACTTTAGCTGGTTTCAAACCAGAAATGATCATTCTTAGTGGGTAAAACTCAGCTTTTTTAGTCTTCCATCTATGCCCTCATCTCTCCCATACAGGTTTGACTTCAAACAGGGTATTGCAAGACCGGCAATTCTCTTCAAGAATCTCTATTTTTCCCCAGAGCACCATCTCATTATTCCTGTTATAAAGCCAGCGACACCCAAAGTCCCACCCTTTTCTCTACAATGGAATCTGACCTCAGTACAAAGCTAGGCTCTCCTTTTGAAATGCATCTTTTTTAGACCTCCCTTCTCCTTCCTCATAAGTGTTTCACAAGTCCAGCGACCACAATGAAGAGGCCTCATTAAAACTGCAAATATTCATCAACAATGACTTATATGTTCTGACTTATATGTTCTGCAACGTGTTGTGAAGAAATAAGAAAAGAAAATGGGAAGGATGAAGAAGCATTATGCATAAGAAAGTAAGATGGGGGAAGAGTTCTTGGTTTGTGGGCATTTCGACAGGAAGCCACAGGACTGCAAGGTGTATGTGCTGACAGCTGAAATGTCATTGTGGCATTTTGTACAACAGTCAATCACTATTACGGGCACCGGGCAGAGACTTTGACAGATAAGAGCTCTTTTTAATGCCGTACAGCAGATATGTTTGTGTAACTGACTCGGGCACAGACTGGCCAGCTTGTTTTAAATGTCACAGTATAACATTTCTCCTGTCACAACAGCTCATATTTACTCCAATTATCAGGCGGCCAGCATTTTCCCAGGTGTAGTTTAGAGAGATGACAGTGTTGATAATTGGACACCTGCATCTGGAACAGTTTGTTAACAGTAGAGATGCACCAATCAGGCTTTTCCTGGCCGATACCTCGTGCCAGTTTTCTTTTAAATCTGACTTGCCGATTCTAATGTTGAGTAATTTTGGGTTTTTGTTGTTGTTGTTTTTCTATAAAACTCAAAAGATAAAACATGTCCGGGAAGTTGTTTGATAGAGGTAATAGTTTTGAGTTCAACTGAAAATCAGGAAATTGCAAGATTGTTTTCATTTACGTATGAAATCACATGTCCCTAACCTTTATCTGATTTTTAAATAACTGGGGAAAAAATGCATCAAAATACAATAACTGATACAATTATATACAAAAAGTGGTCGGCATTCTTAGGTATGATGCATTAAATAAATACCAAAAACAATAAAATAAATTATGTTATTTGATCTGTAGATTACAAATTAAACCAGATCAAGAGAAAAATAAGTCAATTCAAAGTGGAGCAAAGCGCATGCTGTTGGTTTATGGAGTTATTTCCTGAAAATGGTGGGAGTTCTAGTGTTGGATGCATTTAATGAATATATTTTTGAAAAATCTACATTTTCTTTACTTAATCTGTACACCATCCAGAGGCGATCCAGAGAAAACTGGCCAATGTCTGGGCGACATAGTGGACAAAGTAGATCAAAGTAGGGCATGCTGTTGATTGGTGTGTTTAAGGACCAAAAATAAAGGAATCTCTTAGCTGTGATATAAAGTTGCATATCTGAGATGGAATTCTGCTAGTTTTCCCCAAAACAAAATGCTTAGATGCGCTTTTAAAAGATTCTGTGCCCTCAATTTACCACTATTAAGGAACCTGCAGGACATGTTATGCCTCTTGTTAATTATTTGTTTTGTTTTGATGTTGTGCAGCGCTTTGTCACCATTGTCTGTGAAAGGCGCTATATAAATACATTTTTACTTACTTACTTACTTTACTTATGAGTTATATTCCATGTAAAAAATAAAATAAAATAAAATGGAGTCAGTCAAAATTAGAATCAGTGGGTCAGAACTAAAAAAACTCCAGGAAGACAACTTTGAATTGCCTTCCTGGAAATAGATTGGTCAGTGCATCTCTATCTTGATGCACTTAGTGATAAGGAAAAAATATCAGATTTTTCAGGATTTGACCTACCAGTCGAGGGAAAATGGTCAATTCTGATTTCTAGCTGACTGACTGGTGTATAGTTAACAGCCTGCTAATGCATTTTTGTCTGTTAATTCAAAGGAAAACAAATGAAACAATGTGGGGAAATTACTGACTCATTACAAGAGGTTTTTTTTCTTTAATGACTATGTTCACTTGGCTGCCCATTAGTGGGGAGAGGACCAAGCCTTACTATTCCCCTAAATGTTGCAAAATATGTAAGTAAAAAAAGTATCTTGATAATAAACAACGTCAGACTTTCTATTAAAAGAGTAAAAAAATAACGCCAATGATTGCTCAATGCTCTGCAAAATGCGTTCTCATCTTCACAGAAAAGCGGGTCCACTGTGAACTCCTTGGGCCAAGGCCATGCTTAAAAACACAAACAGCAGGACTCTGTCGCCTGGGCTTTGTTAGGACTGTGGAGAGCAGTGGATGGGTGGGGGGTGGGAGGTTCACTTGGAGGTATACAGGATATGGCAGGAGCCAGGGCGTCGTGACTGCTTTATTTTCGAAGTGCAGTAAAGGCCACTTTTAAAAGCAAAAAAAAAAAAAACTGTTGCACGAAAGAGGAGTAATTAGGCGGTTTGTGGTAAAGGGGTAACCTAAATGACTGGATGAGTCGCTGTCAAAGCGTCTTCGGTAATTGCACAATAATTGCACAATGATCTTTTCTTTTGAAAACACACAGAATAATTAAATATATGCACGAATAATCGATCAGTCCAGCAATTACAGCTTATCCAGCTTCCTTTATTTATATCTCAAATTGCCGTGATTGGATTGAAGGCTTTCATCCTCAAGTGGATTGCTGCTTAAAGTGACCCCGGTTAAAGTTAAAAAGAGTGAGACGAAAGAAAGTTTAGAGATGTCAGACAGGAAATGTTGATTAGAAATGAGAGATTTCTGTCAGAGTGGCAAACAAGTAAAAACTGCATAAAGAGGGATTTAAGGTCCAAAGTCTTAGCTCAGAGAAAATATGCAAATGCCCTCAAGGCAATGCATATACAATTATATCCGCATGTCTGACAACAGCAACAACTCTAACATTATTATTGTGCCAGAAAAAAAAACATTATTAATGCTCTGATAATTGAGTAATACAGACGCTATAAAAGGCTGCTTGATTGAATAACAACGGTTTTAATTGGATTAATAATCTGATGTGGGGGATCAGAAACATTAGAAACTCACCTGAGCTTGACCTGGCTTTGCTTTTGCATTTGGGCGTAAAGCTGGAGGAAGACCCGCCGAGCAGGCTACCCGGGTGGAAAAGGCTTCCGCTGTATTCGTGGGGTGTGGGGAGCGAGTAGGCCGGGTAGGTCGGGATGGGGTGATGCGTAGCAGCGGCCTGGCCGTTCATGGAGGCCAGGCCGCCGCGGAGAGGGCTGCAGCTCTCCATCTTCATGCCGTCCGCCAGCGGCACCTGGTACTTGATCGAGTCCTTCTCGTCCATCCTGGTGGAGGAAGGGGAAGTGGGGCCCGGGTCCGGGGATACGTCTTTCGGAGGGGTCGGGGGGAAGCTGTAGAGGTGCGGGCTGGAGTGGGACGCCGGAGTAAGCGAGGACACAGAGGCCGTGCCGGCGCTGCTGCTGCACGGGTAGCCGGAGCCGGGGGGGTGGAGGCCGGGTTTGCTAAAGTGGCTGACCGCCCATGCGTTGTGGTGGTGAGCGGCGGACAGGGCGGCTTTGCCGGGGTCCAGCCAGGGAATGCCGGGACTGTGGATGAGGTGTGGCCGGCAAACCTGGTTCCCAGTAAGGCGAGCTAAAACACAGAATGTTTTTATTTAATTCATTGTAAATTAGTATTTCACACTTTTTTCCCCTCACAACTCTAAGAACACATTCTCTTCATATAAGTTAAAATTAAGATCTTACCAGTTAAATTCCCAAAATGACTCAAATCCGACATTTAGATCCAGGCGTTAATAAAACGTTCAGGATGTTTTTCAAATGTAGATGTAATTACTATCTAATTATACAGGCCTTGTTTCGCTAAAATGACAACATTCCCATTGTTATTAAATGATAAAGTGCCGCTGATCGTAGATAAAAGCAGCTCCAGGTCTGGACAGTAGGCCAGCTATCGTTTCCCCCCTGCTGCAGCTCTCGGACTAAAGATTGCTATTAGTAAATTTGCGGTTTTTATTTTATATCCGGGAAGTGCCTCTCTCTCTCCCCCTCCAGAACCCCTGCCCCATCACCGAGGAGTGACATGCTTCCCTTTCCTCTCGCTGTCATTTGCTAGAAATCCCTTTTATGTCAATGAATTGGCCCAGAATGGTAAGGAGGAGCTTTTTTCTTGATTTTTTAAAATTACTATATTTTATATTCATTTAATTCAAATTAGCCCTCTAGCTTTTCTCAGTATTATTATTATTTTAGTTATTATTATTATTATTATGATAATAACTATTATTAGCCTATTCATACAGTAAGTACAGACGCAAACAACAACCGTATAGTATATCCAATAGTATAGTAATAGTTCTTTTTTTATCACTCTTAATAGAATATATTATTAAAACTAGTTCTCATGGTATTTCGTAAGTGTTACAATAAACCCGAGCCCATCCTCACCGTGTGCCTGGCTATATGTGACCCTCGCCCGGGAGTTGGTGTAGTAAGGGTTCCCTTGGGAGTCCAAGTGGTTTAGAAACATATCAACTTCGTCCTGGGGCAGCAAAGGCGCCATCGGCTCCATGTAGTTGTGGCTCAGGCTGTGGTGGTGGGAATCCGGGTGCTGGCCGTTCAGCACCGCGTGATGGTGCGCCATCCACCGAGACTGATCCGCTGCTGCGACCTCCATGGCTCGGCTCTCTTTTCCTCCGAATCTGTCTCCTCTTGTTCGACCTGTGTTAGTTCAGTCCTCTTTACAGTATAGTCCCCAGCTGTTTGTTTACTTTAGAATTAGAATCCTTAAATAGCACAGCGTCCTCCCTTCTCCTCAGTGATACCTGCAAAGAGATGAGCGCAAAGAATTAACTTATCACCTTTGCATCTCTCCTTCCACGGAAACAAGAAGCATCCTTCACGTTTGATCTACTCATATCGAATGACACGTAAAATAAACTTTAGCGGGTCCTTGCGGCTGGGGGAAACAAAGTGAAGAAAAGAGCAGCTGTGTGTAAAACGCACCCCGTGTCTGCAGAAAGCAAGCAAGAAAAAGTTATGCTCGTTTGTGATAGTAGCTACCTGTTGCAGTTGTGATCAGCTGACGGGATACACACACGCACACACGCACACAACGCAGTCTGGATGTGTTAAACCTCTTGATCCGCGCAGAGCTCGGGCTCATTAATGAGATGTGGCGCAGACTGATGCGACTGGCGCCAGTAAATTCCCATATCAAGCCAGGACGGGGTGGAGCGTCGCTCTGCGCCAATCACGGAGCGCGCTGCCACAATTGGCTCGCTGCATCCTTGCTTTCTTCTCCCTGCTTTTAAAATTTTCTATTTCCCTTCGACCCCCACCCCTCTTCTCTAAATACTGAACGACTTATCAATCAGCAGCCCACTTGTGTTGTCTTTCTGTCCCTCCGTAAGCTCAAACGGAGCGAACATTTTATAGCCAATCAGCGTTTTTAAGAGCTCAAAGACAGCCGTCAAACGTAGCGAGGAAATTCAGTTTGCTCACTAGCCTACTTATTTATATTTTTTAAAAGAATTTAATCCCTTTCACCTGGATGAAGCAGCCGAAAGAATAATACTAGATATATTTTTTACTCTTTACCTGTAGTCATAAAATACCAGGGTGTGGTATAACATTCTAATAATAGCCTAATCATAATAATAATTAACTGCTGTTGTTTGTATACAGTTGTTATGTAAATAAACAGCGATTTCAGCACCTCTAAAACCAACACAGGCGGAGTAAATATATGACCCCCACAAGTTGGCGCCCTATGCATGGTATGGAGAGCGCCCTAATTGTCTTAAATTAGAAGCGGGACATTCCTCTTGTGTAAACAGGGACCGGCCAGTCAGACCCACTCTGCATGCGCCTCTACACAAGGCGCCGTGAGGCTGTAGGATGGGAGGGCTCACCTGCGTCAAAGCTCAGAACAAATACAAGTTATTATGGCCAGTAAAGTTGAATCCCGATTCAGGTAAAATTGTGCGCATTTATCACGTTCTTGGTGGATAAACCGAAAAGTGCGCAATGTGCGGCTGTAAAGAGGTGTTGCGCGCCTCTGTGATTGACACATAAAAAAATGGAGGTTGCCCGGGGCCTTTGCTATCCGCCACAAAGACGCCTTGATCTGACGTCAGAAAATTTATACTAGACTAGGTGACGTGTGACTTCAGATACCTCTGGACATTCTTACAGGTAAGAGTCCCTTCTTCTAACAATTACGCTGTTCAGGTCATTAAAACGGCCATCATACCGGTCTGTTGTGCGGGAGTGTGTGTGTGTGTGTGTGTGTGTGTGTGTGTGTGTGTGTGTGTGTGTGTGTGTGTGTGTGTGTGTGTGTGTGTGTGTGTGTGTGTCTCAGCAGTCATTAAGTCACTGGCATGTTGCCAGGGGCAGGGAGCTGATGAGCTTGTCAACTCTTAAAATCAACAAATTAGTGAGGGTGTGTGCAGCAGCAGCAAGAGAAGAAAGATTACACTATAAAAACTGTTTTTGGGTATTAAATATTGGCTATTAGAATTATTACAATTTTAGTTAAACATACGTTTCTAAATGTAAGGTTCAATAATGGTTGAATTCCAACAACATCAAGTTTTTTGTAACATTGATAACATTAACATTACTTCAACATAAAGAAAACAAGACAGGGATCGATTTAGAAGGATGTAGGCGCTTTGCTAGAGTCCGTTTTGGTGCCCCAACCAAGTTTGTAAGTTTCTCTTACAAATACAAATTACAATGGTTTTATAGTTACACAACCTCAAGGTAATCTGGGCATATCCAAGTCAAACTAGAGTTTTTACAATACACTGTTTGTACTAGTTCTTTTGAGTCCTGATCATTTGATTGTTTCGTACCCAACTTTTTTGGGTAAGAACCGGTGCCATCTGGCTATTTTTTTTTTTACCAGCCCAGTGGACATTTTCTACCTGTTACAGCAGTCATTCCCAAAGCAAGGGTCAAGTCCCCACTTGATCTCACAAATATGTAACTGGAGGGTATTGAGGTACTCTTCCGAAATACCAAAAATGACAATGAGAAAACGTATAGATTTTTAGAAATGTTGTAAAAGATAAAACAACAGGACAAAGCAACATGCTGTCCAATATATTGCCTGTTGATGCTGATTGTGTTGTCATTGTACCATTTTTTAACTGGCTTGGTACCTCACAAGCACAAGCAGTAAGTCTTCCACATTTCCGTTGAGAGTTGGACTCCGCCAAGTTTACCCTTTGTCACCGATTATGTTAATTAACTTTCCGCATTTTTAGGCGCAGCTAAGGTGTTGACGGGATCTGGTTTGGAAGCCTCAGGATCGGGTTTTTGCAGATGATGTGGAGGGTCAGGTGGTAGGAGTTTGTCCCGTAATCGGTGGGTTGCTGGTTCGAACCCCCATTCTGTCAGTCTCAGTCGTTGCGTCCTTGGGCAAGACACTTAACCCACCTTGCCTGCTGGTGGTGGTCAGAGGGACCGGTGGTGCCTGTGTGTACGGCAGCCCTGCTTCTATCAGTGTGCCCCAGAGCAGCTGTGGCTACAGTGTAGCTCACCGCCCTAAGTGTGTGAATGTAGTGTAAAGGGCTTTTTAGTCCTCTGACTGAAAATGTGCTATACAAATGGAGCCTATTTACCAATAAACCATATGATAACACGATTTGAATAATTAGCAAAAACGTAACAAATTTAACCCAGTGAGTACACAACTAAAGTTGTTTGGAATTTGACTAAGTAAGTTGTTGAGACTAAATCTTTAAACAATGTACCCAAAAAATATGTCCAATTAAAATGTTTCCATCAACGTATTAGTAAAATCCAGCAGTCTGTTTGATCAGTGTTCTAGGGTGACTTGGATTCCAGAGATGGGATTAAGGGCCAACTTTGGCAGGTGTGGGTAAGAACATTCTTACTCTCTTATCTCATGTCCTGTAACAGAATGTATCTGTGTATATAGTTCATATATCATCAGTCATCACTAAAGCATTACTTACAGGAATTTAATGTCGCTGAGTAATTGCTGAAGCTGTAGGATCTAATGACTTTCTTTGTTTGAGCCTGAATCCTGAGTGGCTGCTGATGTCGTTGATCTTGTGGTTTTGCAGTGAAAGGACACTTTATATGGATACTGTAAGGTGTCACTAAGCCAAGGGGTCAGCCTGTGTTGTTTGTGCTGCGTTAAACACTGCAGGCCCAGACTCGGGAGAGCTGTTGCAGCATGCCCATTGCTGTTTGTATGTTTGCCAAATGGATTACTCAGCAGGATTTAGCTCTCTGTAATTTATACCTTCATTAATCCCATTTGTATATGCGCTGGAACAAAAGATGGGAGAGTGTGACGGAGGTGAAGATGTGGAAAGGTGGGGGGTTTAAGGGGTGGGGGATGCTGTTGCTTTCTTTCTCTATCAAGGACACTGCATTATTGTTTTACCCAAGGATGCTACCCTATCCTACACCGGAGGACACATCCTTCTCATAACGCCTCCTGCATGAGCAGCAGTGGGAAGGGTCTGCAGCAGCTGCATTGCCGTGCAGCCGCAGCAACTAATGAACAACAAGATTATCATTCCGATCCATGCGGTTATTAAATGGGATTGGCTTTATCTACCTGTTTGTTCCCATTGGGCATGGTCATCCATCATTATCCATAGTGGAGGTGTGTGACTGCAGTTCCCGGCTCTGCTTGTTGCTTGGAGGTGTGTGAGTGTGTGTGTGTCTTTATGTGAAGAGCCACAGTGGGGCTTGTGAAGATAAGCAGAGCCAGAGAGAAGAGAATGACACAAACCAGCTGAAGCATTATTGTCTCCTTTACTCACGGCTAATTAGATTGAGCCAGGGCACTGGGGAAGGCTTTATAGACACAAGCACCCAGACACAAGACCATAAAACTGTTGTGAGAGGGGCCTGGATGCTGCTTGGAGGGCACCACTCACTCCTTATTTAAGAATGAGCAAAACAATAAATAGCATTTCAGAGAAAAGAAAGGGCATGTTACAGAAATCGAATTCTGCATCCTACTAGAGTGCAGAAAAAAATCCTGATATTATTTTTGCGAGACTCTTCTTGAACACAGCTCTAAAAGTGTTAAATATGTTCACTCTAAACAATGTTTTACTAGTCAGTAGTGAAATCAGGGACAACTCCAGTTTTCAAAAAGAGTGGCTATATGAGTTTGTTTTTTAAAATAAAATAATAATAATAATTATTATTATTATTATTATTATTATTATTATTATTATTATTATTAAGCTGGTGCTATTTAAAGGCAAACATACTGCAACATTAGTTAAGGATTTGCCTCCTTATACACCCTTACTTTGATTTCCTAATGAAAAGTGCATACATGAAAAACTGTTATTATTTTAAAGTTTGCAACGATCTGAATTCAAGGAATAAAAAAGCAACAGCTCACCCTAGTTTTAATGCTAATAAATGTTTACTCCTAAAAATTCTGTGGACATAACTCTTTCAGAAGGATCAAGGCTAGTGTGCAAATTTATAGGGGTGGTCTATCGCGCCCATGGCCCCCCTTGGTGGCGCCATTGCATGTTGCTTGAATAATGCAGACAAATCAGACATCAGGTAGCCTATTTGAAAGGGATATAACAAGGTGTGTGCGTGTGTATGTGTGTGTGCTGGTGTGTGTGTGTGCGCGTGTATGTGTGTGTGCTGGTGTGTGTGTGTGCGCGTGCTTCAGCTCCTTGCTCTATGCATGCCTGCAGAGACCCCCAGCCCGCCCCTGCCTCGGCTCCACCATTGTACGGGTGTGATTGCTCTGTCTGCTGATGAAAGAGGATCGCCGCAGTCATTATGCGTTTCAAATGCGTGACAATTGAATACTTTTGTCATCGCTAATACAATGCTGATGACACACTAACTGGACCATTTCGCGATCGAGGGGTTTATTCCAGGAGCGGAGCACCTTTTCCCTCCCGCAGGCGTGGCGGGGAGAGCCGCATTAAAACCCGTTATTGGCTGTATGCACGGTAATACAGCGAAATATGAGAAAGCGCGCACTCCCGCAAGGCGCGTCATTGTTCTTGTCAGTAGAGTTACTTAAAGCGTCTATAGGCTATTTACAATTTCAAGTGCATATGTTGTTTTGTTTTCAATTTAACTGCTTACATTTAGGCTGTTAGCAAGGTTAAATGAGATAGAAAACAAAAATATAGCCCAATTTCCGCTTCACGTTCATAAAAATGTTCGATTTAATTTATTCAGTAATTGTCAGAATATTTGAGACAATCAGCCTTGAGGGTACATTTATTTAAAAAAAAAACACATGCAACCTGCCAGCTTAATTCATTATAGCTCATAAAATTGCAGAACATTTTGTTTTGTTGTTTTTTATTATTGTTTTTTTGTCCCGCTTTATAAATGATCCTCAACAAACCTTATGCTTTAATTAATAGTTAATATTCATTATTAATGAAAAGTTTTTTATATCTTACCTGGTCCACAATGAACAAACGTGGGGCTGCTGTTTGAAGTCACAGCGAGTCCAGTGAAAGCGGGTCTCTCTGATTCACTGCGCAGCCTCTCCATAAATAACGATGCATCATTTAAAAAGTGTCCACAGCTGGTCCGTTTGTTCAGAGAAATGAATTAAGAAGTGGTCTCCGAATAGACTGTATGCTATACAGTAAGATCCGCCGGCAGAGAGCAGTGCTTTACCCGCTGCGCTCAGACTCTCGCCCTCAGTCTGCACTGTGCACAGCTCTCCGTGTATGAGCTGAAAACTTGTGTGGCTGGATGAGAGAGAGACTACGGGGCACACAACCCGACGTAATGGCACGTCAGCCTGCGGCTTGTCTTCCGGGTCCCAGTTAAATACAGACACTGACAGGGATGGCCATACCTGATTGTAAGAGGTGAGCCAACAGAGGTACATCGTTTTACAGTGAAGCGTAAAAAAAGAAGCCTTGTTTCAGTCTTTTTGCTTTTATTAGGTAATAGCCTACCTAAGACTTTAGATGAAGGTCTATGTTTAAAATGACCTATAAGAACAATTGCCGATTGAGTCACACCGTGTGAAATTACACCATTATGATTAGCCTACATTGTTAAAACTGTTCGAATTTATTCAAAGACATTTTTTCAACAATTTGCATCCATTTTATTGCAATCATTTTAAGCCGAGATGTCTCTAGTTTTTATTCTGTCTAATTATTAAGATCATTTTGTGTTCCCTGTTTAAAAAAAACAAGTAACTTTTAGGAATTGAATTGGGGTTATGGCATAAAATGTTACTAAAACGGTAATAAACTTTAAAGATCTGTTCTAATAACATGACATTTGTGGTTGGTATGTGGCCCATCAAGCTACAGCTGGACAGTCACATTTTTCCTCAAACACAGAAATGTTATCAACCACAAGTCTTATGGCAATTCTTAGCCATTAAGTTGCTATAATCATTCACAATAAAACCCCTAATAACCTATCAGTCTCATCATTCTTTGCCGGATGCCATAATGAGAATACCAGCTCACTGAACCAACATTTTTAGTTAAATTGTTTAGGATGGATTTCTTGCCAAAATAAAGTAGCTAATATTAGAATTTAGCCAATTATTGAATGTTAAGATTGATTAAAATGTTGGTAATTTTACTAGCTACAATTTGTCACTCTCCAAAATTCCTTTTATTAGTTTGTGACCATTATTTCACTAACACAGGCCTGTTAGAGACAATATCCCTTTAAAATTACCTTAACCTAAAAGAAACTGCATGGAAACCATAATGGCAGTGGAACTATTAGCTGATACATAATTACTTGGAGCACTTTTTCAAATATCAGATCTTATTGCAGCTGTATTAATAGTTTATTTTAAAAAGAATGTGTCACCATAAATGTAGCCAGTGGTTCAATACAGCCCTCCAGCTAGTTATTGTGTAACTACACTGTAAAACGGAATTTTTGTGTGTATTAAATATAAGGCAAATCAATTATTAACATTTTACTAACTCATGTCAGTTTACGATGTGCTTTTTGACATTTTAAATAATTGAAAGCTAAGAGCATTAATTCATTTTGGTGATCAATTCTGCTTTCTGATTAAAATGTTACTGAAGATCGTTGTTTTGTCAGCTGTTCTTCTCATTGGTTGTGTGTGCTATCCAGCAGAGAGCTGTAGGGCTAATATGTTTATATGGGTTGTATTAAGAAATAATATAACACTTTGGTTACCATCATACGGCTTGTGCTTGAGAAAGTTTTTGAAATTTCAGTTTGTATCCATCTATAGTTTAGCCTCTTAACCATGGAGCAGTCATTGCTAATGAACGACACAGTTTCAACATCTTTTATGTCTTGACCACAAATCAATTCATATTTTATGCTTTTTTTTTAGCATGGGAGGGCAATACGGAAAGTTAGACTATCTTAACAATTAATTAACATCAAGCTAAATCATTTGTCTGTTTTATATGTCCTACTATAGCCTACATACTTTCCAACCGGAAAAAATGATTAAAACCAAATCAAAATAAAACATATGCAAATTATTTTCCAAGTTTTATGGGTTAAATTCTAAGTTTGCTTTATCAACATAAATTTGATCGCATTTCTCACTTTGATGGTCATCTAAAGTGAGAGAAATCTGACATCTTCCTTAACTCACTGAGATTGTGCTATGACTCTCAGCCTCTGTTTCCCCCATGCCCCCTCCTCCCACTTTGTTAAATGTGTTAAACAAACGCTTTGCCCCCCTCCGTTTTGGTGCTTTATGCCCCCACACAGCAGCAAACTTTATAAAACATGCAAAGCTCCTAAAATCTCCTGCACGCGATCTGGGCTCGTGCGCGGCGCCGCAGCCAGGCAGGTGCAAGGGGCGCGAGGACCTCTGCTACTCGGGCCTCGTGCTCCCCAGAGTGCACACGCACACAAAAAGGAGGAAAATAAAAACAATGAAAGAAAAGAACAGAAAAGCGGATTCTGCCTGAATCACCATGAAACGTTTGAAACCAGAAGAGCTCAGATGTGACTTACTTTGGCTACAGACTTTTGTATCAGTAGGCCATGACAAACATAGTTCATAATCACAATCATAAAACTCCCTTAACTTATTAAAGTTTAATTTTAAGATGTGGGTTTGTGCGTGTTAAAGCTAGTTTATGGTGGCCACAGGGGAAACAGTCTAATTTGTTTATTTCATTTTTTTTTTTCTGAATTCACCATTAATCTCCCGGAATCATCAGTTCAGGTTATTGTTTATGCCTCTAATATTACCACCTTAATTAGAATTGTATTAGATTAAAAGTATAACTGTGGGCTGTTTGTGGTCTGACTTTTAGGCAGCAAATATCAATGACTTTTAATTCAGATTAAATTTTAAATAAATTGTTTATATAACAGTTTTTCATCAGCAACTAAAATATTATTATTATTATTATTATTATTATTATTATTATTATTATTATTATTATTATTATTATTATTATTATTATTATTATTATTATTATTATTATATTACTTTAAGAATAAATTTTAGTGCTTCTTGCTCCTGTTTTGTTCTTGCACAGTCTCCTGTGTGCATGCGCGGACGGTGATTTTTATATTATATGCACACCGCATTATAGATGCCGGGGCCCTTCTCCTTCTGATTATTACCAGGGGTAATATTTCATCGGCACCACGCAATCTTTGTTCTCCGTGAAGATAATAAATGGCCTAATCGTTATCAGCAAACTGCTGGGGGTGTCAGCGCCGACCGAGGCTGGAAGCAGGGTCCAAAGTGCTGCTGAATAAATTGGTGTTCCTTATCTCTCCCTCCCAGATTATCGCCGCCTTTTCAAACTCGCACAACAAATACATTCAATGCATCTAATGCATCATTTGGTGAAGGGGGTGGGAGAGGGGGGGTAGATGCCGCAGGTTGATACAGACAGATAGACGTAGCCTATGGGAAAAAGGACGTATTTGCACGTTTTTACACCAGTAGACTTTGTTTGGCGTTACACGGGGAGTTTATTGGCCAGACATACTTTTCACATCAATGCAACATTAACCATGCATCTCTATAATATGAAGTCTATCTGTCTGATTGATCTTATTTAGATTAGGTGAAGCCTTTTGATTTATTTAGGTCACCTTTTGAGAGGCTCGCTGTAGCCTAATGTTAGACAAAATATGATGTAGCTTTTAATTTGGCCTTTAATGATTTATAAACTTTTCATTTATCTAACAGGAGAAAAACAATAGATAACATGATAAGGCCTAATTTCCTAGTTGGTTCCTCCCTAAATAACACATCTAATTATGATAGCACCACCTTCACCTCCACAACAGGATGAAGGGGTTATTAACAAACACTATTCGTTTTTACCAGCCCTGTTATCTGCAGGGGAAATGAACCTGGCTTTTTTTCTTTTAGACCGGTGTTATCGTTCTAACAAACTGCAGTGGCATTTTGTTGAATGGTGGCCAATTTCAGCTCCCAATTAAATCATATCAGACCTTTTAAAAAAGTATAATTGATGTCAGGCTAGTTGGGTTTAATTTTTTAAGGAATGACGACAAAAGCGTGTCCACGTTCATGTTTGCTTGCTGCGGACCTTTTCTTTGTTATTAATTTAAAACTAAAAAAAATGAAAGTATGTCCAGGTTTATAAGACGTCATGCAGCATATAGGTATGAGCGGCACTTTTCGAAAAAAGAAGGGGGGGGAGGAAATATTTTCCAATAGACACACACGCTTCTCTTTTAATACCGCCGCATCTCCACCGGCTCCGGTGCTCTGATGGTCTCCTAGACAACCGAGATAACGGGACTACAGTTTTCCATATCGGTCCCGGAGTCTATTATAGCTCGGGATTAGCTCTCCTCCCGAAAAGGTCATACGCAAAGTCACCAAACCTGCTCTTTTCCTCCGCCATATGGGGGCCCAGGTGTCAGAGCACATTCATAAGCATGCGTGTGCTATTCTCATTTCATGCCATTAGACTAATAGCTCTGCACATTTCCCTGCGCTGACACAAAGTACACGCATAAATGAGGAGGCTGCAGCGCTCGGAAAAGCAGGATTCGTTGAGACTGGAGCTGCGAGAGCCAAGATGCAGGAGAAGGAAATGTGCTGTTATGTAGCGACCCCTGGCGAGAAGGAGATGTTCTGCAGCAGTGCGACTGTATTCCTAGGCCTGTTAGTAGGCAACACACCTGTGATTGATTGATTGATTGATGATTGATTGATTGATTGATTGATTGATTGATTGATTGATTGATACAGTAAAAAATACAGTCAATATTAAAAAATATTTTAAATCACCATTTATTTATTTATTACACACACCTTTGTTGGGACTTTATGTGCGGGATCAACACAAATTAGCAATCCTGTAGTGGAAGGAAGAGGAATCATAGCTTTCAGAGTATTTTAATCTATATTTTGTAAGTTAAAGCTGAAAGACTTTTTGGGGTATGTGTCTCCCAGCTTTGTTCATGCTTTATTTCAAATGAGCTCAAGATAAGTCCGATTGGATGGACGTCATTGGTGAAGCTCAAACTTAAAGCCCTGTCACAGATTCAGAATTGTCAAAGTCTGGACTTTGATTAGGTCATTCTAGCATGCTAAAAATGCTTTGTTTTAAACCATTAAATTGCGTTTGGTTTTATTGTCTTGCTGAAAGGTATGAAGCTCCTGCCCGATCTCGTCTTTCGTATCCTCAAACAGATTTTTTTTCTTCCAATATTATCCTCTATTTAACTTCATTAATCTTTTCATCAATTCTGACCAGCTTTCCTGTCTGTGCTGAAAAATGTGTTCTTGCATTTGCCACCATCAGTTCTCACCATGGAGATGGTGTGTTCAGGGTGTAGTGCGGTGCTCACTTTTTTCCACATGTACGTTTTGCATCAAGACCAAGAATGTTGGTCTCATCTGACAAGATGACATTTTGCCAGATGTTTGCTGTATATCCTACATGCTTTGTGACCCACTGCAAACAGGACTTCTGGCTTCTAATAACCATATATTTCTTTTTCCCACTCTCCAGTAAAGGCCAGATTTCTGGAGTTCATGACTAGTTGACCTCTTGACAGAGTTGATTCGTTGCAGCTCCTCCAGAGTTACCATGGCCCTCTTGAGTACACCTCTGGTCAATGCTTCCCTTTCTGTCACTTTTTGATATGTGAAAAAGTTTAATTGGTATGCATAAATTTGCATCTAACTGTTATTTGCAACTATTGGGCTTACAAAGCCCATTAAAGAAACCTTTTGATGCCTGCCTTTACTAGATGGTGGCTACTGAGAGTTCTTAAGGATTTATTTTCTTTATTCTTTTTTAGCTCTGTGATTTTAAATCAGTCATCCTCTGGTTACACTCAGAGATTTATGACGTTTTTTTTACTGTCGGCCTGTCCCCCCTCCTTACTGCCATGTGAGGACCTCAAATGTAATGTTCTTGTAAGTTGACCATATTTGGCTTCAAATCAAAGCAGCAACTTTTAGTTGTTGTCCACAGACTTTTTTCTATATGGAAACTGAACAAAAGAACATCCAGAATGAGCAGTATGGAAATAACTGATTGTTTTGCTAACCAATAAAATCTAGGGGTAGATATCAGATGAAGATGAAATCCAGTCATATCTAATTTTAGTCATCAGAGTTACAATAGGATGGATGAATGAATGGATGGATGGACGGATGGATCATTACAACTTTGTTAAAATGGCAAATCTTTCTAGCTTTAATGTGACATTTATCCTGCCAAAATCTACTGAAAACAAATTTGTTACAAGGAAAATACAAAAGCTGCAATAGCCTGACAGTGCCCAACTTTCAACTGCTACTTTTTGGAGCACCTTTTCTTTCTTCAAGATTCTTTTGGCATTAGTGGCCTTTATTTGAAAAGTGCTCAACAGGAAATGGGGAGTGAGAGAAGGGGGAAGACATCCATCAAAGGTCCCGAGGTCAGGAGTCGAACCCGGGACCACAACGTCAAGGACCACACACAGCATTTGCGTATTGGGTTCCCGCTCTACGGTTATGCCACACGATACCCCTGTTGGAGCACCTTTTGAATCAGATTTAGTCTTCTTTAGTAGGAGTCTGTCAGTACCCAGTTCCCACTCTACCTTGGGAATGTTCTTCAGAGTTCTCGGATTGAGGGAAATTCTCTTGTCCATCGTTTTTTTTCGTGCGAACACATTTTTCAATTTAGTTCTGAGCACTGGCTAGAACATTCCAAAGCATTTGTTTTCTTCTGGTGAAGCCTGTCTTTTGTTGATTTGAACATATGCTTCAATTCAGTGTGATGCTGAAAAAACAATCTGTCATCCTCTTTAGCTTTCGAGCAGACACCAGAAAGTTTTGGGTCTAACCTGGCAAGAATATTTTCATTGTTTATGATTTCATCCACCTTGAAACAAAGTCCAATTCCATCGAAATAAAAATAACCCCAGAGCATGATGCTGCCATCACCAATGTGTGCATGGTGTTTTCTTTTGGTGATGATCATAACAGATTGACACGCAACATTTAGGAATATCTTATCGTGGCCTTGATGTTTTTTGAACGAAATGTCGCCATTTGCAATCCTGCTTCTTGGTCGAGGCATTTAAAGAGTACGGGAGGTTTTCACATGTGGAACACATGTCATGTGCATGTCATGAATTCAGCAGCTACGTTAGTGCCTTCTAGCAACCACCCTGTTCACGTTGCAACTTGTTTTTTCATCAGCTTTGTTTGCTTTTATTACAGTTTTTACGAGATGTAAAAGAATGTAGAAGACAGCACAGTGATGTAAAAGAAAAAAAATAAGGAGACCCAACAATATCTGGTGTGTTTCATAATTGAATATTGTTATTTTTAAGATGAATTTGAACAACATAGAGAAAATCTGCCAATATAAATAAACAATAAAAATGAAGAAAAGTCCTTTTAAAAAATTGTATGTAAAATTTTAAATATAATTTCTTCTGTGAAATATATTAGCTGTTGCAGTTGGTAAAAATGTTGCCCTGCAGCAAGATGGAATCTCCATCTTTCTGCATAGAGTTTGCATCTTCTCCCTGTGCATGGTGTTTACTCCGGGTTCCTCCCATAGTCCAAAAACATGACTGTTGGTTAATCTAAAATGCCCATAGATGTGTGTTTGCGTGGTTGTCTGTCCTGTGTGTCTTTGTGTTGCCCTTTACTGGCACTAACCCTGCAAGGATAAACGGCATAGACAATGGATGGATGGAATAAGACTAACTATTACGGTATACAGTGTTTTTACTCACACAGAAATGACAGTATTCTAGGACACACATTCCTGTTTATAGCTGCCATTATTCTTCATATGTGTAACTTGTGAGACCATTTCAGGATTTAATTTTCTGATTCTGTTTTACCTCTCTGCTTTTAGATCTTCTGGTTCTACTCACATATTTACAAGTTCTTTCTACTGTTGACCTACTCTGCTTCTACTCCTGCTCAAACCTCTCAGTTTGTTTTGTGCTTCTTTGGAATGTAATTTCTTTCTTATCTTGTTTAGTTTGCCACAAATGAGACTGCCAACGTGATATTTCTGGGTTCTACCTTGATTTCTTCCTGCTTTTGAATAACTGTGAGTGAATATCTCCAATGAACTATGTAACAAAGAGACTGGATGAAGAGGGAGGGAGAGTGGCGCACAGCTGGAATGTTCCAGCTGGGATTCCCGGTGACTGGACAGGAAGTTTAAGGAGTTCTGACAGGAAACGTGTTCTCATGGAGCGCCAGCTTCGGGTGGAGGGAGAAAGAGAGAGATGTTTCCTGTTCACCCCAACCTACTAATCCTGACATATTCAGAAGCCTCACTGTATGTGAACCCCACCTTCACCCAATCTTGGTTTATTTCACACCAAACAAAAACATGGCACTATTCTGCATGCAGCAGGATTGCATATGTATCTCATCAGGAATGGTATCAGTGGATGGTGGTTAGCCAACAGAGTAAATCATGTACAGGGGGTAGGATTTTGTCACAGGATGCAGATGTCACCACATGAAGTGAAACTTCCTGCCCATCAAAGTAGTCAGTGCCTTATTAATGGACTCACCATCTGCAGCCCGCAACAGAAAGAAGCTATGGTTTCATGGAAATACGGCCAGAAAGTCTAAGAAGGAGAGATGTTGGAGGGAAAGAGGAAAAGGCAAGTGAGAGGGGAATGGGTATTGTAGGCAGCGATGTGATGAAGCGATATGTGGATTGCAGGAGGAAAAATCTCTTTGTCTCTCCTGAGCTGAGTGGACAATCAAAGTTTCCTATCAGCTCTGGAGTAGGGGAAATTGGCTGCCCTGGAAAGGAGAGGGCCACTCTTGCAGCCAATGGGAAGTGCCCCTGTCACTCTAATCAGGTCCGATAGAGAAAGTAGGAAGTGAGTGCTAGCGTGTGTCTGTTTTAACACAGAGCAGGCTTGTTTCGCCCATCTTTGCGTGATCCAAGGTGATACAAAGTCTGGCGTGGTGTTAGACCTTCATCTGCAGCTTATCCTCTGCACCGAGGGACGTGCATGAGCCACTTGGTGCATGTTTTGGCAAAACGCGCTCTGAGAGCCATGACCATCAATGCTTTGATGGAGCGCCATGTGGCAGAGATCAGTGGGTCTTAGTGGGAGCTGTGGACAGTTGCGCACAAGGGTGGCTAGGGGAGAGGATTACTGTCTCATCAATACAAATCCATACAGAGAGAGTGGTTGACATCAGTATGCACACTGATAGACAGAGGCTTTGAGGGGAAAGTGCATGGAATATAAACATCCACACAGGAGGAATATGTCTGTAGACTTGTGGTGGTTCACCCAATCCTTCCTTTTGACCTCCCCACCCACCCCCACATCCCCACCTACTCCATGCCAGACAAGAATGCATCTCTCTGCACCCACAAACCCAATCCTCTGTTTGAAGTCCCATCTCCATCTCTGCGCTCACCGGGGCCGTCCTTTCCCCTTCCTCTTGGCTGTCGGACTGTCTCATCTGTCAGCCCCCGCTCCTCCCCTCCTCCTGCAGCTGCACCGAGGGTCACAGACGCCTTCATTGTCCTCCTCTTCCTCGCCCTCGCGCTTCTGCACCCGGCCGCATCACACCTGCCACCTGCACAAGGCCGCCGAGTCGCGGAGGCTTTCATCCACTCCTCACCTTCGCCCTTCAGAGCCTCTCATCCCCCTCATCCCAGCACCCTGTCACTGAGGAATGGCCGGTTGCAGAAGGCCGCAGCGGGCTTGGGACACACAGGGCCGCTGTTGTGAAGGCGTGCATTTTGATCACAGCCAGAGGGAATGAGTGCAGGTGAGGAGTTTTTTTGTGTTCAGATTTAACTCGTATTTCATATTTTTGTTAATGACATGCATTCATGGTGAAGCGGTGGGATTGGAGGAATTGAATGAATTTATGTTGTGAAGAATGCAGACCTGAGAGTGGGTGCATAATAACAGGCTGACAGTGAGGGTGGTGGCTCTGTCTCAGTGATTTATGAGAGTGTGCTGTGAAGGGTCTTCTGAGCAGGATATTGTTCCCTGACTGGTGACTTCTGCCTCTCTCTTTGTGTGTGTCTGTGTGTCTGTGTGTGATTGTGTGTGTCTTCTATAAAGCAAGAAAGATTAAGAGGAAGAGCACAGCAGGTGAGCCTTGAATATAATCAATCACCACCACGTCACTGGGCCCAGTAGTTGTAGGGTACACACTTTAGTTTAAACTCTGCCATATTTCCTTTTCATTTTGCATATCCAGGATTTTTGGCAGATAAAAACACAACACAGTCTGCATCAACACCATGTTTCAGGAAAGGAAGATAATCAAGCCCATGCCTGAGGGGGATCATGAACAGCTCAACCACATGGCCCAACCAGTCCAACACGCCCTGCACAAACCCCAGCATCCACCTCAGACTCGCACACACACTCGGTTTGCCACATCAGGATACAGTGCTGCACACGAATTCCGGTTTAAACTGTATTCTGCTCAGTTTACAGCAACAGATAAACCGCAGGGCCTGTGCAACCGGTAATCATATCCTGGGCTAGAACTGAAAGGACTGCAAGACCTCCAGTCAGCCACAACATGACAGCGGCCTGTCAGGGATGCAGGAGCCATCTGAGTTGGATTCCACATCTTTAAAAGAACCCCCTAACACTCAGCTTAGTCTCTTTTTGGAGCATGTATTGTTACTTGGGAAAGTATGTGTACCCTTCTGCATTTTAATTAACCCCTATAAACTCTGATAACCATAAATAAAATCCAGAGCAACTATTTGCCTTCAGAAGTCACCCGAATGTCCACTAATTTAATCTCAGTACTAATACAGTTGTTCTCAGAGATTTGTTAGAGAACATTAGTGAACAAACAGCATCACAAAAACTAATGAACACAGCAAACAGGTCATGGATAAAGTTGTAGGTATGTTTAAAGCAGGGTCAGGCTATAAACAATATCCCAAGATTTAACAATCGATTCCATCCATCAATCCAACGTCGACGGCCACTTGTCCTTACAGGGTTGCAAGGGAGCTGGTGCCTATCTCCAGCAGTCATGGTAGGAGGAAGCCGGAGTACCCAGAAAAAACCCAAACATGCACAGGGAGAACATGCAAACTACATGCAGATAGACTACACGCCGGGATTCGAACCCAGGACTTTCCTGCTGCAAGGAAAAAGTGTTACAAACTGTTCATCTGTGCAGCCCTAAATATCTATAAAACATCTGGAATTAAACCCACGAAACTATTGCTGTAAAGCTAAATTTACAGACTGGACAGGGAGAGCATTACTCAGAGAAGGTCAGATGAGACCAAAATTTGACTCGTTAGCCTACATACAAAACACATCACCATCATTAAACATAGGGGTGGAAGCATCATGCTGTTGGAATATTTTTCTTCAGCAGAAACGGGAAAGTTTGTTGATGTCAAGATGGATGGAGCCAAATACAGGGTAATCCAGGAAGAAGAGCTCTTAGGAGCAACAAGAGTATTTTTTTATTAGGACAGTGCACATTTGTCAACAAATCAACTGTGAGCATCAATATAAATATGCCAGAATTACCACAATAGCTTCATTTCATCAATTGTCCTAAGGCAAGTACCACAGAAACCCGAAATACACATTACATCACACATCGTCACACAATTCAATTCAATTCAATTCATTTTATTTATATGCCGCAAATTCACAACAGATGTCATCTCAAGGCACTTAACAAGAAGTCATTTCAATACATTTATACAAACATTCCAATCAGTTGAAAAGTTTCATATTTAAGGAATCCCAGCAGATTGCGTCAGTCATTGGCGTGAGGTTGGGCAGACTTTCCAACCAAAGCAATCTTTCAGCAATCCCTCATACTGAGCAAGAATGTACCGACGGTGGAGAGGAAAAACTCCCCTTTAACAGGAAGAAACCTCCAACAGAACCAGGCTCAGTAGGAGCGGCCATCTGCCACGACCGTCTGGGGGTTTGAGAAGACAGAGCAGAGACACAGAAGGAACAGAATATCCAATATATGAGTACTCTATGTTACAGAAAGTAAAAAGTGGATAACAGGACACAGTGGATGTTCAGTTACTGGGAGGATCATCCCAGTCGATGCCCCCCGTCCAACAGGGCATTGCAGCCAAGCAGGATACCAGACCAGGTATATCTTCTATGGAGAGAAAAACACAGAGAGAACACAAAGTTAACAGTCGAAATAACAGAATGAACTGTAATACAACTGGAGAGTCGTAGTAGAAAAGGAAGTAGCAGAGTGAAGAAAATTGGTAAGTCTGTCCTCCAGCAGTCTAAGCCTATAGCAGCATAACTACAGAGATAGCTCAGGATGACCTTAGCCACTCTAACTATAAGCTTAATCAAAAAGGAAACTTTTAAGACTGGCCTTAAAAGTAAACAGAATGTCTGCCTCACGGACTAAAGCTGGGAGCTGGTTCCACAGGAGAGGAGCCTGATAACTAAAAGATCTGCCTCCCATTCTACTTTTAGAAATCCTAGGAACTACAAGTAAACCTGCAGTCTGAGAGCAAAGGGCTCTGTTGGGAACATATGAAACAATTAGATCTCTGATGTATGATGGAGCTTGATTATTAAGGGCTTCATATGTAAGAAGAAGGATCTTAGATTCTATTCTGGATTTAACAGGGAGCCAATGAAGGGAAGCTAAAACAGGATAAATGTGATCTCTCTTTTTAATATTCATCAGAACTCTTGCTGCCACAATTTGGATCAACTGAAGGCTTTTAATGGCATTTTGTTGACTTCCTGATAGTAAAGAATTACAGTAGTCCAGCCTTGAGGTAACAAATACATAGACTAGTTTCTCAGCATCACTCCTGGACAGGATGTTTCTACTTTTAGCAATATTCTGGAGGTGAAAGAAGGAAATCCTAGAAACCTGTTTTAATATGGGATTTAAATGTCAAGTCTTGGTCAAAAATAACGCCGAGGTTCTTTACGTTATTACTGGGGGCCAATTTAATGCCATCCAGATGAAGTGATTGACTAATCAGTTTCTGTTTTAGAACTTCTGGTCCAAAGACAGCAACTTCTGTCTTGTCAGAATTTAAAAGCAAAAAGTTTAGGGTCATCCATGTTTTTATGTCTTCCAGACATGCCTGTAATCTACCTAACTGACTGGGTTCATCAGGATTTATGGATAAATATAGTTGTGTATCATCGGCATAGCTGTGCAAATTTATCCAATGCTGTCTAATGATTCTACCAATTGGGAGCATATATATGGTGAAAAGAATTGGTCCAAGCACAGAACCCTGTGGAAATCCACAAGTAACCCTTGAGAGTGAAGAAGATTGATCATTTAGATGAACAAACTGGAATCTGTCAGACAAATATGATTTAAACCAGCCTAGTGCTGTTCCTTTGATCCCTGCAACATGTTCAAGCCTTTCTAAGAGAATATTATGATTGACTGTGTCAAAAGCAGCACTGAGATCTAACAAAACCAGAACAGACACAAGTCCATTATCTGAGGCCATGAGAATATCATTAGTAACCTTCACCACTGCTGTTTCAGTGCTATGATGAGCTCTAAAACCTGACTGAAACTCTTCAAACAGCTCGTTACTGTTTAGATGCTCACAGACTTGATTAGCAACAATTTTCTCAAGGATTTTGGATAACAAAGGAAGGTCAGATATAGGTCTGTAATTCACTAAGTAATCTTGATCAAGGGAAAGTTTCTTAAGTAAAGGTTTAATTACAGCACAACAAACATATTACATGGAAAAACAATAACCAGGTACAATAAACAGTAATTACACAACGGCTAAAATCCTCCATAATCAATCAGTAGATGGGGAGCTAGTTTAGATATGAGTAGGTTGCTCACACAGTTTTAAATGTTTTTTATTTATTTAGTAATTATCACAGTTCCTAACATTAACTGGTAAAGTATTCCATGACTGTGTGCCTCTAATAGATACCTCCGTTTGGCTAAATTTAGTCCTGCACCATTGTACATCAGTCTCCTCTGGTTAGTGCTCTAGTGTTAAAAGATTGCGAGTTGAGTCTGGGGTGGAGACCCCCTTTCCAGCAGAATGATGACCTTAAACATGTGACCTGAGGAACAGTGGAATGGTTAAGATCAAAGCATATCCATGTGTTAGAATGGCACTGTCAAAGTTCACATGCAATTTCAACTGATAATCAGTGGCAAGATTTAAACATCCATGTTGCAAACATCTTTCCAGTCTGACTGAGCTTGAGTTATTTTGCATAGACAAATAGGCAACAATTTCTGCCTCCAGACGTGCAAAGCGAATAGATACTGACCCCTAAACACTAAAATTGAAGCAAAAGGTGGTTCCGTAAAGTATTAAAGCCCAATTATTGGGTTAGTTTAAATTTTCTTATGTATGTTAATGCAAACTGTGCTTTGTGAGATATTTAAAGATTTCAACCTTTTTTTAAATATAACTATGCATTAAACATCTCCAAATCCCGATCCCTAAACTGTGTGCTAATGTTCTCTAGCAAACCTCTGAGACTTTCACAGCACGACACAGGTGGACTCTTACTAATGTAAACGGTTGCACTGGATTTTAGTTAGTGGTTTTGGAGAACACAAATTCCTTTTACTTTCACTTCACAATTAGGCCTTACTGTGTTTTGGTCTATGAGATAAAATCACAATTCATTAAGGTTTGTGGTTGTGACAAGATTCTTTAAGGCTATGCATACTTTTGGTACATAAGATTGAAAAGCTAATGTAGAATTGCTTTTATCTCTACAGTCCACTCATCTCAGAGGCATAACAAAAGCATCTGGCATAGAATGAAAATGTTGAAACCCAGGATTTTACATTTAAGTGTATGAAATGTTAAAATACAACCTCCTTCACCAAACAAACAAAAAACCCAATATTACATTATAGTTATTTGGTTTGTGGTTGGCTTGTTTCCAGCCATGTACAATCTTGCTCCATTACATTGTTTAATATGGGATTTAAATGTCAAGTCTTGGTCAAAAATAACGCAGAGGTTCTTTACGTTATTACTGGGGGCCAATTTAATGCCATCCAGATGAAGTGATTGACTAAATGTTTTGACTTTGGTGGAGCTCAGTTTTCATTTTGTATTCCATTTACCCAGTTTTATGTTTTCTTTTGGTTATTTCATGTCTATTTGGGTTAATTTACTTCAGATGGGTCAGTTTATATCATTTTTTGCTGGTTTTTGTCCATTATTATTGTTATGCATCATTGTGGTCTTGTTACTAACGCTAACTTCTGGGGCACCTTTTCCATATCTTCTAGCTGTAAGGGGATAATATGAATCCGGAGAGTTGCCATTCATTCTCCCTCAAACCTGAATTTCTCTAAATAAATTGACTAATCCATCTTACAGAGGTCTGACTCGGTCATGCTACAATAGAGAGCAGACGTGATCCTAGTAGCTTGTGAAAGTAGAAGTAATCTCTGAAGGAAGAACGAGAGCTTGCAGCACTGCGAGAAACCTCCAAAGTCCAAAAACAAACAAAAATGCCATTGTGTGACCTTTCACCACCACCAAGCGTCGGCGCTGACTGACATTGTCTGTGGTTTCTCGCCGCCGTATGTTTTCAGAATTATTATTGTACGGTGCAGACAATGTGTGAGCACCATCATTGTGAGAGAAGCCCGGCTGTTATTATAGACCAGGAAATGACCTGTTGGGACCCCCGGTGACCTCGAAGGGAAAGCTATGACCTACAACTGACCCCCTTCGCACTTGTCCTAGACTTTTACCCAACTGTTTGGTGGGGGTACACTGACACAAGGGCTGCAACAACGTGCAGGAACTTCACCTGAGGGCCTGAAACCTCAATGAAAACGTGGATTAATCTTACTAGAAGAGGTTTCTAATCAGCAATGAAAAAAATGGAACTGACATTTTCAAGATGGTTTTTAGCTTTTCAAAACAAGGCCTGAAACGTCTTTAAATGGCGGTTCTTTGCACCAGTATGCCATCTTGTGATGAATGAAGGGTACTACATCTCCAGAAGAAAATCAAAAAGCAGACGAAGGCAAACCTGGAGGAGTTTCTCCAAACTTTATTTCCGATTTTAACCGAGATCCACATCAATGCCCCTTTCCCAAAATAAAAGTATCCATGTCTGGTCTTCCACACAATCCAGTCTTTAATCTCAAGAGTCAAAAAAAAAAATCTAAATCATACAAAATGTAGAAAATAAGCATCAAAAACAAGCCTTGGCCTTGATGCAGATTCAGAGCTTCAAATTTAAAATATCAGTCCGGGGCCAAAAACTGCATCTGAGGTCAGCCTAGAACAAAGTATCCTCTTAACCACTAACAAGTTTAGTTTCAGAATACAGTATGTGTGAGTAAAGAGAACATTTCAAAAACAGTTCCTTAAACCATGCTTCACAAGGAAAGAAAAGAACATGAAATCTGTGGCAAGTGGAACAGAGATTAAGGGGTAGCTGAAAAAAAGATCAGAAACACACATCGTTATGAAGCTGCTCTGGAGCCAAGCACACAGCGACTACAAGTTTATCACCAGGCACAGAGGTACATGTCCAGATAAACCCATCACTTCCATAAAATGAGATGTTGATAGTCCACATCTGGATGCAATGATGGTAAAAAAAAGTAAAAGTAAGAATGTGTCACATTTCATGTCATTCAAATATTTGATGATGAAAGCAGTGGTGTCTATGTGTGTGAAGCTTAGAGGGCGTCCAGTAGACTGTCAATGCGGCTGATGAGCTCTTGTCTCTTGCCGGTCAGAGTCTTCTCACTCTCAATGTAAGCCTCCTTCTTGACTTTACCGCCCACCAGCCGCTCTGCTTCCGAGCAGGAGCGGCACACCAGCTCCTTCAGCTGGCCGTCCAACTTCTGGATCTCTCCCACCTAAAAGACAAAAAAAAGAAGAGGCTGGTGAGCCAAACAGTGGTCTGGGTTAACGGTTTTTCTAACTGCAGTTCCCTGGCAACAGCCGACCCGCACACCTTTTCAGCCAAGTCGGAGCCCTCCGTCTTGAGGCGGGCCTGCAGTGAGCTGATCTCATTGGTGAGCGTGCGGTGGTCAGCTTCCAGGGTCTTGCGTCCGCTGTTGAGCGCGCCCGTGTCGCGGGACTGTTTGTAGCGGTTAACCACCTCGTCCATGTGGCGGTACAGACCCAGACGTTTGTTGACCAGAGTGAGCACCTGCTCTGTGATGGAGGCCACCTTCATCCGCACCTCGGCAGCAGGATCCTGAACAAACAAAAGATAGAGCTGGAGTGATTAGGCTTTTCTTCAGCTGTATGGAGCATAGAGTAACCCCAAGCACCCTCAATCAAGACAGTCAGCCAGCTCAAAGAATGCTGCTATAGATTCCTCCCACCAACGAGAAATACTTTTTTTTCTTCAAAAATATCTATCATAATAAAGCACAAAAAGTAATGGCGTCACAACAAAAGAAACACCCTCTATCATCACATTAAGCTATGACTGTTTAAAGCCTACAACTGGCAAACTGCTAGCAAAATGTGTATAAAGCAGCCGACTACTAGCACAGACCATCAGACTGATTAACTCAGTATTACCATCCTGTTATGTGGCAGAAAGGTGTAATATTCTGTGTAAAGAATACACTGAAACATCAGCTGGTAACTGGTATAGGTAGATTTTCCGCTAGTTGGCCCTAACTTGTGACCGGCCAGGCGGAAAGTCCAAAAAAAAGATTTTCCGATCAATAAACGCACCACACTAAGAACTACCAGGCCACACTGACAACACTTCTTTTCAAACTGTTCTTATATCTAATGATATTATTTATTTAAACAACGCTACCCGAAACAAGACCAAGGAAACAGCTACGTTTACTCCTCACAATCCTGGTGAAGCCGGGTGACGGGGTAAGCCGTATTGAATCATTTCCTGTTGTCACTATTGTGCTCCGTTGAGCTGTTTGGTGTTCAGACTCTCTTGAATTGATCTTATTTTCTCTGTGCTGAGGCCTTTCTAAGTTATTTTAACACACAAGCACACTAACACACACATTTTGTGGTGGTGTACTTTACGTTTTGGGAACTCCTTGTGTTTCACACAGTTTTTCTTGGGGTGGTAAGGTCTCGCTAGCTCAGTTAGCTTAGCTTCATTGCGGCTATGACTACTCTTCTTTCTCCTGTCTCTAACTCTTCTCTTCTCTCTTGCTCTCTGTGTCACATGTTTAGTTACTTCCCTGCCTCCTTTAGTGATAATGGTAACTGTAATAAATGTAATATTTTTGTAGCTTTGGAGGCGAGGGTATCAGAATTAGAAGCACGGCTCCGCGCTGTTGAAAAACCAGCAGATAGCCGAAGCCCATTAGCCAGCGCGGAGCCAACAAGGATAGAACCCCCTAGCCGTCCTCCGGTAAAGCCCGCGCAGCCGGGACCTCAGGCCGGCTGGGTGACTGTATGTAGGAAGCATAGTTCTAGGACCCAGCCCCCGGGCCACCACCAACCGCTCCACGTTTCTAACAGATTTTCCCCGCTCAGCGACACACCCGCTGAGAAGCCGGCCCTGGTAATTGGCAGCTCCACAGTCAGAAACGTGGCATTAGAGACACCATTGACCATAGTCAAATGTTTGCCAGGGGCCAGAACGGGCGACATCAAATCCTACCTGAAACTGCTGGCTAAAGATAAGCGTAAATACAGTAAGATTGTTATTCACGCTGGCGGTAATGACACCCGGTTACCAATCGGAGGTCACTAAAATGAGTGTTACTTCGGTGTGTAAATTTGCTAAAACAATGTCAGACTCTGTAATCTTTTCTGGTCCCCTGCCTGATCGGACCAGTGACGACATGTTTAGCCGCATGCTGTCATTCCATCAATGGTTGTCTGGGTGGTGTCCTGCAAACGATGTGGGCTACATTGATAACTGGAGAACATTTTGGGGAAAACCTGGTCTGATCCGGAGAGATGGCATCCATCTCACTTTGGATGGAGCAGCTCTTCTTTCTAGGAATATGGCCGAATTTATTAGTCCTCCAAAACACTGACAACCCAGGGTCCAGACCAGGAAGCAGAGTCGTAGTTTAACCCACCTCTCTGCTGCTTCTGTAGTGTTACCCACCCATTACCCTATAGAAACAGTGTCTTGCCCACAGCCAAAATTAAATGGATTAAAAGTTAAGCCAACAAATGAAAATTATGGAAATCTCATAAAAATAAATACAACTTTGACTGAACAGAAACATAAATCTATTAAATGTTTATTAAACATAAGATCTCTCTCCTCAAAGACTTTGTTAGTAAATGACTTGATTTGTGATAATCACATTGATTTGCTTTGTCTCACAGAAACCTGGTTGCAGCAGGAGGATTATGTCAGTATAAATGAGTCAACTCCTTCCAGTCATTTAAATTTTCACATTCCTAGAAATACTGGGCGAGGGGGGGGAGTTGCAGTCATTTCCCGTTCTGATTTACTAATTAGTCCCAGACCAATTGATAGCTACAGTTCTTTTGAACATCTAACCCTTAATTTTCCTCATCCAAGTTGCAAAACATTAAGACCATTTTTGTTTGTGGTTTTGTATCGTCCACCAGGCCCTTACTCTCAATTCTTGGATCAGATCTCACATTTTTTATCTGATTTAGTATTAAATACTGATAGGGTTATTATAGTGGGGGGACTTCAATATTCATGTGGATACTGAAAGTGATAGCCTAAATGCAGCCTTTAATGCTATTTTAGACTCAATTGGATTTACTCAAAAAGTACAGGGATCGACCCACTCGGGTAAACACACTTTGGACCTTGTACTGAAATACAGTATTGAGTGTGAGGAAATAACAGTCCACCCACATAACCCAGTCCTGTCTGACCACTTCTTAATAACTTTTGAATTTACTTTAACTGACCATCTTAAATCTGAAAGAAAATTTCATCAGCTTTATCAGACAATGCTAAACTTCCCTTCATTGGCTCCCTGTTAAATCCAGAATAGAATTTAAGATCCTTCTTCTTACATATAAAGCCCTTAATAATCAAGCTCCATCATACAGAAGAGATCTAATTGTTTCATATGTTCCCAACAGAGCACTTCGCTCTCAGACTGCAGGTTTACTTGTAATTCCTAGGATTTCTAAAAGTAGAATGGGAGGCAGATCTTTTAGTTATCAGGCTCCTCTCCTGTGGAACCAGCTCCCAGCTTTAGTCCGTGAGGCAGACACTCTGTTTACTTTTAAGGCCAGGCTTAAAACTTTCCTTTTTGATAAAGCTTATAGTTAGAGTGGCTTAGGTCATCCTGAGCTATCTCTGTAGTTATGCTGCTATAGGCTTAGACTGCTGGAGGACAGACTTACCAATTTTCTTCACTCTGCTACTTCCTTTTCTCCTATGACTCTCCAGTTGTATTACAGTACATTCTGTTATTTCGACTGTTAACTTTGTTTTCACTCAGTGTTTTCTCTCCATAGAAGATATACCTGGTCTGGTATCCTGCTTGGCTGCAATGCCCTGTTGGACGGGGGGCATCGACTGGGATGATCCTCCCAGTAACTGAACATCCACTGTGTCCAGTTATCAACTTTTTACTTTCTGTAACATAGAAAGTTCTCTTATATCAGATCTTCTGTTCTTTCTGTGTCTCTGCTCTGTCTTCTCAAACCCCCAGACGGTCGTGGCAGATAGCCGCTCCTACTGAGCCTGGTTCTGTTGGAGGTTTCTTCCTGTTAAAGGGGAGTTTTTCCTCTCCACCGTCGCTACATGCTTGCTCAGTATGAGGGATTGCTGAAAGATTGCTTTGGTTGGAAAGTCTGCCCAACCTCAAGCCAATGACTGATGCAATCTGCTGGGATTGCTTAAATATAAAACTTTTTAACTGATTGGAATGTTTGTATAAATGTATTGAAATGACTTCTTGTTAAGTGCCTTGAAATGACATCTGTTGTGAATTGGCGCTAAATAAATAAACTGAATAGAAATTGAATTGATGTCATTACCCTCCAACTCTAGTAGATTTATATTCAATATTTTTTGCTGAGAATAAAAAATAAAATAAATCTAGCATTACTCCTTGCAGTTTATAGTAATGACTGGTTTGGAGCTACCTCTTGAAGGGGATCATAGGTGGGTCAACTTGAGCCCTTTCATTCCTGATTGGGACAGATCAGTTGACATTGGGGCATAAAGAACATGTATAGATCACAGAATAGAAGTATGATCTGAGTGTGGCTTAAGTGCTACAACTCTGGTTGTCAATCTCTGCCACTGCTAAAATGATAGAGCATAGTGGTGGCAGCATTGTGCTGTGGGGATGCTGTAACATCACCTTTACTTGTGTTGCTTTTCTGTTTAATTTTTAAGTAGAACAAAAGTCTTGTATTTTTTTTAACAAAACGTTAATCTAGCATAAGAATGTCATGCTGATCTATACCTTCAATATATACAATTTTGAAAACAGCAAAAGAAACTAAGTGAACAAAAATAGACAAACGTAACCTATATAAATAACTCTTTTATACCTTTGTGATGGCAAAGTCCAGCCGTACATAGATGATCACAGTGAAGAAGAGTATATAGAAGGCCCCTACTACCAACAGAGGCTCCTGCAGCATCAGGATCTTGTTGAAGGTATAATGAACCTGCGGAAGAAGGGGGGTGGGGGTGTACTTAGATTAATGTATACGCATGTCTCTGAATGTGAATAAACATCCATTAACATATTATTGTAAGTTTGCTAATAATTGAACAGCATCCATACGACTTGAAGCGACAAAAACCAGACTGGTACATCAACCCAAAATGCACATAAAGACTGATGGTTTTCATCTACAACTCTATAAATCACACTTCAAGAAAATAAACATGTTTCATCACCACATTAATCATTCAACCTTTTACCCAATGTCTTACCACAAAGTCCTGAATATGCTGCTCCACCAGGTTGTTCTTTGTAGCTACCAAAACTGGTCGACCAAATGTGTCCAGATATGTGTAGTGCAGCTGGTTTGGCATGCGATCGATTTTGTAAGGTGCATCTACATGGATGTTTCTGATTTATACAAAACAGGAAAATGGCAGATATTAACGTTGGCCAGAGATTTCATTTTGTCTTACTCAACAGATTTAACTAGAAACACTTACTTTGCGCCTTCTGGCAGAATGATCTTCACAGTCATGTAGTCAATGACCTGATCATCATAGACATGGTCAACTAATCTCATTTTCAGTGCATACTGGTCACCTATAATAAAAAAAAAATTTAAGTTAGTATCTCAATTTTTTGCACTTGGAATACTAAACATTTCCAGAACTCACCAAGGGTGTAGAGGTATTCATAGCTTGGCAGATTGTAGCCGATGATATAGTGAGTCTTCCAGCCTCCAAACAGGGGGAAACGTGGTCTGACCTCCACCTCCACAGATTCATCAAGAACCTGCAAATGGGAGGTGGAGATGTTGCCAATCTCATCCCTGTAATAAACATCTTGGGCCGATGCAGGAAGGATGGTCTGTGGAGAAGATGGGAGTCACCATATTTAATCAACAAACCAGAAAAAGCAAGAATCAGATCTTTCTGCCATGAGCCAATGCAACATACAAAAGCAATACTGGGTTCGGTAATAGGAACACTCTTTAGGGTGGAAGTTTGCATTTTTTTAGTATCAGTTAACTGTTTAAATTAGGTCAGAGGCAGCACAAATATGTAAAGAAAGTTTTTAAAACACTATTTTCCATAACAAGACCTTTCTGTGACTGTCTACGAGAGTAAGAAAGAGTGAAACTTGTAGCAGATAACAGGAAGGCTGAATGAGTTACAGCAAACGTTTGTCTCTTAAAGTAAGTAAGGAGAAGGACACAGAGGTGAAAGCGCACAATGGGAGCTGAACCAGCGGTCGGTGTGTCTGCCACGCTGAATAACCACAGTCCACTGCTAACAGCCGTTTTGTCAAAGATGGATGATAATCACAGTGTGAACCCAGCTGATGTAAGGATCTAAATTCCCTGGCAATACACACAGAGACTACTTAGTTAGTAATGTTAGCTAGGCTAATCACCAACATAGTTGAAAATGTTAACTGTAATCAATTAGTCTTCATTTTGAAAACCCTGTTTTAGGCAGTCTCACACGGTATGAAGTTGCTTTTGCTTATTATAAAAATAATTAATGACCACTCATGGTAAAAAGGCTGGGGAAAAAACATTTCTAATCCTGTTTTTATACCGGCTTTAGCTAAAATTAGCTTCAGCAATTCAAGCTTTAAAAAAATGAGATTGAAATTTGCCCACAATGCTCTGATTGGCTCATCTCAAGCAAAAACATATTGGTATTTAAACCTTGAAGGACTTGACAGAGGAGATGCCGCTGTCCGACTGACGCTGGTAATCGTAACGAGAGAAGGGGCCCTTCAGATTTGCTCCTGTGTGCCTCAGATCGATGGTTTCCTCAACAGCGATGTTTCCCCAGTGAGACACCTCAATGATGCGAGTGATGCTGGTGATGGTGAGGAAGGGTGTGTTGTTTTCATAATGGATCTTCATCGCATCCTGACAGGTTAAAAGGAAAAGACACAGGTCACCAGCCATATTTTCAGCTTTCTTTTGGAGCTAACCAAATATGGGCGGAGCCATACCTCACTGAACGGAGCAACATCGCGAAATGGTCCATACTCTATGATCTCGTCTGTCTTGCTGGGGTTGCCCAACTTGGTGTAGCTCTCCACTGTCTTTGAGGCCAGGCGGACACGTGTGGTCTGGCTGCGAGTGGGATACGGGGAGTACAGATAGTGGTTGCCCTGGAAAATGACCAGCTGACGCTCAGCCTGGGTGATCTGTGTAGGGAAAGGCTTCAGAACATGGCTAAATGTCATCTCTGTCTTCACTTTCAGCTGAGCACCAGTGGCCAAAGATGAAGGCAGCTGCACTTTGTAGAACTCTCCTCTGTTGTGAGACAGATGAAGAAAAACAAACTAAATTAGATACGAGTCAGAAGTTTGCATACAGTTATCATGAATCAAATTAATATTTTACTTTTAATAAAACATTTGAACTGATTTTCTTAAAAGAAATTGTCTTTAAAAACCCTCCAGCTATAATTAACTTGGAAAAAAAAAACAGTGGGTGTGCAAACTTGAATCTTAAAGTGGATTTACTCTGATCTGCACGTTGATAAAGTTACACATGCAAGCTCACTTATACACAATATATTTCTTAAACATTCCTTAGCAAGTTACACCTCAAATGTATTTGAGGTGTAACTTGCTAAGCTACATGCATTCTGGTGAAGAGCTTTATAGTTGGAGTGGACAAAGACTAAGCTATTTGGTCATTATGACTAGAGGAGTCAAGGCACTGAAATCTAAAAACACAATAATAACTGTCAAGCATGGTGACAGCAACAATATGCTGAGGAGTCGTTTTGCTGCTAGTGATACTGGACAAAAGGTTCGGAGAATTAGCATTAAACTTCTCCGATCAATCTCAACCCAATTGAAAATGTACGGATTACACTTAAATGCTGCATCTCTGCCTGGAATCAACCAAACCACGAGTTAATAATGCATTTTTATCCGATGATGAGTGCATGTAAACTTCTGACCGGGCATTTGAATTACAATGGAGAACATCAGCTTTTTTAGGCGATCAAATTACCTTTGTCCCTGGATGGATGTCTGTTGGAGTTCAAGCGTGCCATCCTCCTCCTCATCACCCTTCACCTGTAATTAAAACGAAACGTGGAAAGCGTCGATCTTAATGTCCCGGTACATTAGTCTGAGCACAACGCCTTGCTACAGTCATTCACAGTAAAAGGGGGCAGAGCTGTGCGCAGTCACACACGGAAGTGACCTGCCCAGCGCATACGTGTCATTCAGCCACTGACAGAGCGTGGAGCCCTGCGGAAGTCAGGGGCTATCGGCTAACATTGTTAGCCAATTCAGCTTCCATTGATTCTCTCGGGGTTTAGTTATTATATCACACTCTATGAACTCCTGTGAATTCCATGCATGTATAAATACACAACTTTTAACAATTGCAACCACTCTCTATTTGTGGTGAACTGACTTCTGAGCTTGCAGAACAATAACCAAACAGGATCTCCACTCTGAGCTGCTTTGCATTGCGTTCATGCCATGTTATTAAAAAAAAAATAATACTTGCGTGCTTTTAGCCTCCACATTAATGCAGCTGAAACCTTAAAAATAAAACAGTAGCGAGCTGCTTTTTGTTGTGGTTTTTGAAGCCACTTATCTGCCCTTCCAAAATATCAGAAGCTAATGCTAGCTAGCGGGTGACATGATGTGCTGTTGGTGCAGGTTTTTTTAAACTAACGCTGGACTCACCGAAGCTCCAATATATGCCATGTGAGGTACTAGGTCTGCATCTACGGCCAGTATAAAGCTCTGGACGGAAGACTGTCCATGGTTTGACAGCACGATCTCCGCGGTGATCTTAGCCAGATGAGTGCTGAGGTCTACCGTCCTCTTCACATCCTCGTTCACCAAACCGTCCGCTGAAACCTCCGAGCTCAAAGCGACCACAAGCAGCAAGCACACTGCGTGGAGCGGCGACCTTCGTGTCATCATTAACGCGGGGAAAGAGAACTGAAATGCTGAGACTGGAGCAGTGAGATTGCAAATGAAAACGGAGCGCAGCTGAAGAAAGGCCGCCGCGCCGCTCTACATCAGTAAGGATGACGCTTCATTCAATCGGACGTCATGGCGTCACTGTGCACGCTAGAGCGTGCGAGGAGTTAGAAGGAGCAAATGAGCTAGACAAGCCTACTAAATAGATACAATCATACCATGGGTATTTAAGATCAAGTATTAAGGAAACTTTACACACGAAACTATATATACACTATATATATTTCTTTCTGAAAAAAGAGATGTGTGCGGAATTTATTTTGATAACAGCCGAAATAGCTCAGTTGGGAGAGCGTTAGACTGAAGATCTAAAGGTCCCTGGTTCGATCCCGGGTTTCGGCAAGTAGTGGTTGTACTTTTGGTTTCCCAGGAAAGCTAAGCAATTTTATTTGTATAACACACTTTAAGAAGTGTATGCACTAATAAAAGAGAAGTTTTACTGAAAATTCATTTATTTGTGATTTAATTTATTGTAAGCTTTACATTAAGTATACACGTATCAGGAACTCATCTCACTCTGCTACCTCCACCTGTGCTCATTAACCTCACCTCCACCTCATTGGCTATCACTCTGGTTAAAAGACAGCATCACTCACATCCCCGTTCTGTCACCTGGTTCTCCAGCCTCAGATGAGTCAGTCATCCAAGTCTGCTCGTTTGCCAACCTCTTGCTGTTCCTGATCGCCCAGATCTGCCAGCCAACCACCTTTCCTTACCCTCTCAGCTGTCCTGCTCGTCCAGCCGGACTTCTGTGCCTCCCTCTGCACTTGAGTTGTTCTCTAAATAAAAGTGCTGTGAGATCCATCTGAGTAGTCCTTGTCAATATTTGTATTTCTGTGTCTATATTGAGCAAACAAACACACAGAAAACCATATATTACTGGAATTACAAACATTTTATTTAACTTTTATTTAAGTCTATTAGTGTAGTCATCATTCTTTTTATGTATTTAGTCATTCATTCACTTATTCATTCATTCAACATTTATTACCAGGGTCCATCTGTCAATTTCTTTTCATGCCCTCAAGCTGTCCATCTTAGAAGACTACGGGAAAATCAGAAGGATTATTCTTTGCAATGGGGCGGTCATGCAGCAGACAAACCTTCAACTGGTGGATGTGAGCCACACTACTCTTATGCAGTGGTACAACAAGAGGGTGAAGAAGGAGGACAGTATGGTGGCAATGCAGGGGCTGAACCTCCCTAGTCGGCTGTCCATGGCAGCTGACCCTCTCCCCTCTGCAAATATGCCCCCAGCATCTGCACATCAGTACCACCTGCCTACCAGCACTGTGGGCCAAGCAAAGGTAGAGAGAAAGGCTTCACCTGCTGCTGCTGCACCCACGGCCATGAAGCCGCCTACCCAGAGGCAGATCTTCCCTGCTCTGCCTCCTCCTCCCTCTGCCCCTCAGGTGCTGATGCTGGCTCCAGTGAGCTCTCGGGTGCCTGTTCTGTTTGCTGCCCCACAGGTCCTTGTTTATCCTTCTCCCGCCACCCCTGTGACTCCTGCTGTTCCTAATAGAAAACGAAACCGTAAGGTACTGCATAACACATGCAAAAAGTGTGGACAATATAGAACAGCAGAAACGGGGCACAGTCAGTACAAGGGGAGAGTCTTCTGCCCATCAGCAGAGATTGTCCCAAAAGAACAGTGGCTTGAGGGCTGCTTGGTGTAGACTACCTACTGAGTCAGACTGGACAACCCCTGCAGATCAACCCCGACTCAGAGGAGACAGAAGACATGCTGGAGGATTTGGATGAGGAAGAAGATGAGGGCTTCAAGGAAGATCACGCACCCGATTTAACAATGTCAAGTCTCCTTGATGACGTGAGTCTTTCCATCCAGTCTACTGCCTCCTGGCTGACTGCCTCCACCCAGCTCACAGCCTCCAATCCAGCTGCCTCCACCCAGCCTACAGCCTCCACTCCAACTGCCTCCACCCAGCCTGCTGCCTCCACTCCAACTGCCCCCACCCAGCCTACAGCCTCCACTCCAGCTGCCTCCACCCAGCCTGCTGTCTCCACTCCAACTGCACCCACCCAGCCTGCTGTCTCCACTCCAACTGCCCCCACCCAGCCTACAGCCTCCACTCCAGCTGCCTCCACCCAACCTGCTGCCTCCACTCCAGCTGCCTCCACCCAGCCTGCTGTCTCCACTCCAACTGCCCCCACCCAGCCTACAGCCTCCACTCCAGCTGCCTCCACCCAGCCTGCTGCCTCCATTACAACTGCCCTCACCCAGCCTACAGCCTCCACTCCAGCTTCCTCCACCCAGCCTGCTGCCTCCACTCCAACTGCCCCCACCCAGCCTACAGCCTCCACTCCAGCTGCCTCCACCCAGCCTGCTGCCTCCACTCCAGCTGCCTCCAACCAGCCTGCTGCCTCCACTCCAACTGCGCCCACCCAGCCTACAGCCTCCACTCCAGCTGCCTCCAACCAGCCTGGAGCCATCTGAGTCGGGGTTGATCTGCAGGGGTTGTCCAGTCTGACTCAGTAGGTAGTCTACACCAAGCAGCTCCCCTATGAAAAGGAAAAGGGGGGCACATGCAAATGCACAAGCACATCAATAGGTTAAAATTTTTTAACTCTACCACCAAACAAAAAAATGTGTTGTCAGATATCAATTCAATGAGCATACCAGTGTATTTGGATGGGGGCCTGAAGGTTGGCATGAGTGCTCTGCCAAAGACTTTCAAACTGTTGGTATTGACACAATGTACCAAATCACCAGAGTAGGTCAAAGGTGAATATAGTCTACTGGTAACCGCTGCAGCTGCCCGATCCTGGTTCCATCTGTTAAGACCTTCCATGAGGTACAGTTGAAAATTAAATGCATTTGCACTGGTCCCTGAGCAAAAAGGAAAACGTTAAATTTCCCAAAAATTGTAAAAACACATTTCACTCACATACACTTTTTTAAAAACACTATTATCTATTGTTTAGCTTTAGAAATAAGAAACACACCAACCTGGAATGAACCTGTTCAGGTGGCAGTGAAAAGAGTCCAGGGATGGGAACCCTCTGGCACAGCGATAGCTGGTTAGGACCACACCCCCCTTTGTAGTGGTTCCTGTCTCCGTGTAGAGCTGCACCCCTGGAACATCCTGGATGGACTTTACATGGCGCTTCTGCACACGCCAGATATGCTCCATGCGCACATGTTCTAGAAGTGGCACCCCAAGAAGATCCCGCACATTTTTCCCTCCAAGTTCCTGCAGCAGCTGCTCAATGAGTTGAAGCGTAGCTGCCTCGCCACGCGTTCTCTGGCGGCAGTGCTGACTCAACTACTTTTTACTGATCCTAGCATCCACTTGGGCATCAGTAATCGCTGGCACACCCTCTTGGCGAAGCTCTTCTCTCTTTGCCCGCCGCAACAGAGCGAGGTCGCCTGCATCCCATTCGAAAATGCAAGCTGACAAGCAACCCATGAAAGAGGGGATGGGCGTCTGTTGTACAGCCAACAGCCAGCCTCCTCATAAAATGCCAAATGTCTAGCCGAATGTGGAGGTCTGGCCACTCCCCAAACCTAGTCTGTAGCTCGCTTGCCACAGCAGCCACAGTCCACATACAGCAGCACTGGCGGTGCAACCGCTGCCTGGCGATAGCGTGCCATCACACCATCCTGTCCAGTCCTGGACCCCCCTGGACATTCAGCACACTGATGAGAACTTGGCCAATCTCATTGCCGATGGAGGTCAACCAGAGACCAGTCCCCCTGCCATGAACAGCCAGCTTTTTGGTGACCTGGAATGTACAAATTCAACACTTGAACACACAGGTCTATGAAAAAAATAACTTCTTAGTTAAGCCCGCTGAATGTATTTATTTACCAAATTTGCAGAACAGTACATCACATGGGGTAAATGTATATCAGTTAGAGAACATTTCTCACCTTTTTGGTTGAATCCATTCTTAATATGGAGCCGAACGACGACGTGATGCTGGCCTTGATGTGATCCAGGCGAGAGAGGATGTCCCTAACATACACAGACAGCAGTCAGCGACTGGTGGGCACATCAATGGGCTCCGGGGGCTCCTGACACACCACAGGGAAGAGGCTTGGCCGATCCACAAAGTGAGCACACTCACCCAGATAATGTGACAGCCTGGACAGCCATTCCTCCCCATGATTTTGTTTAAGCTGCTTGACCAGGCGTGCCGGACTGTTCCCAAGAGCGCGGTCGCGGAAGAGCCGGATGACACGAATGTCACAAGCAGACCTGAAAATGCATATCAGCTCTGCTTTCAACACTGACCCTTCTCACCCTGCACAAAGTCTTTTTGACCTGCTCCCCTAAGGCAGTAGGTTCCGGTCCATTCGGACCAGAACCTCTCGACATAAGAAGTTTCTACCCCTCTGCTATTGGACTCTTGAACAATAACCTTAAGACTGTTCCCACCACCCGCTCAGTTTCAGTCACATGATCCCATGTTGTGTCTTTGCACCTGTCTGATATTGCATTGATCATTACCTGATGTATGTATTAATTTCTTTACCCCATTTTATTTTTATTATTGATTGCATGCCAAGAAATGTTTGTCTTTTCGTATGTTTGCACAAAGTACCGCAGTAATTTCCAAATGTTGTGAATCTGTTCACACATTTGGCAATAAACCTTTCTGATTCTGATAGAATAGTAGTTTAAGTGATTTAAGTCTTCAAAAACAAGGTTTTAAGAACCACAAACTGTGTGTATGTTTGGACCAGGGTGTGATGAGGGATTGGATGTGTTTGTGTATTTTTTGCTGTGCATCTATAAGTCTCAATGTGCTGGCCTGGGGGCTGATGTGAATGCATTGTGTCACCATAGATCTTTGCAAAACTACTTTACTCACTTGCAGGTCAGGATCAGGCGGAACATTTTCTGATGCGGCACATCTTGCTGATCCCGCACAGTCTGGCTGGTTGACAGGTAATTCAGTGAACACACAGAGCACCTAGTGTCTCTGTCACCATTGGGTAATACCTGTCGATGTCCAGGATCTTGCGAGCACGTTCATGGATGCCATGGGGTGGCTGTAGCTCAGTGGTAGAGTTGTCAGCCAGAAATTGTGGGTTCGATTCTGGCTTCCACCTGCTACATGTCGTTGTGTCCTTGGGCAAGACACTTCACCTACTTTGCCTACTGGTGTTGGCCAGAAGGGCCGATGGCACGATATGGCAGCCTCGCTTCTGTCAGTCTGCCCCAGGGCAGCTGTGGCTATAATCATAGCTTGCTTCCACCAGTGAGTGAATGAATAATGGAGTTGTAAAGTGCTTTGAGAGTCTTGAAAAGCGCTATATAAATGCAAGCCATTATTATTATACCCCGTCAGTGGCTGCTAGGGATGCACATCTCTCTGTGAAAAACGATTCGATTTGAAAACGATATCCTTATTACAAACCGATTTGAAATGATTCGGTTCGAATTTAATCTATTTCATACAGGGTAAGAACTTAACGATTTGATTCTACTGTTAATATTTGTTGTAGATATTTTATAAAGTAAAGAAGCCAATTCTGTTAAAGTGACAGTACCACATTTATTTCTAAATATGTAAAAAAAAATCACATATCTCAAAGCATTGTGGCTTTATAGTACTTCTGTAAAAAAACAACGGAAAAACAGAAAAAAACCAAACCACGTGTCAATATACTTATTTCTAGACATGGAAAAAAGTGGCTGGATCATTGGATGGGAATTCCAGAGGTAAAAGTAGCCCAGAATAGTTATAACAAAGTGCAACATTTCAGCCTGAGCATAGTGTATTGAACACTAGAGGTAGATAACAAAGGTGCAACAATTTAATGTAAACAAGTTAAACACCTATAAACATACTATGTAACACTAACCTTATAATGATTACCCCTGGGGGTCATTTCAAAATGTAACCTGAAGCCTGGGGAGCCACAGTGGAAGGGTAAAGCAGCAACCATATTCTTAGCTCAACAATGCTCAACAGTGACAAGTGCTTCATGCACAAAATTAGAGAAAATAAATATGTATTACTAAAATCAAACTGCTGCTTTTTGACCAGGTAAAGGTAATCCTATCCAATCAGACACAGAAAAATAGTTGACTTCCTGTGTCATTTTATACATCATCACTGTTCTGCTTTTTTTTGGAGGGAAGATTTTTCTTCAGAAAAATTAGCTGATCCACATGCTCATGTTTGAGTAGGCTGCGCTTTGTGGAAACAATATCTCCTGCAGTACTGAACACCCGTTCAGAGGCCACACTAGTGGCTGGGATGCAGAGGTATCTTTTAGCAAGAGATGACAGCAATGGCAAGTCCTGCTGCTCTTTCCACCACTGTAGTGGATTTTCTTCCAGAGGCAATGGAGCACGTTCTCTGTACCTTTTGACTTCTTCACTGGCCTTGTCTCTTACAGATGTAGCTGTCATCCTCAATTCAAAGTCTTTTCCCAACAGCTGGTCCAATGCTGACATTTTCTTCCTTTTGACTGGAGGGACATGATCTGAAAAAGAAAAACATTACCATATGTTACTGACTTTGTTTGCCATGCCTCAGTGGGGCTTTTCTTTGTAGCTGACTTAACCACATCATGCATCTATCTTCATCTGATGTTCAGACTGAATTACTCTTGCACTCATATGTAAAAGTTGTATTGTCATCATTATTAAACCCTTTCTTTGCATGCCATTTCCCATATTTTATGTGTTGTAGTAATATAGTAATATTTTAGATCTGCAGCATGAGTTTAAACCAATGTCAACTCTTTCTTGATAACATGTTATAAAATATACAAACCTTCTGGCTCATGTTGGGTCTGGGGTGCATCAATGCTGATGTCCAGATCTCCAAGGGCCGGTTCAGTCTGACATGGATTGGTCTGCAGTGGTCCTCTCTGGACTGGATCCCCTGTTGCCGCTGCCTAGAAATAAAAGACAGTTTGTGTACAAAAGCAAACAAACATTAACACTAGTCAGAATAAATCTAATAATAGCAAATGACAGAGTATTACAATGCACTGTAATGTGTATTTTGTGTTGAACAAATCTCATTTACTCAAAACAAAATACACATCACAGTGCATTTTAACATAATTTATTCAATGATGTAGTGTTGGCGGGTGTACCTTGTTATGCAGGGATGTAGCTTCTGCTGTTATGCCTGTGAACGTCCGCTCAGCATCATGGTCCGTCAGGAAGGGCAGAGACTTGAAGTGGGGGTCCAGAGCTGCTGCAGTGTGGAACAGATCCTCCAGGCCAGTGTAGCGCTTCTCCAAGTCTTCTCTGAATGCTTTTTTCATCTCTCTGATTACTAGAGTCTTCATCCGATGCTTCAAATGTCTTTTTAAGCTTTGCTCTGACAGGGGAAATCATTGAGAGTGTGGGCCGCTTGTCTTCACACATGCTGGTGGTCACAAGTTTGACTGGCGCCATCAGCTTCACAATGTCTTCAATATCGCAGAAGTCTTTGTCCTTAAGAGTGTTAACCTCTTCTCCTCTTCTGAGATTCCTGGACATGAGTGCAGCAGAAATGGCAGGCTGTTGTTCCAGTATCCGTTCAAGCATATTCTGGGTACTGTTCCACCGGGTGGAGACGTCTTGGATGAGTTTGTGGGTAGGCAAGGCCAGTTGTTTTTGTTTGTCTTGTAGAATTTCTGCTGCCCTGACACTGTGGTGAAAAAAGTCAACCATTCTCTTCACCTTTCTCAGCAACCTTGCTACTGTGTCCACTTTGAAGGCTTTCTGTGTGGCCAGATTTATGGTGTGTGCAAAGCACATGAGGTGAGGGGTCATCTCTGCTTCCACACCAGCTAAAACCATGTTTGAGGCATTGTCAGTTACTAGGGCTGGCTCTGTATCTAGAAGGTTCCAGTCAGCACATGCCTGTTTCAGTAGAGCACCTACATTCTTCCCAGTGTGGGATCCTTTGAATGTAAGACGTAAACATGTAACTCCCACTCCTGAGCGATGTGGTGGGCCGTGATCGTCACATATGACTCCGTCGCACATGACGTCCAAGCGTTGGTTGTTATTGCCACTCGTTCTGCTTTTGCCAGTTTTTCTTCAACTTGGCTCTTAACTTGGGCATACAACGCTGGCATACACGTGTTGGTTATATGATTTCGGGATGGTATCTTATCACAACCCTAGTGGCTGCCCACAGGCAGGACAGCTCACTCTCGCCTTCCACAGGTGGTAGGGCATCCAGACCATAAGTCGGTGGGTAAAGAAGCGGTCTGGTGTTGGCGTTTGGTGGTGGATCAGTGCTGCGACAGGAGGCTCATACCACAGCCTTAGATCTGGTCGCAGTTTTTCAAACAGAAAAAGGGTGTTGGAAATCCACCTCTGGTCCTGAACAGGGATAGTTTTCTTCATTTCTGCTGGCAACCAGCATGGAGCTGCAGTCGTAGCATCAGCTGAGTCAGACATTTCAGGCTCATTCTATTCAGAAGACAGCAAAAATGTATTGCCTTGTTAACTTTAAGATACATTGTGACTAGCACAACAGTTATTATCAGGAATAGATGACTGTACTTACACGGGGTTCAACTGCGATTCTTCACAGAGGGAGGAGAGTGGGTTTTTGTATGTGTGTGTGTGTGTGTGTGTGGGGGGGGGGGGGGGGGGCTTTAACAAACTTAGCAAGTTAAGTCTGTGAAAAAAAAAAGTTGAACAAAATAAATTCTCATATCTGACAAGCCTACATCTTCAAATTGTATGTCTTATGGATAAACAGACACTCAGATGACAGTCTTCATTTGAGCAGTTAAAGGAAACTTATTTCACGCTCAACGCTGATTATTCAGCATGAAATAGTATTCAACTAACAGTAAAGACTATGCTTAGCTTCCTAGCAAACACAGTCATCAGCTCTGCATGTCAAACCAGGATTTCTTAATCTGCAATACCGCATCCTCCACAATTACTGCTAACACAGAGCTTCACAAGATTCTGAGAACTTCGAAATCACACGTTTTGCTCAAATTTTGGACACCTTCCCAGATATCCTGCTCACTGAGTAAAGTTGCGGTATGATCTTGATTCTCACAGTTCTGGTTGTTTTCAGCTTTTTAGCTGTTGTTGTATCGCAGGCATATGCAAAGCTGCTCTTAGTTGTTTTATTTTTGCTACTTCGTGGCATCCTTTTCTCCTATATTTATACTTCATGAAAACAGAAAGTTACTAAATAAATATTTCCTAGTAGCATCAAAAGTATCAATTGTTAAAAATTGCCAAAAGGGTTGTTTTTATTTCATGTTAATAATTTTAAAAAGTGCATCACTGTGGCATAGGTTTGTTAATGAATTTCCTTTTACCCTATTGATGGAAAGTGCCTAAAGTCTTGAGTTTTCTATTTTTATTGATTTTTTGATTTTTTTAAAAAATTTTGTAGAAGAGAATGTTGCTGCACAAACATATTAAGGAAAAAAATCATGTCTATTCTGTGTTTGTTTGTTTTTTCCAGTGCTGAATAAGCCCGTAAACAGGAAAAGAGGAAGCTAACTTGAGAATATTTGAGACTTTTGTCGAGGACATAATTAATGTCATCAAAGCACAATTCAACTGAGTGATTTCAGTATATGGATTTTATTAAGGGTCAGATGTATTAGCTTAGCTGAAAACTTGATTCAGTTATACATGTTTTTGCCAACAGAAAGGCACAGATAAAAAATAATTAAGATAAAGTTCCTTTGTGAGGGTGTAAAACACAAGATTTTAAATTGTCTAGTAATTTATTTAGTTTTCAAAACCTTTTATGGGACTGTTTGATTAATATAAATGCAGAAAGGAATAATACAAGCTTTCAGTATGACAGTTAAGTTTATATTAGATTTTATTCAATCTTGTTTGTAGTTGAAAGAGAAGAGGGGTTCAAACAAAATGTCATGATTAAATATTATAGTTAATAATTTATCTTCAACTGTAAGCGTTAGCTAAAATTTATTGGGATTATGTCACTTAAATATTTCACTCTTAATTTAATCCTGTTGCTTTCGAAGAAGCAGAGAGCAGCCTTCGTGTTAGCGGCTGTTTTGCTTAGGCCGGTGTTGTTGTCTCCAGATGTTGCAACAACTGCTTTTACCCGAGTACATGTGTAGTACATATATGTAATGTAATGTAACTTCTCAGACAAAGCGAATAGCGATATTAGCGAAAAAGTAATGCTTCACGACATGATCGCGTTGCTTTGTGTGAAGGGTTATAAAAACAGCAGCTGCCCTTCTAATTGTAAAAAAAAACAAATGCTAACAACTTATTTACTTTGAGTTGCGTGTTGAATTTCCCTCCCTAAAAGTAGAAATGTAACGGAAGTTACATTGTAACTGTGGTTCTGTGAATTCCTGGATGACTGCCAGTGGCAGTATAAACAGAGTGAATATGTCCCCTCGCGCTCCGCGCAGGTCGAGTTAAAATGTAAACAAAGTCGCGTAGCGACCTGTAGCCCATGTGGGCGTGAGTCTATAAATAGCACGCAGGGCTACATCCGGCCTCTTGGATCTTCTCGCGGGGAAGAGTTCTGAGTGACCGCCCTGACTGGCAGTCATCCAGGAATTCACAGAACCACAGTTACAACGTAACTTCCGTTCTGTGTCATTCCCTTCTGACTGCCAGTGGCAGTATAAACAGAGTGGATGACTTATACCAGCAGTGTCACGAGGAACGTGGTACTCACCCACCTCTCAGGGGGTAGAAGCCAGGGGCAGGACCGCTGATGCCAGCGCAGACTCCTGGCCCACATCCAGGCGGTAGTAGCGTGCAAACGTGCACGTGCTGTCCAGGATGCCGCCGCACAGATGTCCCCCAGAGGGACGCCCCTCATTGCCGCCCAGGACGTTGTGACGCCCCTGGTGGAATGGCATGCGATATCTTGAGGAGCAGCTGCCCCCATAGAGTCATATGCCAGCTTGATAGCATCCACCACCCAGTGCGACAGTCTCTGTTTAGAGAGGGGGCGCCCCCTGCTCTGTCCCCCGTAGCACACAAACAACTGGTCCGATTGTCGAACCGGACACAGCAGGTTTGCGGATCTCTGTTCCTCCGAGCGGAACGGAGGAGGACAGAATGCCCCAAGCCTAATGGGCGCGTTCACACAACCTGAGGGTAGAACTTTGGGGAGGAAGGCCACGTTGGGCCACAGAGTCACCCCAGACCCGCCTGCCTCCCAACGCAGGCACGCAGGGCTGACTGCAAGTGCGTGAAGCTCCCCGACACGCTTCGCTGTGGCCACTGGCAACAGGAAGACCGTCTTAACGGACACAAACCGTAAGGGGGCCGCGCACATCGGCTCAAAAGGCGGCCTGCCCAAGGCCTTCAAGACCAGGGGGAGGTCTTTTAATTATCAGGCTCCTCTCCTGTGGAACCAGCTCCCAGCTTTAGTCCGTGAGGCAGACACTCTGTTTACTTTTAAGGCCAGGCTTAAAACTTTCCTTTTTGATAAAGCTTATAGTTAGAGTGGCTAAGGTCATCCTGAGCTATCTCTGTAGTTATGCTGCTATAGGCTTAGACTGCTGGAGGACAGACTTACCAATTTTCTTCACTCTGCTACTTCCTTTTCTCCTACTACTCTCCAGTTGTATTACAGTACATTCTGTTATTTCGACTGTTAACTTTGTTTTCTCTCAGTGTTTTTCTCTCCATAGAAGATATACCTGGTCTGGTATCCTGCTTGGCTGCAATGCCCTGTTGGACGGGGGGCATCGACTGGGATGATCCCCCCAGTAACTGAACATCCACTGTGTCCTGTTATTAACTTTTTACTTTCTGTAACATAGAAAGTTCTCTTATATCAGATCTTCTGTTCCTTCTGTGTTTCTGCTCTGTCTTCTCAAACCCCCAGACGGTCGTGGCAGATGGCCGCTCCTACTGAGCCTGGTTCTGTTGGAGGTTTCTTCCTGTTAAAGGGGAGTTTTTCCTCTCCACCGTCGCTACATGCTTGCTCAGTATGAGGGATTGCTGAAGGATTGCTGTGGTTGGAAAGTCTGCATCAACGGGGCCCAACCTCACGCCAATGACTGACGCAATCTGCTGGGATTCTTTAAATAGGAAACTTTTTAACTGATTGGAATGTTTGTATAAATGTATTGAAATTACTTCTTGTTAAGTGCCTTGAGATGACATCTGTTGTGAATTGGCGCTATATAAATAAACTGAAACTGAATTGAGGTCCCATGCAGCCGCAGGACAACGTCGGGGGGGGGCGCAGCCGGCGAGCACCCCGGAGAAACCGAGTCACCAGGTAGTGTGGTCCCACCCCCCTGCCATCGATGCGATCATGCCCGGACGATATGGCTGCTACGTGCACCCTCAAGGTTGATGCTGCACGTCCAGCATCGAACAGGGCTTGGAGGTACCTGAGGACGTCAAGCACCGAGCAGGACCTCGGTAGCACACCCCGGTCCCCGCACCATGCTGCAAAGCCCCTCCAACAACGAGCATAGGTTGCCACTGTGGAAGGAGCCTTAGCACTCTGTAGCGTTCGCCGGATCGAAGGCTCCAGATCTACCGGGAGCTGCGAGTCCCCCTCAGTGGCCACACAGTGAGCCGAAGGCGGCCCGGGGACGGGTGCCAGACCCTCCCCTCCATCTGACTCAAAAGGTCCCTCCTCACAGGAAGCCGCCATGGTTCCCCGTTCAACAGGCGGTGGAGAAGTGGGAACCAGACTCTCATAGGCCACTCGGGAGCCACCAGAAGAACCTGATGGGACGAGGAATTCACCCTGTGGAGAGTGGGCAGAATCAGTGGCCACGGCGGAAACGCATACAGCAGCTCGTCTGGCCAGGCGTTGGCGAGAGCGTCCATCCCCAGAGGAGAGCTGGCCTCCGTCATGGAAAACCATAGGGGGCAATGTGTGGTGCTCCGCGAGGCAAAAAGATCGACGCGGGCCCTGCCATAGCGCCCCCAAATCCCCTGCACCACTTGGGGATGCAATCTCCACTCCCCCGGGGGAAGACGCCAGCGCGACAGGAAGTCCGCCACGGAGTTCCTCGTCCCCGGAAGGTGCATTGCCCTCATGGAGGCGAAGAGGGGATAGGCCCAGGTCCACAGCCTGTGAGCCTCCCGCAGGGACTGCAGCGATCTGGTCCCGCCCTGATGGTTGACGTGGAACACCGCCGAGGTACTGTCCGTCCGGACGAGGACATGCCTGCCCTTGATATAAGGCCAGAAGTGCCTCAGCGCCAAGTAAATCGTCCGCAGCACTAGGATATTTATATGCAGACCCCTCGCCCACGGACCCCACTGGCCCTGGACGAACCGGCCCTCCCACTGCGCCCCCCATCCTTGGGGCGATGCATCTGTCGTCACCACTTCCCTCCTTGCTGGGACCCCACCAAGGGAGACGCCGCGTTGCAGATACGCACTGACCCCCCACCGACGGAGCCACACCGCGCAGCTGCGTGTGACCTTCAGCCTGACCCGTCTGTCCAGGCGGGGGTCCATGTGGAGGCCACCGAACCACCTCTGTAGGGGCCGGAGGTGAAGCAACCCCAGAGGAGTCAAGGTTGAAACTGCACCCAGCATCCCCAAAAGTCTCAGCCACAAACTGACTGGGGGTGCCGCTCCGAGCTGAAAGGACCGGAGCAGGCCCAAGATCCCGGTCGTCCTCTGTGCGGTCAGGCGGGCCTCCATGGTCACAGAGTCCAAGGCCATGCCTATAAAAGTGGTCTGTAGGGCGGGACTCAGCTGGCTCTTCTGTCTGTTCACTGTCAATCCCAGTGCACCGACGTGGGCCAGGACCTTGGATGTGGCAAGTCTCACCTCCCGAGACGAGGGCGCACAGATGAGTCAGTCGTCCAGATACGGCAGGACTTTCAGCCCTGACCGGCAAAGGGGGCTCAGGGCTGCCTTCATGCACCTCGTGAACACCCGAGGGGCGAGGGACAGGCCAAACGGCAGGACCGTGAACTGGTAGACCTTTCCCTGAAAGGCGAACCTGAGGTACTTCCTGTGCTCTGGATGGATTGGGACATGAAAGTACGCATCCGTCAGGTCTACCGACGTGAACCATTCTCCTGGACAAATGGCCTGAAGAACATCGCCGGTGCGAAGCATCCGGAAGGGAAGCACCTTCAGAAATTGATTTAGACCCCTGAGGTCTAGCACCGGCCGAAGCGACGCATCTTTCTTTGGTATGAGAAAGTAGGTTGAATAAAAGCCGTCTGCCTGGAAAAACGGCGGCACCTCCACAACGGCCTTTTTGTCCAGGAGAGTCTGAATTTCCTGTAGCAGGACCAGGGATCGCACCGGGTCTGTGACCGAGGTCACCCTGATCCCAGACGGGGGTGGGGGCCGACGGCGGAACTGCAACCTGTACCCACTGGATATGGTGTTCCTTACCCATGCATCGCTGCAATGGGCCTCCCAGTAGGACAGGTGCTGTGGTGAAAACCTCTCCGCCGCTGGCCCCTGGCCCTCAGGCCATGTCCCGACGCCTGCTCGGGCCCCTGGGGGGGGGGGGGGGGGGCGGCCCCGCTCCTGCCCTGCCTGCGTTCTGCGGGGAGGGGCTTGCCCATACCTGGGCTTGCCCATACCCATATTGTGGCGGGGCAGCTGTCCGAAACGGGCGTCCAGGGTCCCTTGAGACCCGGACTCCCCGCTGCAGCGCCCGGGTGGCCGTCGCGCCAGTACGCCCGCCCCAAACCTCCGGGGCTTGACTGGACTGCCGTCGGCGCTCCAGGGCCCTTTCGGCCTCTGGGCTGAACAGCTGGCCCGGAACCACCGGTAGTCCCTGCAGCCCCTGCCTACAATGGTCTGAGACAGGCGCCTGTGCCAGCCATACCTGTCGTTGTGCCACCACCAAAGTGGCCATTAGACGACCAAGTTCCCTGATCATCAGCCCGAAGGCCTGCAGGGCTGCATCATTTGTGTCCCCCAAGGGGGTCTCCGCCGTGCTTTGTTGCAACATCTGGGACTGGGCCAACATCAGCACGGAGAGAGAGTTGCCCATCCGGGCCATACACGCCGCGGCGTCATAAGCCCTGCAAAGGAGGCTGTCCGTGACCCGGCACTGGGCACTCGGACAACGGACACTCTCCCTCAGAGCCTCGTCTGGTGAGAGGACCAGTGAGGCTATACAGTGGTCCACGGAGGGCATGTGGTCAAGCCCATGGGCCCCCGGACTGCGCATGGACGCCAGGGTCCTTGCATCCCTACCCGGGTGGGAGAACTGCCTGGGGTCCGCCCAGCAACGCTTCAGTTCCTCCAGAAATGCCGGTGACGGCGGAACCTCGAATGCAGGAGCCGCGGAAGTCCGGCGAAAAAAGGGGTTCCCTGTTGGGCGGCCTGCCAGGGTGTCGTCCAGCCCGATCCTGGCCAAGGCCGCCCTAATAATTCCTGCAATGGGCCCGGTCCCTGCCCTGGGTCAGAGCTCAGCGAATCCCGGCGTGAGGATTCGGAGCCCTCGTGGCCCCCCACGCTCTCGGGCCCTGACCGCGGCCCCCGGTGACCTGGAGAGGGGTCCGGGTCTGCTGTGAGGGACTGGAACTCTGAATTAGAGGCCCTCATGGAGATCATGTCCTCCGAATCCCCCCCTGACTCCCAGGCCCCGCCCTGAAAGGCTGGCATAGGAGCTGGGGGCCCCAGTAACGCCTTCAGCTGCTCCACTTCGGCTCTTAGAGAGTCCCACTCATGCCGAGAGGGATGCTGCTGCCGTCCCCTCTTCGCCTTTGGGCCACCGTGATCCCCCGCTGGCGCGGCACGCCTCTTGGGACATGGTTGGGGTATACCCGACGGTGGCAGATCGGCTGGGAAAACCAGGCTTTCCACCTGGTGCAGCCTGTCCTCCCTCACTGACAGCGGTAGAATGCCACAATTCATACATGGGTCAGTGAGGGCTTCTCTGAGGTGACCCACGCCCAGACACCTGGGACAGAGGTCATGGCCATCCTTATCTGCGAACACCACACCGGGGCGTCTGAGCGAGAACTTCAATAAAACTGACGAGCGCGAATCGGACCCCCCCCCAGACTATAGGGCGCTGTGCGCCGGCCAGGCAATCCGAGCGAGAGCTGTCGTACAACGCAGAACGCGGTCGTAACCTCCGGCCACTTACCTTTTAGCATCAGCTATCCACTTTCCTCCGTCCGGAGAGATGCGCCAGCTAATCATTAGCTACGGAAGAGGGCGAGCCACCTCTGTCAACCCGCTCACCTTTTCCTACTACAAACACAAAGAGAACACAGGTCAACCACCGCCGTAGAGAGCTACACGAGCACTCCGACCGTAAGTCACCGGCAGGATGACGCCGTTACATACTGAAACGTGCTTACCTCTTTGTGGACCTGCAATTCAACAAGTGCCGAAACACAGTACTCACGGAGCGAGTTACCAGCGAAAAACGTCAGGTAACCCGCGAGAAGATCCAAGAGGCCGGATGTAGCCCTGCGTGCTATTTATAGACTCACGCCCACATGGGCTACAGGTCGCTACGCGACTTTGTTTACATTTTAACTCGACCTGCGCGGAGCGCGAGGGGACATATTCACTCTTTTTATACTGCCACTGGCAGTCATCCAGGAATTCACAGAACCACAGTTACAACGTAACTTCCGTTACATTTCTACTTTTAGGGAGGGAAATTCAACACGCAACTCAAAGTAAATAAGTTGTTAGCATTTGTTTTTTTTTTACAATTAGAAGGGCAGCTGCTGTTTTTATAACCCTTCACACAAAGCAACGCGATCATGTCGTGAAGCATTACTTTTTCGCTAATATCGCTATTCGCTTTGTCTGAGAAGTTACATTACATTACATTACATTACATATATGTACTACACATGTACTCGGGTAAAAGCAGTTGTTGCAACATGCTATTTATAGACTCACGCCCACATGGGCTACGGGTCGCTACGCGACTTTGTTTACATTTTAACTCGACCTGCGCGGAGCGCGAGGGGACATATTCACCCTGTTTATACTGCCACTGGCAGTCAGAAGGGAATGACACAGAACGGTTGCTATGGAGTCGTTGTTAGGGACTCGTAACCGCATCATCCAATCCACTAGCGTTTGGTCTAGTTCAGAGAGATTAAATGCTTATGACAGTAAACTTGACCTAAACCTAAAATGTTTTTTTGAATCAGGCTATAAACATAAAGCTCCCGCTTTATGTCACGCCCCTCTACTTCCGGTCCATGGGTCGGTCGGTCGGTCGGTCGGTCGGTCTCTCTCTCTCTCTCTCTCTCTCTCTCTCTCTCTCTCTCTCTCTCTCTCTCTCTCTCTCTCTCTCTCTCTCTCTCAAAAAAAAAAAAAAAGAGAAGCACCTAGCTACAGACAAGATGGTGGACAAACCTCCACTCTGTACCGGAAGCTCCGAATCAGAAATTGTTCTCCATTGGGCAGGAGAAAAGTTCTTCCTCGTGTAGATTTTGTTTAGCGGGAGATGACGGAGAGAAAGAACATAAGAGAAAGAGTGTTTTAATAATTCTCAATACAACGACTGTTATTTTCTCAAACATCGGTTCTATAAAGGTAGCATATCGAAGGATTAGAGGTGACATAAGTTGCTGTTTGACGTTTTTCCGCTGAGTTCTGCTGTATGAATAGGCACGTTTCCACTATCAGAACTTCAGGGTGATTTGACCGGACCTTCCCGATGTGTGCGTGTCTCTACTTCATCGGGCCGGGCCATTTCAGGAACCAGCAGAGTAGCCCACCTGTATAGGCGCGTTTCCACTATTGGAAAAAAAATTATGGAGAACCCTGAGCAACCTCTTCATGAGACTGTCATACAACAACATAATGTCTTCAGCCAGAGGCTTCTTCAGTTTCGCTGCAATACAGACCGCTACAGGAAATCCTTCCTGCCCACAGCCATCATCATCTACAACAACTCCTTAAAGAATTAATTATATGAGCTATACCAACACTTAATTGTCCTCTGGGATCAGTAAGTATTTTTGAATTTGAATGGTCAAAAAACAAGCAATACATTTTATTTCATTATTTAATCACATATTTCTTTAAAATAATTTTAAAATCTTTACGACTTTTTAATTATTTCAGTAGCGAACTCTCACAGAGAAATGAGTGGCTCTGCAATTGTCCATCAAGTTAAAATAACAGACTGATATGGATGTTATTACTGAACCATTTTTCAAAGAAAATGCTTTTTTCTTGAAAATAATCTTCCCATTTTCCTAATAAAACATGTATTAGGTGAAAGCTTGGGTTTAAAAATAATAGTTTAGGCAAGCAGCATTTGTCTACAAAAATGTTACAGCTTTATGGGAAGTTTGTGAATGTCACACCTGTTTTATAAAAGATGTAGAAGGGGATGGCCTTCCATATAGAGGATGGGTTGAATAGAAATGTTTTAGTAAGTTCAATAATTATGTGGATACAGGGGGAGAGCTGTAGTTCAACCTATATTTCACCTCTAGATACATAAAAAAATTATCAATGTACTATACATGTGCAATGTCACTGGTTTTTATTACAAACCCATTTTTAGTAAGTGATCTGTTGACTTCCTGTTTAGATACATGTATCAAATATCAAGCAAGATGGAACCAAGAGTGAAGACTTTTAACATATAATTTATGTATGTATATGTGTGTGTTTATACATCAGTTGTTCAGATTTTCACCTATTTCATCACATTGTTTAGCTACTGGGGGCCATTGAGTAACCACGGGAGTCGGAGCCAGGATTAGGAAAGGGGAGATGTGGCTTCTGGATTTCATTTTTGATGTGCTCCCAGAGGTAAGATGGTCTATCTATCTGGTTTGTGGAATTGGAGTTATTTATTTGGTGATTGTGGGCAACATTTCATTCCTTTGGGATGCAGAAAACAAAGCAGTGCATTCTTTAGAGCACCACAAGTTATGATTGGATCATTTCTCTGTTTTTCAGATCCTAATAAGCATCCTGGAGAACAAGGGAGTGACAAGGCTACAGGCTGAGATCCTGATGGCCAGTGGTGGTCTTTTTAAAGTCTGCCATTCCTTTTTGTTTATTTATTGTTCTTTTTTTACTGTTAAAAAAAACAGTTTTTAATGTTTAGTTTTACTTGTTCATCATTGTCGTACAAGCCTTCCCTTTGTTTTTATTGTTTTTAGGTGATTTGGGGATTTTTTTTTTATAACTGTAAAAATCGTAACTCTTGTCAAGTTCTTAATGTTGCAAGTATGATGGTGACATGAAGAAAACTTGGTTAGTTTCAAAGGCTCATTTCAATGTTGTAGCAGGGTGGTTTTGGAATTTTATTTAAGGAATATAATAATAATTTATGATCAGTTAATGATGTGTTCCAGATGGGGATGGCTAATGGCTGGAATGATCTCCTGAAACCTTCTGTTTTACAGTAGATCCAGAGAAGACTATGACTGAACACAGTCTGTTGTGAACCTTGCTGTGTTCTGTCCAGGATGTGAAAAAACCTTCCACTTCGCTCAGCTGCTTTGACAGCATTGTTTGGACAATCAGCTTCAGGATCCACAGAGCTATACTCTTTTTGTTCAGTTTCTTTTAGTCTCTGCTCTGATGATGCTGTTCCAGCAGATGGCTTTTAACCAGATTGCAGTTTCTACAACAGACTTTTAGAAGACATGTAACATATTGCTGCAAACATTGAAGGATCTCAATTTCTACCAGAAGAGTCTGCTCTGTTTTTCTAGAATCTAGATGCTTCTGTAGCATTTCCAGTCTAGTCTGTTGTCCAGCTGAACCTCCAGGTAGCTGTAGACCTCCGCACCCTCCAATCCCAGGATGTAAGCAGTGTTTTGTTAACTCGAGTCCTCCCTAAAGTCACCCAGGAGTACTCTGAGTTATGTCGGAAGTCTGAGGTGTATGGTGTAGAGAGGAACGGTGAGAATACAGTCCTTTGTGGTGCTCCTGTGCTGCTGACCACCATCTCAGACATACAACGTTGCAGTCCCACAAACTGGGGTCTTTTTGATAGGTACTTATAACTCTAGATGGTTGTGGAGGAATCCACCTGGAATTTATGGAGCTTGACACATAACAGAACAGCTGAATCTTGTTAAGAGTGCTTGAAAAAGTACATGATGGTTGTCTTATTGAAGAACCAGATGTTCTCACCTTTAAAGGTTAAAGTGCATTGTAGGTGCATCACACAAAAGCCAAATATCCATTGCTTCTTGTGTGTTTGTCATATATTAACTCATCTACATTATGTTAATATTGGAATGCTTTGAGCATTTAATTAGCACATTGGAAATCAAAGATGTACACGTGTTAAATGTCAGTTTTGAACTCTTTTACAGCTAAGCGTAATGACAGTCGACTGCTTATTCCGTTACAGTTTCAAAGTTTTTTCTTTCATAAATTGGAATATTTTTAAAACAGTCACCTGCAAAAACTAATAAACATTTGATCCTATTTAAACGCAGCAACATTTAACTTGTTTTTATGAAAGGAGCCTTTTCCTCCACCAATATGGCGGAAGAAGAACTTCCGCTTGGGATGTCACGTGACTTCCGGCACAGAATGGAGGTTTGTCTGCTACCTTGTCTGCAGCTAGAGAATTATTAAAACACTCGTTCTCTAATGTTCTTTCTCTCTGCCATCTCTCTGTCTCTGTCATCTCCCGCTAAAGCAAAAATATACATGAAGAAGAACAACTTCCGCTTTGAAGAACAACTTCCGCTTCTGAGCTTCCGGCACAGAGTGGAGGTATGTCCACCATGGTCTGGTCTGCAGTTGGGTACTCTTGGAAAAAAAAGAGAGAGTCAGTGAAGCGATAAAAGTTATTTTCTGATCCCATTTGAAAAGTTCCATGGATTTAACATATGATGTACGTGAATTTTAAAGACACATTTTGATGCAGAGAAAGCGCTAATTTTCCACAGGTGGCAAAAGTTACTTTAGATTTTGTGTGAACACATGTAGTGGACTACAACTGAAGAAGAAGAAGAAAAATGGCAGTGAGTTTAGTTAGCTTCACATCCTTCTTCCAGGATGAAAGAAGGAGCATTAAACGTGGAGAAAACCACTATAAATCTGGCAATGTGGAAAGTGGCAGCTATGCTGGGGAAGTAATCATAGACATATATAAAGAGTAGACGCCGCATCGACCGCTACTGCTATTGGCGCTGATGAGCTATGGAGCCGCCATCTTGGACTGGTATCCCCCTCTTCACTTTGTAATCTGTTTGGCTGACACAGTGAAGTGTCAGCGTGTTTATTAAATAATAACTCGCTAAATGCTAAACTGATTTTCACACTTTTTTTTTTTATCGCCAACATTTAGCTATGATACAAGACAAATGGTTCGGCCTATTTTTATACTCATAGTTGGCTTATTAATAATAGAATATTCTGATTTACTCATAAAATGTATGCAAAACACACAATGCTAAAGGACAGAGAAGCAGAAAGTAAATCAATCTTTAAAGGAGCAGGGGGCAGAATGAAGCAACGAAACTCACGAGCGACGCGGCCGGCGCTGCAAGTAATTGCAGCCAGCCGCACGGGAGCGCACACAAACTCTTCACAAAAAAACACACCTCTTCACAGTGACATACTTCTTTTTCTTAGTGCCACTTTTTAGTGGGCTGTGAGTCGTCCTTGGTCGTTTCCCAGTTGCAGAAGAGAAGAATCCATTCTCACAATTGAATCAATGGAGGTCAGCGACCATTTTTCTTCCTCTTTTAAAGCTGTCGAGAACGCGCAAGCAGTGTCAATTGACGTCACATCCGTAGGACAGCGCGGGAAATTCGGGCCCCAAACTGCAGTACATTTTGCAGCACACAGCCAGTTTAAGAAAATGGAGCAATACGTGAGTGGGCTCATTCTTTTTGGTTTATAACGCTTCATCACCCAACAGCATTAAAAAACTGGAAATGGATGTTTATTTTATTTACAAATCCTGCCCCCTGTTCCTTTAAGTCTCACAATCTGACCAGTTCTATCAAAATCATCCAGCTTAAAATACACACTGCAAAGCACAGATGAATCTGTTGCTGTGAAGCCTTCTCTCCTTAAGGCCACCTCCAACTTCTTCCTTATATCTTTTTTGGGAAACCTTCAAAACAAAAACAAAACGGGAGTTTTGGGAGAGTCTACACCAAAACACTACAAAGGAGGTCAATCTTATTTTCTTCCTTCTTCTATTCTATCACTATTTCTATCTTCCCATTTTATTCATATTTTCCTATTTACTTCTTAGAACCGTTCTTTAACAAAAAATAACGTGATGACATGGCCGCGGGAAGTGGGGGTGCTGCAGCACCCCCTGGTGGGGAGAGGAAGATTTTTTTTAAATGTAGGCTATTAAAAATACTTTGCACAATTTATAAAGTCCTTATGAATATTTTGGAAATTATTTTGACACACGTAGATTATTACGTGTATTCGTTTTAATTTAACTACTTTGAGGCCTAATCAACACGTTCCCGGAAGTTAAGTTGTCAACATCAGCTTGTTAAAGAGGTTTCCCGCTCCCGTTCGTTCCTCATCCGAGCGCACTTTCTCCTCCTTGCGTCTTTTGAAGACATGGATATAAAGTCAATGATGGGTACGGGGCACCATGACCCAAAAAAGACTTACACACCTTTCGCTGATGCATGCCCACACAGACATTCTGAACCCAGAGCGCACCTCGACATTTGGACACCTGTAACCAGGGCAACCTGCCTGCAGCTCAAAGTAAGAGCATGGTGCCGCTGTTCTGACGATCTGTGCTACCTCATCAGAATGTCCTACCGTAGCGCGCATAGATAGCTGCGTCTATCTGTCGGTGCTACCCCTCGAAAAGTGCTACCGGTTTGTTTACATGCCGAAAACAACTGTTAGCTTATGATGTTAAATATAATCATCGACAAATATTTTTCAAGTGACGGGATTGAAGTGGCGGTTTAGCAGTAATACGCAACAATTTACATGAATACGAAAACTTTTCTTTCAATCCAATATGCTACCTGTTTAATATAAAGCTAAAACTAGCACTTAAAACAGTGATCAGAATATCCTACCTGTTAAATACTGGGTAGCACATATAGATGATACTGATCTGTAGATGACTGATAACTGGGAATCTGTTATTAGTTTGTAAAGCAGCTAATGAATATATACCAAACCAGTAAAACGTAGAGCTGATAGCAGTATTATATACTCCAGAATATTAAAATGTAGTATGATTATAAGCACAGATAACCCGCAAAATACACCGCATTTATTCTACGACTCTAATATTAAAATGTAGAATGATTATAAGCACAAATAGCCCACAGAATACACCGCATTTACTCTACAACTCTAATTAAAGGGACTTGTTTACATGTATAACGATATCACAGAGGTGAAATTATACAAGGGCTGTCATGAGACAGTCATACAACAACAGAGCGTCTTCAGTCGGAGGCTTCTTCAGTTTCGCTGCAATACAGACCGCAACAGGAAATCCTTCCTGCCCACAGCCATCATCATCTACAACAACTCCTTAAAGAATTAATTATATGAGCTATACCAACACTTAATTTCCCTCTGGGATCAATAAAGTATTTTTGAATTGAATTGAATGTAAACCTGAAACAAGTAGCTTAAGGAAAGCCTTAAAATATTTTGAATAAAAATTAGCCAGTAATAAAATAATTTGAATAAAACTTATTGTAAACTTCAAAGAAATAAAACAGACGAAATGGAACTTTCAGGTAGGAATTCTTGATGACAGATTTGCTGAGTAAGCGAATTGTGACGTAACATCAAACTGTGCATGCGCAGTGCTACAGGGTAGCACGGATTGAGGGATAGCCCAGATAGTCGGAACACCTATCATATCTATTCATGCAGCGCTATTTTGATCGTGTGTTCTTTGTGTAATGGATCTGGAGAACTGTTAAATAACGTTTAAATAGTCGGAGATTATTTCCTTGTGGGTTGTGTCAAAAGTTTGGAGATGGAGACAGAAAAAGTGTTATTTAGTGTTTGTGTGCTTTGCGTAATGGATGTGTTCAATAACGTGTTTAAATAGTAGGACATTTTTTCCTTGTGGTGTACGTAAAAGGATCTTGGAGCTAACAGAGTCGTGTGTGACATTTAGATGGTGTAGTGACTCAGGTTCATGCCAGCTGTCCAAATCTATTGCATTGTTGTAGCGTTATTGTGTAGTAGAACTGATGATGTATGTGTGTTACAGACCCTATTCTAAATAGGCATATAGGCTCAAATTCAAATTCCAAAAATACTTTATTGATCCCAGAGGGAAATTAAGTGTGTTGAAGCTCATATAATTAATTCTTTAAGGAGTTGTTGTAGATGATGATGGCTGTGGGCAGGAAGGATTTCCTGTAGCGGTCTGTATTGCAGCGAAGCGGAAGAAACCTCTGACTGAAGACACTCTGTTGTTGTATGACAGTGTCATGAAGAGGATGCTCAGGGTTCTCCATAGCTTTTTTTATCTTATGAAGAATCCTTTGCATTATCATCTCCAGATGTTCCAGGTGTTTTTGTCCAGCGATTTTTTTTTCACAGCACCCCCTGTTCAAAATTACTTCCAGTGGCCCTGTTTGATGATGACCCAAAGCTCCTGAAATGATCAGTAAGCTTGTTTGCAAACTATTCAACGGTCGGATGGGTGGATAAGAGACATTACAAGTAAAAAAAAAAAGTTCTACAGGAGCATTCTTTTGTCACATGTAATCCACATGTGGTTTAAAAATATACAATTTATAAGGTTTCAGCCTTTTTACAGCACCCAACATTAGCTAGCTAAGATTTCGCTGGCGGACATAAATACAGTACAATAATATTATATTTACAAAATACAAACAATAAAAATGTTCAATCTTACTTGTGAAAAGTTATCCCCGGAGCCCTACTCTCAACATTCTGCTGATTTGAACAGGAATACGCCACACGGTATTCAGGCATCTGCTGCTGTTTTGGTGGAAGTCTGCTGATGGTAATACCTGTCCAAGATGGCGGCTGTATTTCTTGTCTTGCCTCAGAGCAGCCAATGCAGGGTCTACTTTATATTATGTGTAAGGGAGAAATAGTCTGTAGAGTGAGAGCCAGCCTGCGGGAGGAGCTCTACAAGGTGTCAGTGAGTATTTAATTTTTTTAAACAACAAGCTTTATTATGAACAACACATAAGACAATAGGTACAGAGAACACTACAAATACTGTGCAACCTGCATATCAAAAAATGGACATGTACAGACCAAAGGTTATAACATATTATTGAATATAGAAATGCTGAGAATTATGCAGTTCCTTCAAAAGATGAAATATTCTTGTAGCCTTCATATTTTGCATTTGTTCTATTGTTTTGTAATATGATTTAAAGTCCAGATGAAATATATTAAAGCAAGGTTGTGAATTAGACCATTTACATTTGTGAATGTGGAATTTACCGAAGATGTGTGAATCTCCATGCTTCGACTTACCTGTCACATTGCTGCTGCTACACCTATATTCTATTCTATCCTACCCTATAATAGTGATTTAATTCACAACTTCAAATTCAAAAGCCTTTTTTATTGGAAACGAAATTGATGCATGAGTTGTGGTTGCTCACTGTGGGATTTCACCGCAACATGTGTGAGTTCTATTGGTCCTTGTGCAAAAAGGCGTGACCAGCGCGCGACGTCAGCCCTCACGAGCGCAGCTTGTTTTGGAGGAAGTGAAGAGAGCTTCTTTCAGCTAGCATCTAGCCGCTTAGCCTGACAGGAAAAGTGAGTGCCTAAAGCGCCCGTCATATTTAGTCATTTAACTCCGACATTGGCAGTATTGATTTTGACCGGTGGGCTTAGTGGAGAGCCTAACTTTCGGACAGCTGTCGTCGCTCTAAGCGCCTTGTTTTGAGTAATATTTGTCGGAGCTGTTAGCCGTCCTGCGCTTTAAGCTAGCCCTTCCATCACAGGCGGAGGAAAAAGTCCACCTTTGATTTTTTTATTTTTATTTCTGCCTTTAATCTGACGGCTCGTCGTCCAGGTTGGTTTATAGTGATTCAATGTGTTTGTTACTAATACGATATCATTGCTGTCGTTATCTGATTATCATACATTTTAACATTCCCCTGTCTTAGCCAACGGTACGTTGCCTAATTGTTTACTAGAGGGTCATGTCGTGTTGTAAATAGCGAAGTCTCGGTATTTATAACCTGTAGTTGCGTGACATGGTGTATCAGCATAAAAAACAACAATCATGTAGAATCAGAAAGGTGGGTTGTGAATGATGTAACCCATTATGTTCCAGTTACAGCCTGCCAAGTCATGGTTCCGTTAGTCGTGTGTTTAAAGCCATGTGATCAGTCCCTGACACAGTGTCATGGGGTTCAGATTATGCGAGCTGCAAAGATAGCTCTATGCTAGTTTTGCCTACGGCTTTACGTGCCCCCTTTTCACGTTCAACTTTAGTACATCAAAGTTTGGGACATGAGTTGTTGGAATCCGTGACTCCTCTCAGTGCTGTCTTGTTAACTGCGTCACCTGATCGCAGGGGTCGTTTTTAAAACTCCATGTAATAGAGTTTTTACTTTGAGCATTACAGCTTTATGAGGAGGTTATTATTGCGCAACAGGCTAGACTGAAAGTCAGAAGTCTTCTGTAATGTCTTCCTGAGCCGGGATGAATGAGATTCTCTGCTTCCTACAAAAGCAACCCCCTACCACGATTGGGGGATTTTTATTTACTATAACTCTCAGCTGCATTATAAGCTTTTTAATGAGATAATTGGGGCAGGGCATAGTACATTTTAAAATGAATAATTAAAGGTAGCTTGTGGTTGCATTTGATTGACCACACTTCCTAAAAGAAATCATCTTCCTCTGAGTGTTTTTTCTATTTAGTAATACACATCTGTATATATTTTACTGTGTTTGGCATGAACCACCATGTTTGTATACATATATATGAGATGTGATTACAATTAGTAAGTGACCAGAGTGAGCCAGTTTGCTGGTTTTCTAAAAATGAGAAAAAAGTGAAAGACATGCTTTGATGTGTAAATGTGGGTGATCTTGTAATTTCTTTTTTTCTGGTTGATTCAAAACTGTTAGCACTATCAAAGGACATGCTGTTTTTTGCTTCTTATTTATTGTTCTTCATTAAAAAAGTCAGAATCTGCAAGAGAAATCCCAAAGAAAATCAGGAGTTTGTATCAGCTGAGAAAGCCCTAATCAGTGCATTTCTAATTTCAATTTATCATAGTTATTAACCTCCAAATGTTGTAAGCATCACTTAGATTTTAAATTGCTTTCAGTAGCTAATGTTTCCAATACTATTTATCATCAGGGTTATTTTTAGAAAGCAACAAGAATGGCCACTTAAGAATAAATAAATAAAAAATCTGTGTAATTGTTTCCGTGTCGTAGTTATTTGTCAAAAATGTCAGAGACACAATCAGAATAACATAACCGTCAGATTTTAATTATATATATATATATATGTATATATATATATATATATATATACACTTTTATTATTACTAAAGATTTTGACTTACAGACTTTTGCTGGTTCATACCAATTTCTGGTTTCTTTAAGATCTCACCTGCGGATTCCGATTTTTTATTTTTTTTCTAAGGACTAAACACAGAGAAAAATCTGCTTTCAATTCTTTGACAAAGTGAATAATTTTGGTTACGACCGGAGGTGGAAGAATGATTTACTAAATTAATCCCATTTATGCACCACAGAAAATATTCTTGACCTTTATCTTGGATGCAATTCTCTTGTACTTTTATGTTTTTATTGGAGTAGAGCTAAGTACCCTTTGACTGATACTTAATTGTGCAAGGACTAGTGTTTCATAGAGCTTTGTTTAACATCTCATTTTTATAATTAATCTGCCTGAGAGACAACAGTTTGCAATAATTTTTTTTCTCCCCATTGGTGGTGAAACTATTGCTAACAGTCCAGTCAGTTACAAAATGCTAGAGGTCAGATAATGTAGGAAGTACAGATGAGAAAGAGAGGAAAAAATAAAATAGGCATGTATCGCAACAGATATTGATCATGTCTACCTTACCTAATTCAAATAGTTGGCATGGTAGGAGTTTCTCCACGATCTGAAAGTGTGTAAAAGTATTGAATATGATATTTTCCAGGTTTGGTAAGGGTGGAAAATGGATGGGGTGGAGTATGAAAAAATATTTTGATTTCTAGACTTTATTTTTCGGTCCCTTATTTTCAACATCATCACCATTTCAAAAAGTATATTCCATCACTACTGTGGTTTTTAAATATGTGCACATGCCATCCATCAACTGCATTTTGGTTACTTTTGGGGCAATAAAGCCATCTAAGGAAGTGACTGAGACATTCTGGCATCTCAGCAATAAAATGAAGCCTAGTTTATACTTGTCGCTCTGCGGAGGTGCGGAGACACGCTGCGCCATTATCGTCGGCCACGCAAGGACGCACGGAGTAGAGCCCAATATTTTAATTATCCATCAAATGCAACGGAGAGCGCACGTCTGTGATTAGTCAGCCCAACATCATCCCAGATCATTTCACCAGAATGGTGCTCTGTAGTTGATGTTATTAGTAGGCAATGCAGCTTTTGGGCACTAGATGCTTTATATTGCAAGGCCAGTTTATCTAATATGGTCTTTTGGCAATTTTGTACACCAGGTGGTGTAGAAAACAACACAACAGACTGGTGTGTTTGTTTGTTTTCATGAGTTTTTAAGACTTTTCAATGAGCTGCACTTCTAGTAAAAAGCTTTCCAGCTTAATCAAAATTCACTCTGTCGACCATTGCTCCTTGAGTGGAAATTTGTTTACAAGTAGGGATGTGTATTGGCACAAATCTGGCGATACGATATGTATCGCGAAACATGGGAGACGATACGATATATTTCGATACTATGAGTAAGACTATTTAAGACTACTTTTAAAACTCAAATTAACTGTGGGAAAACTGCCTCAGCATTCTAAACGCTCCAACCTGTTTCATACTTTAACACATTCAGTTTTATTACTAGATCTAGTTTATCCACTGGAATGAAGAAGGTGAAAACAGCCACAAAACTACCAGTTATATTTTAAATTTAAAATTACTGTCATCATTAATGGTTCCATTCAAATCCTTCAAAATGAAAAAAATCTATATTTTTGCTTTCAATATCGATACAATATCGGGAAATAAAATATTGCGATATCGATATTTTCTTACATCCCTATTTACAAGCTTCAGTAAATAAACTGTCGTCGACCAGAAGCGTAACAGCAATGGTAGGCAGACCCGCCAGAAAAGGTCTGCACCCCCTGCTGTCATGGAGGGGAATTGGTTTGCAACACTGATGCACCAACTGAGAAGTATAAACTAGTGAAAACAGTCTACTCTACTGGATAACATGGCTTGGTTTATTGGACTTAAGGACATTTAGAAAAACTGGGTTCCTTAACTCCAGCTCTGACTGTCTCTCAGTCTATCCATCCTGAGTTCAAAAATAAACAGATTATTTAAATTTAAATTCAATTCAAAAATACTTTATTGATCCCAGAGGGAAAATAAGTGTTGGTATAGCTCATATAATTAATTCTTTAAGGAGTTGTTGTAGATGATGATGGCTGTGGGCAGGAAGGATTTCCTGTAGCAGTCTGTATTGCAGCGAAACTGAAGAAGCCTCCGACTGAAGACGCTCTGTTGTTGTATGACTGTCTCATGAAGAGGATCCTCAGGGTTGTCCATAATTTTTTTGATTTTGTGAAGAATCCTTCTTTGCATCATCATCTCCAGTGGTTCCACAGTCGTCCCAAAAACAGAACCAGCCTTCTTTATCAGGTTGTTGAGCCTTTTTAAGTCCCTGGCTCTGATGCTGCTACCCCAACAGATGACGGCTGAAGAGATTACACACTACAACAGACTTGGAGAAAATATGCAGCATCTTGCTGCAAACCTTGAAGGACCTAAGCTTCCTCAAGAAGTACAGTCTGCTCTGTCCCTTCTTGTAGACGGAAATGTGGAAAATCAAAACTTTGTCATGGAGAACATGTAGGAACTCTGACTACTTTTTTCTTTTTCCTCAGATCTTTTTTTTGTCTTTACAGCTGTGAAACCATGACGTCAAGGAAGAAAGTTCTACTCAAAGTCATCATCCTTGGAGACTCTGGGTAAGTAGTTGTTGAAGAGTTACTCAGGTTCCAAAAATAACAACCTAGCAGGTTAAAAGTCACTTCCAGGTTTCAACAATCCTGGGATCATGATGACATTTCTTTCCCTCCTGTTTTTGTTAACACGTTTTCTGCCATGTTTGTTGTTCTAGTGTTGGGAAGACCTCGTTGATGAATCAGTATGTGAATAAGAAGTTCAGCAACCAGTACAAAGCCACGATTGGTGCTGATTTCCTGACGAAAGAAGTTATGGTAGATGACAGACTCGTCACAATGCAGGTATTGAAGCTGCTTCTAAAGCTCTACATCTGTTTGTTGTATACAAGCTTTAAGACATTTCCAAACTACACTTGGTGATACCTGAGTTCAAGTCAAATGTTCAGGATACAATGTGAGGACATTTTTGTGTTGAAATTGTTGCAACTGTTCTGTATTACAGATTTGGGACACAGCAGGTCAAGAGAGGTTCCAGTCATTGGGTGTAGCTTTCTACCGTGGAGCAGACTGCTGTGTTCTGGTGTTTGATGTGACTGCACCCAACACCTTCAAGACTTTGGACAGCTGGAGGGACGAGTTCTTGATTCAGGCTAGCCCACGAGACCCTGAGAATTTCCCTTTTGTGGTGCTGGGGAACAAGATTGACCTGGAGAACAGACAGGTTCAGTGATGTTTTATTAGAAAGATTTCTAAGCCACAGTATTTGATAAAGATTAAAGTGTTCTTTCAAAGTATCTTGGAGAAAAAGTCAGCTCATGACTAGAGAAGCGTCTTTCAAAGATTCATTGCTAACTTCTGTTGACCTGTTCATGTTCCATGACAGGTTGAAACTTCAAAATGATAGAACCGAGTAACTCTGCTGTAATGAGTTCAGTCTTCCTGCTAGCTGCTGAAGTCTGTTCTGGGTCTATTTGCTTTGTCACCAATTGCTTTGTCAACAATTGCACAAAACATTCTCTAGACAGTGACGAAGTGATAGTTGGGCAGAGTACTTCAGGAACCCTAAATAAAAGGCCAACCTGCTTTTGTAGAAAACAGCCTCTTAAAGACCAACTCGCCCCCAAGTCAACTTTTTTTTGCTTTTAAACTGTATAAATGAGTGTCTAATAGTGCTGTCTACATATGTAGTCATTTTTGTATTCTAGTGTATCTTAGTAAAAACATACCTTTTCTGCCTAAAACAGCAAGTGTGGCGCCCTCTTCAGGTTAAAAGTCTATTCTGCACTTGAATTTGAATCAGGCATTGCTATTCGCTCTGAGGTGAGTGCGTTAGCCAACCTGCGGCTGTGGGGTATAAAACAAGCCTCTGCTGAAGGAGGTGGAGAGAAATCCTTCACCTCAAAACATGGTTCTGAGGCAAATGAGCTCATGTTGCTCTCCATATTTCTCGCTGTCTATCTGTGCCACTGCAGCAGCGCTGCTGTAAACATGTCCAGCCCTCTCCCCTCGCTGGTCAGACAGGCAAAGCCTCCTATTGGCACATTTTTCAAACAGGAACTGTAGAGGGAGACTCTGGTAGGGGGATGAGTTGCTCTTTAAATAGCTTCTTACAGCTTTTATTGCTTGTTCTCACCTCAGTATTCTTCTCCCATTAACAGCACCCACACAGAGGAATATTTTGGTTAGGGTACAGTGCGTTCACTGATCACATAAAGATAGACTTTTAGGTGTTCCGATAGACTGATCACCAGTCAGGTTGTTTTTTTTGCCAATAACATCCTGTTGGGTTTTAGGTAACCACCAAACGGGCCCAAGCTTGGTGCCAGAGCAAGAACAACATCCCGTACTTTGAAACCAGTGCCAAGGAGGCAATCAACGTTGAGCAGGCCTTCCAGACTATTGCACGCAACGCCCTCAAACAGGTAACATTTACTGTTTTTTTTTGTTGAAGTTTAGTATTGTAGTTCCCTCCTCTTACTCTGGCTCTACTGTCTGCTCTCAGGAGACCGAAGTGGAGCTGTACAACGAGTTCCCCGAGCCGATAAAGCTGGACAGGAACGAGCGAGCCAAGCCTTCAGCAGAGACCTGCAGCTGCTGAGGACTCTGAAGATCATCAGGGGCTTGTCATCGCCCGCATCACCCTGTCTTGCCTTGTCTATTTATCCCCCTCTCCCATCGCCCCACTGTGTTATGCCCCAACATACAACATACAGCATCCCAGTCATCAGAGTATATTACTACACACAAACATGCTGCACCCACCTCCTTATATAAATATATATATATACAAAATACATTTTCTATAAATAGTCTTTTAGTCCAAAGAACACTTTAAGGAAAGAATTAGGCGTTTATTTGTTTGATGCTCGTTTCTTCCCAGTCTTTTTGCCCTCTTATTTGTCCACGGTGGTTTGGGGTTAAATTTCCTTCTGTTTCACACCTTTCTGCTTTCACTCCCAGTGTGCTCCCAACTGCTTGTATTTTGATACTTAAAGTGGGAAATCAAAGCATTTCTTGTGTATGTATTTTGAATTTCTGACTTAGACAAATATTTTGTTTTTGTTTTTTTAAATAATCAAAAATGTCTGTAATTGTGGTGGTTATTTTCTCTATCAGTCCACCACTGCTGCTCCATATTTTACTTAATACTTATTACAATGGTATGTAACCTGAACCACAAAAGAAATGTTCCTACTTCAACAGGGCTTTTGTGTGAAGATAAACAAGTAGATTAGAAGAAAATAATCGTGTGTGAATCTTAAATTGGCATAATTGAGAATAGAGTAAAAAAAGTCCACAGTATGTAGTATTTTTCTTCACTTTACAATCATGCTGTCATACCCAGTAGCTTGAATTTATGGAGACGACTCGTTTGGAGCCACAATAACAGTAATTGTAGCTTACGTTGGGACTTTGGATCTAAGCGGTGTTCCTCTGTTGGGAAAATGAAGATTGATCTTGTAATCTTTTACTGTTCTCACACCATTCGACATCAATACAGCATGGCAGTCTACCAGATAGACCTGGAGAAGAGCTTTTTCTGAAATAACTCTGATTATTAAATAAGTTTATTTTACAAGACTGTGCATAATTGCGAGTTTTTCCAATCATGGTTTAGGGAAGGTTAAAACAAAGTTGTTGTAAATCTCTATATCCAACTCAGCCAACTTGCTTGTGGTGGCAAACAGTTGAAGTGCTTCTCGTTTATTTTAGCTGATCAGATCTTTAACTGTTGGTTTGTATTATACTGAGAGCTAGAAAGTCAGTGTCTAAAATAGCACACATACTGTAACTCTGAAAGACTCTAAAAAGAAACATGGAAGTTTTTGGGATTCATCGTTACTATAATAAGGTAATGCACAACATCTACATTGTTTCAAAATGTCTTTGCGTTTCAAGTAATATGGACAATAAAAATCTTGAATTAAGCATAAACAGTTCTTGGTATTTTTTTTATTAAATCTTCAGTCAAATTTTCTGATATTCAAAAGATATTTATGGTATCAACATAAGAAATATATAAACATTCATCAGCAATGAAAACAGTTTAGGCAGAAAAATGAAGACTGAAATGATCTCTAATAGATTCTCAATGTCAGTTTGTGTGTTTATTTTGTTCTTGGTTTCTTATTGGCTCCCTGAAGCCACAGCTGAAGTCCTCCAACAGGCTTGCATTGACTCTTAGCCTTGCTGTCTTGCTCTCCTTTGGTCTCATTTGTGTCAGCCTCCTTCCTTTTTGCAGGGCTGCTGCTCGACAGCCACCTCATCATCATCTTACTGCTTGCTGTGGCTTTCAGCTCCTTAAAAAAAACCAAGAGGCAAATCAGTCAGATGAAAACTCTTTGTCTTCCTCCAACTACACTGTATTTTGACCCAAACATAACTTTTAGGCATATTTTGTAACTCCAAGCTGGATAAACTGAAAGTTGAATGCATTTTAGGCATAGTAGATAATCTGTATCTGTGTAATGAGGGAGAGAGTGGCCTAATGAGGTCCACACCCTATATCAAGGTGTCCATAATTATTTGCCAGCTTCTTTTCTTTGGGCTAAAACTATTTAACTGACCCTGAAAAGTCACAAATGACCAGTCTCTCAGAGGGATGCAGCTCTCTTGAAATGGCTAAGATAACTGGAGCGTAAACACAAAACTATTACACGTTTTGTTGCAAATAGTGAACAGCGTCGCAAGAAACATGTTGAGAAAAAAGCTAATTAACAGCCAAGGATTTGTGAAGAATCAACTGTGAAGCGACCAGGAAGCCATTATCTTCCAGCTCTGTCATATTCCAGACCTGCAACCTACCTGGAGTACAAGACATACAGATATCAGAGACCTGGCCATGGTAAGGGAGGCTGAAATCAGACCACCACTGAGCAAGACATCAGGTGAAGCTTCTAGACTGGGACAAGAAATATCTGAAGACAGACTTTTCAAAGCTTTTATGGACTGATGAAAGGAGTTGTTTAAGGAATGAGAAGCTACTCACTGCATCAGTTGGGGTCAAATAACTCCAAGCTGAAAGATAATCATCCATGCAGTAATCCAATAGGAGGCTATTTATTTAGTTCAATCGAGGAGGGAACTTTTGTGAGGTCAGGCAGTGTACTTGTTTAGATTTCCTTTAGCATGAATTACAACATGGCATGGATGCGATAAGCCTGTGACTGTTTACAGTGGGTTTACAGTGGGGATGGTGTGCTGCTGACCTCGACGCGGGACGTTTTGGGTCAGTGGATGGAATACTTCGAAGACCTCCTCAAACCCACCAGCGCGCCTTCCAATCTGGAAGGAGGATTTGGGGAATTTGGGTCGGGCTCTCCAATCTCTGGTGCTGAGGTCACCGAGGTCGTTAAAAAGCTCCTCGGTGGCAAGGCTCCGGGGGTGGATGAGATTCGGCCGGAGTTCCTCAAGGCCCTGGATGTTGTGGGGGTGTGTTGGTTAACGCGGCTCTGCCATATTGCGTGGACATCGGGGGCAGTTTCCTTGGATTGGCAGACCGGGGTGGTGGGGGGACCACAGAGTATGTTCCAACTACAGGGGGATCGCACTTCTGAGCCTCCCTGGTAAGGTCTATTCAGGGTTTCTGGAGAGGATGGTCCGACGGATAGTTGAACCTCGGATCCAGGAGGAACAATACGGTTTTCGTCCTGGCCGTGGAACACTGGACCAGCTCTACACCCTCAGCAGGGTCTTGGAGGGTGCGTGGGAGTTCGCCCAACCGGTCTACATGTGTTTTGTAGACTTGGAGAAGGCGTTCGACCGTGCCCCTGTGGGGGGTGCTCCGGGACTATGGGGTACCGGGCCCCTTGATACGGGCTGTTAGGTCCCTGTACGACCGGTGCCAGAGTTTGGTTCGCATTGCCGGCTATAAGTCGGGCTTGTTTCCGGTGAGAGTTGGACTCCGCCAAGGTTGCCCTTTGTCACCGATCCTGTTCATAACTTTCATGGACAGGATTTCTAGGCGCAGCCAAGGTGTTGCGGGGATACGTTTTGGTGGCCTCAGGATTGGGTCTCTGCTTTTTGCAGCTGACGTGGTCCTCTTGGCTTCATCGGAACGTGATCTACAGCTTTAGCTGGAGCGGTTCGCAGCCGAGTGTGAAGCGGCTGGGATGAGAATCAGTCCCTCCAAGTCCGAGGCCATGGTCTTGAGCCGAAAAAGGGTGGGGTGCCTTCTCCGGGTCGGGGATGAGGTCCTTCCCCAAGTGGGGGAGTTTAAGCATCTGGGGGTCTTGTTCACGAATGAGGGAAAAATGGAGCGGGAAATCGATAGACGGATTGGTGGGGCATCTGCAGTTATGCGGGCGCTGTACCGGTCTGTCGTGGTGAAGAGAGAGCTGAGCCGAAAGGCGAAGCTCTCGATTTACCGGTCGATCTACGTTCCTACCCTCATCTATGGTCACGAACATTGGGTGGTGACCGAAAGAACGAGATCAAGGATACAAGCGGCTGAAATGAGTTTCCTCCGCAGAGTGTCTGGGCTCTCCCTTAGAGATAGGGGGAGAAGCTCAGTCATCCGAAGGGGGCTCAGAGTAGAGCCGCTGCTCCTCCACATCGAGAGGAGTCAGTTGAGGTGGCTCGGGCATCTGGTCAGGATGCCTCCTGGACGCCTCCTTGGTGAGGTGTTTCAGGCACGTCTCACCGGGAGGAGGCCCAGGACACGCTGGAGAGACTATGTTTCTCGGCTGGCCTGGGAGCGCCTTGGGATTCCTCCTGAGGAGCTGGAACAAGTGGCTGGGGAGAGAGAAGTCTGGGTGTCCTTCCTTAAGCTGCTGCCCCCGCGACCCGACCCCAGATAAGCGGAAGAAGATGGATGGATGGATGGATGGATATTCTGAACATCTCACCTGCTTTGGTCTTTGCATAATGGAGGCTGAAGCGCCCCTTCAGCAGTAGTTTTGAAATCCGGGAACATTTCTCCAATTGAAGTGAACAGAATACGGCAAAACTCTGAAAAAGGGGCTTTTCTGGAAATCCCCCTGGATGTGCTCTTTTTACATCAGTAGTTAAACTGCAGCGATGTGTCTCTGCCAGTTTGTGTTGGGTGTCGTGCCACCTGTGCACCAACAGATGCGCTCCAAAGCCTCAGTAACTCTTCAACATCCTGTCAGCTTGCATATAGCGAGATGCACCGAGTACAGTGTCCACGTCTGAGATGATGCTCAGATGCTTTCATGGAAATTCTTTTTTTTTAACCTGTACTCCATGTGTTAAGTTGAAAACGTCTGAGCAGCGGCATTTGCACCAAGTGGTCAGGGCTTTCAATACCCTTCAGATTTTTCTGTCACAGTCTTTAAAAAATGGTCAAATACAGAAAATATTCATTTAACGTGACCCCTATGTATTAACCATAACAGAAAGGCGATAAGAACAGCACTCTCCATTGTTTATGTTGACCAATGGCTGAAAGACCTTATCACACGTGTCTTTTTGTTGAGAAACTCTGGTCGTGTTGCATTTACTCACAGTGTGAATAGGAACAGCAGCAAATAAAAAAAGAAAATATAAAAACATTTGGTCGGGACCAAAACAAGTGAACTAACAGATCTTCCTGGAGTGAATACACTCTTAGATTCTCTATTGGGTTTAGGTCAGTTGAGTTCACAGTCCACTCAAAAACAGCAATGCCATGGTTTCCTTGTGGAAGCCTGTCAGCACGGAGAAGCATGAAGTGCTCTACAGTTTCCTGAGACCGCTGCGCTGACTTTGGACTTCGGAAAACATAGTGGATCAACACCAACACATGAAATGGATCTCCAAATCATCACTGACTGTGGAAACTTTACACTGGACCTGAAGTAACTAGCATCCTGTGCCTCTCCACTCTTCATCCAGAATTTCAGGAGGGGCTTAACACGAGGAATGAAACAGCTGTACTCTACGTCCTGGCTTACTCACAGAGTATTTAGTGACTATCAACTGTTAGATCAGCCGTCTCCCTATGACTGTGTAGGCCATAACATAAGGTATCTATTATTTAAAAAAAATTATCTAACAGGTCTTATGTGACATTGCAACCTCAAGCCATAATCAGCAAAAATAAACTGAAATATCTCCTGAGTGTAATGGATCTTTATAATACACATGAATTTTACTAAAGAGTTAAATCGCCGAAATGATAATATTCTAATTGACTATTCTAATATTCTCATTTACTACTATCACTACCTTTTTGCTGTTGAGATCCACGAGTTGAAGGCACTCTGGGGAGTTGTTTCGTGAGTTGTTGACAAATGACGACACGGGGTGAAACGTTAAAATGTCTTTGGACTGAAGCAGTTTGATGGCATCAAGAGACTTCTCTTCTCCAAAATCAAGCCACCTTCTCACTTCGTCTTCTCCATCCAGGATGGCTGGCATCCTAAAAATAAAATAAAAAAATATAAAGCAAAGTTTTTTGTTTTTGTATACAATTAAAATATCTTTTTTCCATTTAGAAAAAATGGATTTTCAAGCCATAGCTCATGTCTCAACATATAAACTTTTACTGTAGCTCCTTCACTGACAGACTCAATCAGTATTATTGCGTTGTAATTTTGCCCTGTACAGTACATTACTCTTAATTCTGTTTTCCATATTTTTATCTGTGTGAATCTCTCACTTTGCTGCTGTTATGTAAATGTAATATGAATGATTCTGATCAGGTTTTATGATGGACTGGCAACCTATCCAGTGTAACCCAATGAAGAATTAATGTGGCAAAAATTAACGTGGCAAAAAAGTTTCAATGTTTAATAAAAAACATCCAATTAGGAAGGCATGGGTAGTTCTAGACAGGGGCCAACAGGGGTCACTGTCCATGTAGAACTAGTCATGGCCCCTGTACCTAAGATATGATACTAAATCAGTTTCCTATAGCAATATGTGCTGGCACAGAAACCGTACCTAATTGGTCCATTGGACCAACTTCATTTTTACCTTCAGTTTTGTTGTTAATATCAAAAAGAGATCAACAAACTTCAGATCAGGTGTATTTTGTCACACAGTATAGCAATCAAGCTAATAAAATTAAACTAATTACTAAGAAAAATTGGGATATTTTAAAAAGTGACAAATTTCATAGAGATGTTCTTCCAGAAGAGCCAATTATCAGTTTTAAACAAGCCCCTAACCTAAAAGACAAACTTGTGAAGAGTCATCTTCTCCCAATACAAAAAACAACATGACTCTTGAAAAAAAACAGGGAATCACAAGTGTGGTAGTTGCAATTATTGTGATACTATAGTCAATGCTAACTCTTTCATGGATATATCTTCTAGCAAAAGGTTTTACATTGCAACACTACATTTGTTGTCTATAGACTGGAATGTCCGTGTGGTTGCTTCTATACAGGGAGGACTAAGCGCAAAAAAAGTTAGACTGGCAGAGCATAAATATGCAATAAGAACAGGGAATCCTCTATATGCAATGGCAGTACATGACAAAGATGTTAACCATGGGAGCTGCCATACACTTAAAACTCTAGGTATTGAACATGTTAAAGATTTCATTAGAGGAGGAGATAGAATTAAGAAATTGTTACAAAGAGAATCTTACTGGATTTACGCTTTGAAAGCCACACAATATCCAGGTTTAAATGGAGAATTTGATTTTTCTCCTTTCTTGAAAAATGTTTGGAGTCTTTGTATTTTTTGTTAGATCATTTATTGAGAATTGAATGTGATTCTTGTTTGTGAAATATATGGCAGCACCTGACTGTTTTTTTGCTGAACATGTGACTTCCCACTTGTCTAATTAGAACAACTGCTACAAATAATCTGTTTCAAAAGGCAGTGATCAGATTGACAAACATCTTGTGGCCTGAAGAAAACCCTACGACTGAAACGCGTAGGCATGTTTTTATTCCTATAGCCATGAAACAATAAAGGCTTTTTAATTTTGATCCTATGAGTGCCTGGGTCCAACCCTTTTTTCTTTAAGTTTACCTTCAGTTTTACTTTAACAATGAAATTGAAATTAAGTGGTTGTACTTTTAGCTTCATCCTTATTGAGATAGGATCAGTTTTCTTCTGTTTTCTTTCTTAAGTGGTTCTTTGGCTCACTAAAGACATTAAACGTTGAAATGTTGCCCTGTTTGTTTTGTTTCATGCCCCCATGAAAAAGAAAAACAACGCCCCCCAATGGTAAATTTGGTCTACAACTGCCACTGCAGGGAGCATATATATCTTTAAATGTAACAATGATGAAAACTATCAAAAATTTTGAATGCTTTTTTTGGAATAATACCAAAGATTCTAAAATGATTTGGATAATAATAACTTATGAAGCATGGACTAATATAATATTTAATTCTTTAATTAAAGTAGATGTTTGCTACCCACTCAAAAGTAAATGTCATCATTTAAATATTTTCTAAATTTAATTTCGGTTTGGAAAAGACGTTACAGTCAAAACACTAATGTGTATTCAAAGCAAGTTGCCTATGTTTTTTTTTTTTTTTTTAATAAATCTAAATTTTTATCTTGTAGAAATGGAATATGGAGAAGAATCTGAAACCCAAATTATTTTCTAAACTCTATATTTTTGTTCCATACTTCCACACCAGAAAATACTTAAGAACAAATCCCTTACTTTTCAAGACAGAGCAGAAACCTCATTTTATGACTATAAAGAGGAGAGAAGACAATGTTTTCCATGCAGTTACTCTAACCTGTCGTGAATACTTTGCAGATTTGGGGAAGCATTCACAGTGATAACACTGTAGGTGTAAAGAGGTTCTCCGCCACCTGGTGGTGTCCAACAGTCAAACACTCCGGCCATCGTCAGTAACCTCCACCCAGTCCACTCAGCAGGAGCTTCACTTTCCTGTGAAATTAGTATGTTTCCAACATAAATTCCTATTGGACATAACTTGCCTCAGGCTATGACTTTCAACCATTTCTGCATTATTGTTCTAGATGAAAAAAACATTTTAAGTATGTCTATTGCAACAGAAATTAATCCAAACCTCGGAAAGGCAAGGGGAGATTTTCCCTGTCTCTGAATATTCCTTATTGCACATTGGAGTCGTGACGTCCTGCTGATCCTCTTTTGTCTCCTGGCTTGGACAGTTCTTCTGAGGGAAGTATATGAAGAACGGCTGCTTCTCCTTTTCCATCCTCCGCCACTCATAAAATCCATCAGCCACGATGACACAGCGCTGTCCCTTCAACAGCGGGTCCTTTGAAATGAGGTCAAGGTGACAAACTCAAAACATAAAGCCAGACTACAAAACCCAGAAAAGGAAGATTTCCACAGAAGTGCACACCTTGTAGGACTTTTTCTCAAGAATATTCTCACTGCGGCAGTTGCTGGTACTGTACTGCATTTTGCTTGGATCACTCGCCTTGAACCATGCGGGTATGAGACCCCACCGCATGGAGGCCAAAACGCATTCATCCACAGGAGCACTCTGAGGAAAAGCATAAGCAGGACAACTATCGGCACCAACACATGACCAACACTAAACTATCCATACCAACTGCCTCTGGAAGAAACCTCAGAGTCCACTTGTGTAATTAAATATCTATTTAAAAGGGGCTATATGCAATTTTCTGAAATTTACACTCGCGAGTGACACCTGTGGCCAAAAAACGGAACTGCTCTTCCTTTCTGCTCGCACATCTTTTCCGGGCACTTGTCAGGAGTTTAACTTTTTTAGTCTTATGTGGAGTTACTATTGGAATCAGAGTTGTCCTGGGTCTCTTCTGTGTAATTGCACAATCCATTGAACTGCTTGCGAGTGCTGACTAGCGGTGGTGGCAGAGTGATCTGAAACATTTAACATGAACGCGCTTGACGTCACATCCGCAGACAGCGCGGGAAAATCGGACCCGACAGAAAATAGAAAAAATTGGATACAGGCTTATAGGTGCACCCACTGTGAGCTGACAAGGTGTCAGTATGCTCATCAGGAGATGTTTGAGTCATAAATGGTCAAATAAAAAGGCTATTGTTACGTTTATTTTGGGGAAAAAGTTGCATATAGCCCCTTTAAATACACTGGTTTCCTGAAGGCTTTAGAGATTTGTTAGAAAACATTAATACACAAATATTTCATTTTTGTGGTACTTTATGGAGCACAACTCAAAAAGTATGGCAAAACATGGTTGTCCACTAACTAGGGATGTGCATAATTAATCGAAGATCGATTAATTGATCATTAAGAATTTCATCAATGACATTTTTTTTACCGATCAACTAACGCATGTTCTGTTGCGTAGTGTGAGTTTTGAAGGAAGGCAATGAATTTTGCTATGTGGCCGTAATTAAACACTTTACCACACGAGGGCGAAAACTGAAACAAAACCCACAGGCCGACTCAGTTTCTTGCCAGTTTCTGTGTATTTCAAAAGTAGCATTGTCATGAAGATGTTACAGCAAAGTGTGGCGTGGGACCACTTTAACTAAAAAAACAAACAAACAAAAAACAAGTCTCGGTTCACTGCGAAGCTGTGTATAAGTACTTGAACGCACTTCCAACCCTGGTTAGAAGCGGAGCATCCTGCTCTTGGTCTCAACCTAGCATCAAGTCGGTGTTAGCACGGAGGAGCAGAGATGCACAACGAGGAGAGAAACTTACCATACTGGTCTGGCATATATACTACACCGTTTTCAGTCGGTTTCAGTGGTTTCGTGTGGACGCAGATATTTCTTGAGACGGCGCCCTGTTTACGGAATTTTTTTTTAGAACGAGGGAAAAAAAATATCGGATAGGGAACGTACCGGCTTCGTGTGGACGTTAAACTGCTTCCTCACATCTGCTTCATGAAAATAAAAGGTTGTGGTGGAAGAAGGTGATGTTAAGCTCTCATAGGTGTGGGGTGCTGCGGGTGAAGTCCTTGATGGTGGTGATGGCTTTGAGGTGGGGGGAGCGAGGAAGGTGGGGGGGATGAGTGTCCATAGTGTCTCTGTTGTTGGGACAAGTGGAGGTGTGAGGGCTGCTTGATGGCTCATCAAAACGACAGTAAAAGTCGTTTGGGTGATGCTTCTCTCTTTTGTAGCCACCGCTGTTTTGAGTTTAGGAGTAAACCAGGGTTTGTTGTGAGCAAGAGATGAAAATTAATGTTTGCGTAGACTCTATTCCAATCTGACAGAGCTGAGCCATTTTGCAAGGAAGAATCGGCAACAACAACAACAAAAAAAGTCTCTAGACGTGCAAAACTGGTGGACGTAAATGCATGCAACTTTGGGATTTTTAACATTTTTAAAAACCATTTCCACTTTCTGCCCACTTCAAAATTATGCATTACTTTGTGATGGTGCATCACAAAAAGTCTAAACAAAACACACACAAAAAACTCACAATTAAGTGACAACATGTAAAAATGTTCACATGACTGTCACATTTTCACCAGACACACTATATCTAAAACTAAAGCTTTCAAGAAAGGGAACTCTCAGATGCACTGCCTATTTAAACGTGCTTTGGAAAAAGCTCAGAGCCGTTAACGAAACTGTCCTGATATTATTACCATTTGCACTGGACTGTGTATTGTCACCCAGAAGCTGATTCGGTTCGGATTATTCGTGAAGCACTGTATAACACAAACCAAGCCATCTCTGGGTGGAAACTACCCGTTCATAATCACAGTAATACATTGTAGCAGAACGCAGTCTATTCCAATTAAAACACAGCACAGGTTCGGTATCTTTTAAAGGTGGGAACCAAAAGTTATTTGGCGCCGTTCAGCTTTAGGAAACACTCGACCATCTTATTCGAACACTTCTCTGTAAGGTTTTTAACAGTTGCAGAATATTAACCTTCACTCACCTTGTCGAAATGTCTCTGCGAAACCAGAACCGGACTCATGGACTGTGGGCTCTTGTTGTAGGAGGGTCTGTATTTGTCCGCGTCTCCATCTCTCCAGCGGGGCTGTCTCCGCTCTCCGCCCCGGTTTCTGTAGGAGCAGGCTCGGCTCACTTCGTCAGGAGCCAGAGTGCACGCAGTTCTTCCACACATCTCCGAAAGCTAATACAGAACGGTTCGGCTTGGTTTTGCTTCTTAGCTTAAAAAAAACAACAAATCAAACAAAAAACAACCTAAAACTACGTATTTTCACGGCCTATCAAGACCCATTTTAGAAAGGGTGTTGTTTTAACTTACCAGTTGTCAAGTATTGACTTTACTTCACATCAAGAAGTCGTTATATTTAGTGCGCAGACTTTCCCGGGCAGGACACGGTCTGACTGACACTAATCTGTCAGAGCTCTCTCTCCCCGCCCCGAATCCAATATGGCCGCTGGAAGCTCCAGCAGGGTTACGTTATTACGTCAAGTAACCCTCCGTAGCTGGTTACCGTAATACACAGTCTATGGTTACCGTGGTAATTATTTCGGCATCACCTTGTAGATTTTCGACTGTGATACCAGCAATGTTACGACTTCACGACTAACATCGAATGACACTTAAATTATACACTTTTAAGAAAAACTGCTTCAATGAAAACAACGTCTAAAGCAGAAAATAATTACACATTTCTTGTTTTTGATTTTCTGAGGGAGTTGGGAGAGTGTGTGAAGCAAGTTAAAATCTACATTTTCATATATTCCTCTTATTTTTAATATTTCAATATAATCCTGAAAACAATATCTGAACTCTTAAACAGATGAATGAAATATGAAATATATTTTTCTTATACAGAAAGAAAACGTGTGGATGACGAACGCGCACGAGCATAGGTGACCACAAGGGTAGCCTAATTCTAAGCAACTGAGAAAGTCAGGGGTAAAACATTTTTAATACAAAAATGTTAAGGCTTCGTTGTGGCCCACACTCGTTAGGGAAATGGCTGAACTGATAGTTGATAGTTATTGGCACCTTTTAGGAGTATAAGGATAGTTGCTAAAGAATCTGACTGTTTACAGAGTGCTGTATGCAAGCATTTTATTCAAAGGCAAGTTGACAAGATTATGTGAATAATGAATGCATAAAATATGTTTCACTTTTTTTTGCTAAAACTATAATTTTCAGGGTTTCTCTAAATAATTTAGATGAACCTGCATACGACAAATTAATAGGGATAAATAAATCGGTAGAGTGAATTAATCATATGGCCTATTTATTGATAGTGTGTACTGTGTATAAATACATGATGAATTAAGGATGAATTAAAGAGTAGTAGAAATACATGGGCATTCTCTACCTCATACTTCTTTTCCAACAAAAAGTGGTTGAATTATAATATTTCATTTTTATTTGTTTATCTTATAGAAGCCCAGTCATTGATGTTGATATTCTTCATTACCTAACTATGATACTTCTATTTTATGCTTTTTAAAAACATTCAAAGTTTATATGAAAAAAAAAAAGATATTTTAAAAGATTTCTCCTAAGCAGTAAGAACTCCACTTCATGTTTTACAGCCTCCACTTATAACTATGGTCACATTTTTTCGCCGTTTCAAAGAAGGAACTGTAAGGGGGTTGCCATAGCAACAGTAAACAAGTTAACGGGGATTCCTGCAGCGAGGCTCGGTCCAAGGTTAATAGAACAGGTGAGATGAACAACTCTAAACTAATGGTGATTAATACCACAGAACATCCTGCTGACAAGTGGAGTTTGAAACAGAGACTTTATAGAAAAAGTTTAGAAGTGGATCAGCATGTGGTCTATTTTAACAGCCAATGAGGGCAGCCCTGGTGGGTTTCATAGTTTATATGTAATAATAATAATAATAATAATAATAATAATAATAATAATAATAATAATAATAATAATAATAATAATAATAATAATAATAATAACAGAAGTCTCATAAAGGATCTAGTAGGTGGGTTTGCTTTCCTTTCTAACTCTAGTTTCACACCCTTGTATGGTAGGCTACATGGTGAAATCTTTTAGGTGGAGCCATAAGCTCTCCCCTGTAAAGCAGTTTGACCCACTTAATGCTGCGCTGCACAAGGATATAGGGACTTATCAATTATACCAGCTGCCAGAGACAGCTTAAAACGAACAAATATGCATTATTGTATTTGAAGAAACGTTTTGACTTCAAGTTGACAACACCTTTATGCTGTCTGTTTCAGAGCCAAAGCTGTGAGACAGGGGAATCCCATGAAACAAATTAAATGATTTCTCTGAGGAAGGAGAGTTGATGTCAGCATGGAGACCACAGAATCTGGCGAAGCTGTAATCCTTAGCCAGGAGAAACTACCGGATGCTAAAGAACACCATGCACCATGTCCAGATAGTAAGTGAACATCCTCAATTTCAAGCAAAAAATGATCAACATTTTATCTGTTGTGTCTGTCACTGAAACTACAAAGCTAACTCAAACACTTGCAAAACTATTAATACCCCCTTTTTCACATTGTTCCTGTTACGACCACAATCTTTCAATGTATTTAATAGGGATTTCATGTGATTGACCAATGCAAAATACCGTAATGCATCAATGTATAGTGGAAGGAAAAAGATACATGGTTTTCATCAAATGTTCTCAAATAAAATGCATCCCCCTTTACTCTGATAGTGTTAAATATCAATGAACTTTTACTCTTAAAAAGTCCAGTATATCCTCCCGAAGACATCGCCCCGAAGTAAAACATGGTGGTGGCAGCTTTATGCTGTGGGAATTCAATCAGTTTAAATTCAAAAATTCATTATTGATCCTAAAGGAAATTAAATGTTTTAACTTATATATTGTTATCTAATCATTATTATCTGATTATCCTATATCATTATTATCTGCAATCCTCTCCTTTGTTTTGTTCATATTCAAGATAAGATGAATGGTCCCACACCATGTCTAAAAGTGGTGCACCAGCTCTCTGTACTCAGTTTCTTGTCCATCTCGGATCCACCCAATGGGTGATTTTCTTTAGCAGTGACAGGGAAGCTGGCCAGAGAAGATGAAGCTCAACACAGTGACCCTGGCAGAAAAAACATTTGAGAGACTGCAAAAGACTTGGGGCTGGTTCAAGGGGTTCACCTTCCAGCACGACAATGATTCAAATACAGCCAGAGCTACAAAGCATGTTCATGCTGAAACGGCCCAGTCAAAGTCCGGAACTAAATCCAACTGGGAATGTGTGGCAAGATTCATATTTAAGTGTCGTAGATTGTTAAAAGTTGATAGAGACCAAAGACTCACATGTGTAATACAGTACACACTCAGAGTTGCTGAAAGCAAATGCATGCCACACTTTTCAGATTTAATTTCTGAGAAATTTTGAAAACCATCCACGCCAGAGTTATACTCTACTTGGTTTGGGTTTATCATAGAACATCCTGATTAAATAGGATAAAGTTTGTGGTCATAACATGACCCTGTTTAACTAGGAACACGATACATCATAATTACCTGGGACAACACTGCCAAGCAATAGGTTATGTTTTAATAGTTTTGAATTGATCATGAGGTCATGATACGGACATTGGGTCAAATGTTTGAAGGCAGAAGCTGCGAGTTAATAATTAATCATTTAACTCTTTTTTTGTTTGGTCCAAGCCTTGGGCCTTTAGAAATATTATCCAACATGCAGACATTTATTTTTTATTTTTGGAAACTTCTCATAACAAAACTCTCTTTATTTTCTGGCCAGCTTTGGACCATTAGATCTTTGTACAAAATGATACAAAACATGACTGTGTGTATGTGTTTGTGTGTCAGCAAAATGCCCTGAGTCCAGAGTTTGCTTACCTGATCTTAACCCAGACAAGGTAAAGACAGCCAAGATGTTGGTGGATAAAGCAGTTAAGGTTAGCTACAATTTCTTCAAGTCCAAAACTCTGATTGCTTCAAGAAGTTAACCATGACGTTTGATAACTGTCTCAGATGCACAAGATATTCTCCATCCAAGGCCCATATCCTGTCATTAGGGCAGCTTTGAGGGCCAGAGGCTGGATTGAGCAGCGTATGCATGGTTCCAAGCGGCAGGTCCAGCAGCGTCAGAGCAGTGAAAGCAGAGCCAGCTCGAATGATCCTGATGACGGTGAGCTGAAGGCATCTTTTAAAACCACCATTTTATGGTGAATGATGTTTTAAATGTTGGGCCTTCGTAGATCACTCAGAGGATACTGAAAAACAACAGGATCCAGATAAACTGCACAGCCTTATGGTAAATTCAGCATTGCTTAGTATCATGAAGAATAAAAGTAGCAAAACTTAAAAGGTTTGAAGACCTATGGCTCATCCCATCCCTCTTCTTTTATTTATTTTAGTCTCGCCTTGTGCGGAACGAGATGAGTTATTTCTTCTGGACTAACCGTAGAGATGTAATCAACCCAAACAGCTTGCAGAAAGAACAGGTTGTCAATCATTTCGCTAAAGCAGGCAGTTTCACAACTAAGGTAAACGTACAACAAATGTTCCTGTCTTAATCTAGAATAAGACGTTTCTCATTCGTACCCTCCACAATCACCTTCATTTACCAGCCTTTACTCCGACAGGTTGGGTTGTGTGTGAACTTGAGGAACCTCCACTGGTTTGACACAGCTGACCCGGACACATTATTTCCCCGCTGTTACAGACTTGCAGCCCAGGATGAGAGACAGGCTTTCATTGGTCAGATCTGATTTTGCATTTATTAAATGCAGAGTTTACATATGTATATTTCTTCGCACATGCATTGATCTAAAAAAAAAATCTGGAAGACTTCTCTTTTTCTCGGTCCTCTGTAGAGGATTACAGGCGGACAGCTTGCACCAGTCTTCTGAAGTACATTGTGGAAAGAGACAAGAATATTCAGGGGAGAGGAATGAGTCAAAACCTTCTGGATGTTCAAGGTTTGATCACGGCTCACATTAAAGTATGCACTGCCTTGCAACTGTACTGATTCCCTTTTTTTTGGGTCATATCATCACCACAGTCTTCAATGTTGGATGGATTTTATTTTATAACGCAACACAAACTAGCAGGTAATAGAGAATTAGAAGAAAATGACTACATGAAGAACCACCTTTTTGCTGGAATTATAGATACAAGCATTCTTTACCAGCTTTGCACATTAAGAGACAAATTATTTGTTTTGTGCCTGTTTTTCTTTGCAAAATAACTCAAGCTTGCTCAGATTAGATGGAGAGCTTCGTTGAACGTTAGTTTTCAAGTCTAATCACAAATTTCCAATTGGATTTAGGTCTGGACTTTTGATTAGGCCATTCTGACACATACATTTGTTTTGGTCTATATTGTTTTAAACCAATTGAAAACCATGCATTATTTTCCTTCCACTTCAAGAATACAAAGGTTTGAGGTTGTAAAGTGACAATTCGAAAAGTTGTAAGGGGTATTCTCACATTTTCATGGCTGCGATCTGATCTTCTGTCTAAAGATGTCATTTCTCCCCCACACTCAGGGCAGAGGAAACAGAACATTCACCGCTCTAAACCACTGGTCCCTTCCCAAATAATTTCCAGCGCACTCAAAGTATGCCAGGAATATTTGGAGAGTCTGGAGCACAGAGACATCGATAAAAGCCTGGAAACACCACAGACACTTACACAGGAGCAGTGGGCAGAGTTTATTAACAGTTATTACCTTGTTGCTCAGTGAGTGTGCATCAGTGTGAGCTAAAGAGAGAGTATTTGTTGAGAAAAAGTGCCCTTCAGGATCTCTACAGCACTGCTCTCTCTGCTTCCTCACTCAGTGGTGGAGCACAGATGGAAAGGAGTGAACATTTGATTAGTTCCTGCAAGGCCATGCTGCAGAGAATTGAGAAGGTTAGCCCACAGCTGGGGATAGATGGCACACAAAACATCTGGATCATCAAACCCGGGGCAAAGTCCAGGGGCAGAGGTAGGAGACTGGACACATTCAGGTGCGCCATATGATATTTAAAACATCCCATCTGACCGGTTTTATTTGTCTTTAAGGTATCAAATGTGCAAAGCGTCTTGATCAGATCCTCAGGCTGGTGGATATAGATCCAGCCCTTATCAAAGAGAGCAAGTGGGTGGTGCAGAAGTACATTGAGCAACCCTTTCTGGTACATGGCACCAAGTTTGATGTGCGCCAGTGGTTTCTGGTTACTGATTGGAACCCTCTGACTGTGTGGTTCTACAAAAAGTCCTATTTGCGCTTTTCCACCCAGCCTTACACATTAGACACACTGGACAGGTAAGACAGTAAATTCATTACTGGGAGAAAAAAAATGCATTAGTGATTAATTTCGAAATAGAGAAACAGGAAGTGAAATTCAGGAAGAGGTGTGACTCCTTTGCATATCATTTTTGGAGGGAGATTTGGTTTTACATCTGTGCCTAATCTAAAACTGTTTCACAAGGGTATATTTAAGTGCTTTGACATCTGCAAAAACAAAATTTAAATTGTCCTAAAAGCAACTTCTGAAACTTTAACTTAAGCATGTCTGAATGTTAATGGATTCCACAGGGGAGCAGAGAAAGCTACTCATGTGTTGGTTGGACTGTACATTATGAGAAATCAGAAATTGAAATTAATAACATAAGGAAAATAGTGGAAATAGGAAAATAGTTTGTGTTTTCTTCTTTGGAATTTACTCTGAACATTTTTGTGATAGATCCAGACAAAATATCACATAAGGACAATTATACTTTTTATATTTGTACCTTTTTCAATAAATAATCAGGAAAGTATTTATTTGTACCAAAGCCATTGTAAATTAGAATTTTGTAGAATACCTTTAGCTGAAATTGCGTCAGGAGGAGTATGTCTCTACCAGTTTTGCACATCTAGAGGCTGAACATTTTGCCCATATTTAATAAAAAGCTAGCTCAAGCTCAGTCAGACTGGATATAGAAATTCTGTGGATATGCGTTTTCAAGTTTTGCCTCAGATTCCCAATTGGTTTCTGGTCTGGACTTTGACTAGACCAATCTAACACAGAAGTGTTTTGAGCTAAACCATTCAATTGTAGCTCCTCTTCCTGATATAAAGTGAGCCTCTGCTACACTCTCCATGCTTTTGCAGTCTCTTAGCTACAGCTCCACACATTTTCTGATCAACTCTGACCAGCTTTTCTGTCCCTGCTTTAGAAAAGCTGCCCCCCCCCCCCCCCCCCACCAGGGTGAGGTGCAGAGTTATTTTTTGTCCACACAGCATTTTGAATGTAGGGTAAGGCATTCAACTTTAGTCTAATCTGACCAGAGCATATTCTTCCACATGTTCCACCTGCATCCCTTCTGGAAAACTGCCAATGAGATTTCTTATGCGTTTCTTCTTGCCCATCTTCCATAAAGATCAGATTTGTGGAGTGCAGCATTTGTCCTTGTCCTGCCAACCAGTTCTCTCACCTGAGCTGTTGATCTCTGCTGCTCCCCCACAGTTGCCACAGGCCTCTTTGGATTTAGTGTATCAGAGAACAGTTAGCTAAATACAAATGCACTGGGCACTTTTCAGATTTTCTTTTTAACTTTAACGTTTTTGTTTGTACATAATTTTGTAAAGTATGTAATTTTCTTCCACTTCATAACAACACACTAATGTGTGTTAACCTAACAGATAAAATCAATGTTTCTGGTTGTAACACAAGAAAATGAGAAAAGTTTCCGCTCTTGCTTTTTGATTTTGATTTGATTTGATCCAATCAGAAATAAATGGCAGAAGGATCAAACTGCCTTTTGCAAAAGGACTACAAAGATCAAAAACAGTACTACCAAAGGGTTGTCTCTTCACACGATACAGCAAACTCTTTTTGCAGTTTAACATGCCAATACACTGAGAGACAAATTCATAAAGCTGCTGAATTTTCTTCATTTTTTAACTCATGTTTCCCACTTGTGGCAAATTGCATCTGTTTTTTGCATCTGGTTACAGATTTCCTGTCTTCGGTCACAAACAAAGCAGGTGCAGAAGTGAAAGAAGAAAAAAAAAATTTCTCACAGCTACCCACAGGCCCTCAGAACACTGAGATGCTCCCTTTTAGAATGATGTTTCTAAATCGATAGGCAATGCAGATGGTTTTACACTATGCAGCAGACTGTAATAAACAGTCATTATTTGTTAGATTATGGCTTATAGTGTTATTTTAAGAGAGGGTTTGTTTTGTTATAAGTTTGAAATCTCCTACATTATTCAACTCATAGATTTCAGACATTTCTTTTATGATTCAGAATAGTACAGACAAGCTTCTGCTTTTTTCCCCAGCTGCAGGAGTTAAGAGAGAAGGTTGATCTGTATTCTTACCGTTTATTAATGTGTGTAAATGCCAGAAGGTGAGCTTTAATTACTTTGTTATATAGTTTAAGCACCGCCAAGTATATATATATATTTTTTTTGTGAATGTTTTTTCCCTTATTAGAGCTCTGCTTAATTCGGTATGCTGATTTGTGTTAATTAGAAGCCTTATAAACTGAGATTATTTGACTTATTGGGATATTTTGAAAACTGAGAACAGTTCTTTGATTGTAACTTGAATACTATGATTCGGTTTATGGTGCATAATGATTATTATACTGATTATTATTCATGTTATTAGTGTTTCAGACCACAATTAATAAATCCAACTCAATTGAACAGCTCAAAACATTCAAGCTGGAATCTGCTCCCGCTTTTCAATTAACTTGAGTGCATTCCCTATTCAATTCAAAACTCTCCGTTTCATTATTCATCTCTTTACTGGATTTTCTTTAAGCCTAAAAAACAATAATTGGAGTTCTATAATATGTCAGATTCTTAAGTTATGTGGTCGAAATAAATATGATTTGTAAGAATTTGTGACATTGTCAAAAGAAAGAGAAAAGCTTGTGATTTGTTGGCCATTGTTATATATTGTTATGTTTCCTCAAATTATGGAATAGTCATTTTGATAGAGTCTAAGAATTCACAATTACTATTACTATTCACAAACATTGCGCTGTACACAATTAGTGCGCACGTCGCTTTGTGTATTTGCCCTTGCTTAGGTTCATGTAAGATGACACATTTTAGCTTTGTCCTTACCCATTCTTATCTGATTCCTCTTTTCCTTCTTCAGCTCGGTGCACTTGTGCAATAACTCCATCCAGAAGCACCTGAGGCCTTCTCAACAACGCCACTGCGGCATTCCAGCAGACAACATGTGGTTGGATGACCAGTTCAAGTCCTTTCTGGCCAGTCAGGGCAAGGAAGCTTTATGGGAGACTGTTGTAGTCCCAGGAATGAAGACAACCGTTATCCACGCATTACAGACAGCACAGGATCTGATGGAGTCACGCAAAAACACATTTGAGCTTTATGGTGCCGATTTTATGTTAGGTATGATGCACTTGATTTATACAGGTCCTTCTCAAAAAATTAGCATATTGTGATGAAGTTCATTCTTTTCCATAATGTAATGATAAAAATTAAACTTTCATATATTTTAGATTCATTGCACACCAACTGAAATATTTCAGGTATTTTATTGTTTTAAAACTGATGATTTTGGCATACAGCTCATGAAAACCCAAAATTCCTATCTCAAAAAATTAGCATATCATGAAAAGTTTCTCTAAACGAGTTATTAACCTAATCATCTGAGTCAACTAATTAACTCTAAACACCTGCAAAAGATTCCTGAGGCTTTTAAAAACTCCCAGCCTGGTTCATTACTCAAAACCGCAATCATGGGTAAGACTGCCGACCTGAGTGCTGCCCAGAAGGCCATCATTGACACCCTCAAGCAAGAGGGTAAGACACAGAAAGAAATTTCTGAACGAATAGGCTGTTCCCAGAGTGCTGTATCAAGGCACCTCAGTGGGAAGTCTGAGGGAAGGAAAAAGTGTGGCAGAAAACGCTGCACAACGAGAAGAGGTGACTGGACCCTGAGGAAGATTGTGGAGAAGGACCGATTCCAGACCTTGGGGGACCTGCTGAAGCAGTGGACTGAGTCTGGAGTAGAAACATCCAGAGCCACCGTGCACAGGCGTGTGCAGGAAATGGGCTACAGGTGCCGCATTCCCCAGGTCAAGCCACTTTTGAACCAGAAACAGCGGCAGAAGCGCCTGACCTGGGCTACAGAGAAGCAGCACTGGACTGTTGCTCAGTGGTCCAAAGTACTTGCATGTCATTCGGAAATCAAGGTGCCAGAGTCTGGAGGAAGACTGGGGAGAAGGAAATGCCAAAATGCCTGAAGTCCAGTGTCAAGTACCCACAGTCAGTGATGGTCTGGGGTGCCATGTCAGCTGCTGGTGTTGGTCCACTGTGTTTTATCAAGGGCAGGGTCAATGCAGCTAGCTATCAGGAGATTTTGGAGCACTTCATGCTTCCATCTGCTGAAAAGCTTTATGGAGATGAAGATTTCATTTTTCAGCACGACCTGGCACCTGCTCACAGTGCCAAAACCACTGGTAAATGGTTTACTGACCATGGTATTACTGTGCTCAATTGGCCTGCCAACTCTCCTGACCTGAACCCCATAGAGAATCTGTGGGATATTGTGAAGAGGAAGTTGAGAGACGCAAGACCCAACACTCTGGATGAGCTTAAGGCCGCTATCGAAGCATCCTGGGCCTCCATAACACCTCAGCAGTGCCACGCCGCATTGAAGCAGTCATTTCTGCAAAAGGATTCCCGACCAAGTATTGAGTGCATAACTGAACATAATTATTTGAAGGTTGACTTTTGTTATATTAAAACACTTTTCTGTTATTGGTCGGATGAAATATGCTAATTTTTTGAGATAGGAATTTTGGGTTTTCATGAGCTGTATGCCAAAATCATCAGTTTTAAAACAATAAAAGACCTGAAATATTTCAGTTGGTGTGCAATGAATCTAAAATATATGAAAGTTTAATTTTTATCATTACATTATGGAAAAGAATGAAGTTTATCACAATATGCAAATTTTTTTGAGAAGGACCTGTATATAATGCATATTTTTCGTAAAATAAACTCACTTAGCTTCTGTTAGTGTTACTGGTGTTTTGGCCAAGGCAGAATAAATGACAATACACATGCATCAATTAGGCATAACATTATGACCACAGGTGACATAATGATCTATTTTGGTATTAAACACACCTTAAGGCATGTGGTCATAAGCTTATGAATTTCTTTGTGTGTGTATACCAAGTAACTGTGTTTATATGCCACGCAAGACCTAAATAATAAAATGTACATACCAATTAACAGTTTGGCTTCTGTCTTACCTAGATCTCAGCCTGCACCCATGGTTAATAGAAATCAACGCTAGCCCTACAATGGCACCCTCAACCTCTGTAACTGCCCAGCTCTGCACTGCTGTACAGGAGGACACATTACGAGTGGTTCTGGACCGCCGAGTTGACCGGTTCGCAAACACGGGAGACTTTCAGCTCATTTATAGGCAGGTAAGACTCAGGTCAAAGGATATGCGGAATCAGTGCTGTTTGTGTGAATCAGTGTTCTTTCAGATATAACTCCTTTTCTCCAGGCAGCAGTAGAAGTACCTCAGTACTTAGGAATCAACCTACTTGTTGAGGGCTTCACTGTTAAAAACCCTTGCCCTCTTCCTCCACTGAGATCTTCCCACCACTCATCTTCAAAACGGTGGGGTCCAGTCAAACAAAAGGAGTCTGCACCAGAGAAGGTTCAACCTTTGCCAAAGATGCTCCATAAAAGACCAGACAACAAGTTCAGGAGCAGCGAAGAAATATTATCTCCTGCCCTTCCTCTTGAACAATCTATGTCCAAACCAGTGAAAAGCATCACAATTCATCTGCCAATGACTGTTCTTCCAGATGGTGGAGGCTCTCACTCTGGGCATTTGTGGAAAAGACATGCAGAGGTATCAAACCTTCAACCAATGACAACAGAGAAACAGCAAGGTTCTTTGCCCCAGGGGATGACTGCTCCCAAACAGCCCAGGAATGCAGCCAGCGGCCCCACATATGCCTAAAATATCTTATAAAGGAATGTTATACAAAAATCCAACACATTCACTTTGTTTGAAACCGTGCATATTTTCAGGGTTACCTTAAAATAAAAATCTGGAATTTTGCATGCTTTGTGTGTTTTATGAATCTGTCCTACACTAACTCAGCAGGTTAGCTGCCTACCGACAGGAAAAGATTTAAGACAAATTCATTACATTTTTAGTAATAACTGAAAGGAGGAGATCACTTTAGATCAGGGGTCTCCAACTCCAGTCCTTGAGAGCTACTGCCCTGCAAAATATTAGGTGCATCCCTGGTCCAACACAGGTGAATCAAACGACTGAATTACCTCTTTAGTATGCCATCAGGTTTAGCAAAGTCCTGGTAATGAGTCATTCATTTGATTACTGGTTGAGGCACTTGTGGCAGGGATGCAAATATATTTCTTTACCAGGATGGAGAGTAGTGGGAAGACGTTCTTGATAGCTTCCACTACTCCTATGGGTTGTTCTCAGTGTCCAGTGTCCTTGCCTAAAGGTAGGCCTGAAGCTCAAGAGCTATGGCCTGGTCCGGTTGCAGAGCATGTCCTGCACCTGGAGCTGTGCTGTCAGGGACCTTAAAATTGCTTAGGCCCTTCTTCCCCTTCTTCTGGTTTGATACACCATTTGCATCAACCTTAGTGTCACCAACAAGCATCTCCATCACAACAGTTTTCTCTAAGGGGAACAAACATAAAATGACAGCAACACAGAATGAGGAACCCATTTTATCCGTCTCTGGTTTAGGGGTTTAACATTCAATCCTAAAATTACGTTATGACTGTTTTACTACACAATAATTCACTTAATTGTATACAGTCAAATGTGTTTGTTTAATTTCACATTAATATGAATTAGATGTTTGATTTATATATTTACCATGATGATCTTCATTTTATTATCAGTCTGGTGTTAATTGATTATTGGCTGACCGCACTGACATATCTCAGTTTGAAACTTGGTCCAGAGCAGTGACCATGTTGAGCAGCTCTTGTGTTGATGAATCGCCATATTTTTCATTTAGGTACTCTAGCATTTTCCTCTTTATGCATTTTGAGAGGTCGGTGTCATCATCTTGCTCAGCCAAGATTGAGTTGTTAAAGAAGTGGAGTGTTGGTTTTACAAAAGACACACATACTTCTCTCCAGAAAGTGCATCAGTAAATTCAACAAGAGGATCCAGGGTCTTATGATGGTGTCAAGGACATCAATGACTTGCCACGGTTCCTCGGTCTTGGGAGAGGACATGGGCAATGGCCTTCTACTGCTCGAGGACTCTTGAAACCATGGCCTGCCTAGATCTTCATCTGGTTGGACGTTCGGTCTTTAACGAGTGATCAGGCAGTGTCAGATTCCTTCTTTTTTCTCAATATGGAGAAAACAGCAGACTTGAAAACTGGCCAGCCGACCATCATTGATACCCTCCATAGGATGGATAAGCCTTAAAGTTCATAGCTAAGGGGGCTGGCTGTTCACAGAGGGCTGTGTCCAAGCATATCAATGGAAAGACTAGTTGAAGGGCAAAACGTGGCAGAAGAAGATGCACCAGCAGAAGAGCAGACCGTTGGCTTCAGCCGTTTATCAAACAGAGACGATTCGTGAATCTGGCAGAGATCCAGAAAGAGTGGAATGAGGCGGGAGTCACAGCTTCAAAAACCACCACATTCAGACACGTCTCAACTGGGCCACGGAGAAGAAGGACTGGACTGTTGGTCAGTGGTCCAAGGTCCTCTTTTGCGATGAAAGTAAAGTGTGCCTTTCATTCGGGAATCAAGGTCCAAGGGTTTGGAGGAAGACGGGCGAGGAACAGAATCCAAGCTGCTTGAGGTCCAGTGTGAAATATCCACAGTCAGTCATGATTTGGGGTGCAATGTCCGGTACAGGTGTTGGTAAACTCTGCTTTCTTAAATCCAAGGTCACCGCATCAGTCTACCAGAATGTTTTAGAGGATTTCATGATTCCTTCTGCTGAGGATCTGTATGGAGATGCAGATTTGATCTTCCAGCAGGACCTGGCCCTTGTCCATACCGCCAGAACCATCAAAACCTAGTTTGATGCCCATGCCATCACAGTCAAGCACTGTGATGGCACAGCCGGACCTAAACCCCATTGAGAATCTATGGAGTATTATCAAGAGGAAAACGAGGGTCACCAGACCCAAAAACAAAGAAGAGCTGACAGCAAGCATCAAGGAAATCTGAGCTTCCATTACTCCCAGGCAATTCCACACGCTCATTGCTTCAATGCCACGGCGCATTGAGGTAGTAATTAAGGCAAAGAGATTCCCTACCAAGTATTGAAGATTGACATATCGTTTTGAAAGTATCATATTTTGATTGATGTGATGTGATCCTAATTTCTTTCTTTCTCTCCAAAAACGGAGAAGTAAATGGTGATTTCTTTACAGTATTCTAATTTCATGAATTCCTGTTTTTGTGGGTTTTATGAGCTGGAATCCCAAATAATGAACAAATAAACAACTAAATACTTGAAATTGTTTAAGTTGTGGGCCCTGAATCTATAATCTATGGAAGTTTGACATTTTGAATGGAATTATGGAAATAAATAAATGTTTCCATGATATTCAAATTTTTTGGAAAGGGTCTAGTTTTTCCAGTAACAATGGCGGACAAAGCAGGAGAGGAGCACACTTTTAAAAGCAAGTAGGCCTGTATTAAAATTCTACCTTACAAAAATGAAAAGCTTAAAGCTACATTGTGTAAGATATGCTCCCATATAGCGGTGACATAACCAACTGAATAATACATACTAGTATTCACTAGTATTCACAAAAAAATTAATATATTTTTAATGGATTAATATTAATTCAGTATTATATATAGTAAGTGAAAAGTGTTTAGGAAACTCTGACTATTTTAAAAACTCATCAGTCAATAAAGTCTAAGAACAGATGATTTTAGACATAATCACTCTCAGCTCTGCCTTAAGGCTTATTTGGAGAAATTTGACTCTTTCATATTTGCATCTATATTTGCACCTAAACTGAAATATATCTCCATAAAAACCATAGATGCAATGTGATTGGGGGCCTCCTGCACCTTCAACGATTTTTAAAAATCTCACACCACAGTAAGGAAATTACCAATAGAGGGAAACAATAAAAGAGATCAGCATGAGAACACTGGCTCTCAGATCTCTGCTCTTCACAGACCTCTTCAGTGTGGCTCTCTGTGACTCCTTTAGAGAGAATGTTTGTCTCAAAAAATAACATGGTCAGAAACCAGAGAATACTGCAGAAGGCATCACACCGATCTGTCCTCAATCAACAGGGAGGAGGAAAAAGAAGACCTCGTTGAATTAGGACAAGAAGATGATAGTGAAAGTGCCAAGAGCAACACCTGCCAAGGGATAGGAGCTGTTGCCTCAAAAAGAAAAGCTGGACTGGTCTGTACAAAGATGTACATGACAACTGGAAGTGGTCTGGTCTGGTGGAAAAAATGCTTTGTTTTTTCACTAGAGATCACTGGAAGACTCCATCCAAGATCAGCACTGTGTGGTAAGGAGCGAAGAGAGCTAGGAGGCAGTGAGCTATGAGGAACAAATCCCTTTTTATTGTTTTCAAACCAACCTGGTTTGGTGAAGGAAAACAAAACCTGGGAGGAGGCTTTGGAGCACTGCCACAGCCTAGACAAGGAACTAGTCAGCCTAACCTCTGAATCTGCCCTGACTAAAGTACTGCAGACCAGCAGGACAGCTTCAACAGCCCATGTGTGGACCGGCCTGCGCCAACTTTCTCACATACTGTACGGCTTACAGCCACCACTGTTAGGCCCTATTTCCCAAGGGACAACAGTTGGACAACTGGGACTGTGCTGACAGACAAACTCAACTTCATCTTCTTTAGGAACAAAACATCGTAAAACTTGTAGCAGTTGTTGTAATGAGACCCCTGTGTACTCATAATTGTCTAGTTATCATTAAATGGTAATGTGAAAAAGCTCACTTGCACAATGAATTCTACAGATGAGAAGATCTCGATGTCTGTACATATTTTCTCATGAAGTGACTTTGATTCAATAAGATCTCCACTGCACTGATTATTTTATTTTGCTTGCCAGCTTCTCTGTCCCATTTCATTATTTATAAACCTGTTTACTATTGTTCTATTCTTATCATCTGTTATCCATTGCTTGGTGTAACTAAAATGTACAACTAAGTACAGTTGCATATTCGTATATGATTGAAAACTGATGTTTTATTCTTGAAAAGACAACAGTTAAAGATCATAAACATTTTTATCTGATAATTATAAAGTAAGGTATACACTAATCAGCCACATTATGACCACTGACAGTTAAAGTGAATGCCACAGATATTTTCCTCGTTGCACCTGTTAGTGGGTGAGATTTATTAGACATCAAGTAGGCATTTTGTCCTCAAAGTTGGTGTGTCTGAAGCACTATGGGTAAGTTTAAGGATTTGAGGGAGTTTGAAAATGGCCAATTTGTGACTGCTAGATGGCTGACTCAAAGCATCTCCAAAACGACAGCTCTTAGGGAGTGTTCCTGGTCGGCAAAGGTACTATCTATCTAATATTCACAAAAGTATGGAAGTAAAGAGGCAAACCTGTAACAAGAACAACCAAGGCTGCAGCAAAGGCAATCAAGGTCTCAATAATGGACATGGAGTGAGAAAAGCTATTGTTGCTTAAAACACTGAAACAGTTAATGCAGGTTATGCTAGATGTCAGAAAGCACAATGCATATTAGTTTGTGCATGAGCCTGCACATTGGCAGACTTGCCATGGTTCTCATTATGCAATGCATGATCATTGTAATTTCAGTAAACTTTCTCATTGACAGACAGATGTTAGCTTCAATCTGTGAAATGTCCATGCATCATGAATGAGGGAGCTAAATGTTTTACATGAAATTCCGATTTCTTATATTTCTAAAGTTTTCCACATAAAAGGGAAACATAGCATTCGGCTTTAAAACATACACAACAGTTCAATCATTGATGCAAAAAATCTGGACGACATTCAATCCTCACTCCACAAATTATGCAAATGTGATTAGAAAGATTAGCCCTTAATATTGTTTTAGTAAAATTATGCCCAGCCTCATGGAATAGTGCTTTAAATGAAATGCTCCAAATCCCACAGCCAAAAAATAATCAAAGTAAAGACTATGAGTTGACCAAATATGTCACTGGTGAAAGGCTGATCAAGACAGACAGACAGACATTACATATAATAAATATCTAAAATTATTGTACCAAGACAAAAAAAAGAAACAGATAATTTTGTTGAAGCCTTAATCATCTGATGACAGACATCTGAGCCCTAATTATTTCCATAAGAGGAGATACTGTTCTATTAGACGTGCACATGGATGTGCCTACTCCTATTGTTTATTCTAAACTTGAAGACGGTTGTCATATATAAAATACATGGGGTTCAATTTGTGTTTGATTTAGCAACAAACCACCAATAATATTAACTTCTAGTAGTTCCCTGCAGACAAAATGTTTTGGGACAATATAAATCAGTGAACTATTGGCTCCTAATGGCCAGATGGATTTAGTCACTCAACATATGGTTAAAAGGTCAGCTGTCCCACCATGTGCAGACACAGACACACTGGTGAGACTGCTTGGTGTGTATGAAGCCTGGCTTGTCATTTGAGTTTGTGTGCAGTTCAAACTCCCACAGCAAATTAAGCCCTCCAGTCATACTAGCTAAAATGACCTTCATCAGCCCTTGATGTTACGATCTTACAGGCTATACACGCCTGCCCTAATGGTTCACTTACTGAGCCTGAACTTAAGGTCATTACTGTCTGTACAGTGAAGAGAGCGCAAGGTTAGCAGGGTGCTGTTTGCTAGCAGACCAGAGTTGACTCTAAACAAGGCTTATCAGTCCACAAGCACGAATATTAAAAGAGAAAAAAGTCAAAATTTTTACACTAACCAATAGAGCCAACTAATAGAGCAACTAACCCCCCTACTAGAGTCTAACTCCACCCACATTTCCTGTTTGAAAAATGCGGCAAAAGGAGGTGCCAATAGAGCTCCGGGCGTCACCTAACTCTCAGAGCGAAGGCGCCATGTTGGCAGGCATGAACGTCATCAAAATGAATGTCGCCAGCTGTGATTTTACTCCGTCGGAGTTTACTCCCCATTTAAAAACAGAAGATATTATTGTATATACCGGGAAATTAAAAAGATTAAACATCTCTGACCCTTACCATGCTCCTGGGATATTTTTTAAAACTTCAAAAGCTGTCAGGGCTGACCTTTTACCGGACTTGAGGTACTCTCACAACGGAGTCAGTTTGTTTTTCAAGTTGCTGGGGACAATAACCATAAACTTAAGTGTGGTTTGAAGATGGCTGGGACAATTATTATTAATTATTCATATAGTCTATATATATTAATCTGTTTTACGTTTATGCACTACAGTGAATAAATAGGTGTTGAAAATCGTATCTTTATTCCATCAATAAAAGTTGAAAGCCATAAGCTTACCTGTTGTTTTTCAAATGGCACTGAAAACCATCATTAGGCTGTTTGCTTGCATGGCTTCATTAAAATCCACATTATAGCACAAAGAACAATGTTGATATATAGCCTACTCGCCCCAGAAGAATATGTGCAACAATAAAACACGTTCCCTTTGCAACTATTGCAGTTCTGTGCAGAGAAACTTCAACACCAACTTACAATTCAGAGTCCTGCTACAGGGCGGGTACCCGCGGGTGACCCGAATAAGGTTTTTACATCATAAAGTTGTGAAATAGAATTTCAGGGGTCCGGGGGGAAGTTTCTTTAATGCGGGCGGGTTGAGAGTGACAAAATATAATTGTTTATAATGTTTTGTTTAAGACTCCCAAAGAGAATTGTGTTGATATATTGTGATATGTGGAAAGAACATGCCAGAATATTCCCCCAGCTTTGCGCTGACAGCGGAATATTCTCGCTATTTAGACCTCCAGTGCTGCTAGAGAGACTTTACTGCAGTGGGATTTGCAATTCAGGAACAGAGAACACAGTTGAAACCAGGGACTGTGGACAATTTTTCATTTCTACATATTGATCTCTGCATCAAATAAATTTCAGTTTTCATAAATTTCTGAAAAATCTCTCTCTGGCAGCGCAGGATGCCTAGATAGCGGGAACATTCCGCTGTCAGCGCAAAGTTAGAGGAATATTCTGGCATACTCTTTCCACAAATATTATATCAACACGATTCTCTTTGGGAATCTTAAACAAACAAAAATATCCCATAAATATTTTTTCTTTTTTTTTCTTTTTTTTAAACGTGTCCTGTTTGGCAGTGTGGAGCTCAGAATTGGTGTCTGAGTACCAAGTAGAAGCCCAACAGATTTACTTTCACAAGCAGAGCCCTACAGCTTTTGCTATAGTACTCCACTTGATATATGTGTGAAAAATCTTTATTATGAATTGTTGGGGTTTTTATTTCCTGATGTTATGGACACGGAGACGGAAAATTAAGGAGAAGAAAGAAGGAAGATGAAGAAGAGAGGTAGGAAACAAAATGTCATGAGAGAGGGTGAGTTGAAAATACAAGAGAGGAAGGGGAACAAAGAAAACACAGGAAAACATTGAAGTCTGCCTCCATACCCACAGGACGGCAGAGAGAGGGGGAAAAACAAAACAAAACACGACAAAAGGAACATCGACAAAACCAACCAAACATTGTGAACTAAGAATTACACAACCACATCACACAAAAATAGATATAGAAATACAACAACAATGTCACAGAAAAACTCATGGTACCGATTAATCAAGCTCTAGTAATGATAACCTCAGCCCAAGAATATTTCCTTAAGCACCAGAGACCCCACATCTATGTGTGTGTGTTAGCATGCTGGTGCATATAAGGTTTCTCCATAAGAGTGTTCGATAGTTGGTGTGAGAAGACATCAATCCGTCTCCCAGGAATCGATGCAGACATGAAGGAGATCGGAGCAAAGACGTCCAAAGGACCGCCAGAGCCCCAGGCGGACCCGGGGCCCAGGGGCACCCCACCCCCCAGCAGGGACCCGACAAGGGACCGGCCGACGAGGGGCCCCCGGCACTGCAGGGGCCGCGGCCGGCCGCCACGCGATGCCTCCACCCTAGGCCAATCCCCACCGCCAACATCCCAGCGCCCCACCCCCATAAATATTTTTTCACCCGCAGTAAAGAAACTTTCGCCAGACCCTTGAAATATAATTTATGTATTTTTCCATCTTTAAACGAGTACTCGCAACATTGCAGGACTCTGAGCCCTGAACGTGTTTGCAGCAGACTACGAGTCTTTTAAAACCTCAACATATCCACTGCTGTATAATATGAATGTATAAGAAAGTGGATCATGAAGTGATTTAAATAATAGTCCGTTCAGACACTGATTATGTGTAAATGTGGATGCTAGAGCTGGAAAGAAATTCCGCATCAAGTTTTTAAAAGTGGTGGGGGGAAAAATCATCAATCATAAATATTGCTGAGGACATGGTATCCCTGGCGTCACCGGCTAAAATGACGCCCATCCCCTGACGTATACAATTTCCTGATCAACTTTCCCTCGTCCTACTCCGGAGCATCGCTTAAAGCATATAAAAGCCTGGAGGGATATGAATAGACACAATCGGGGTTTGTTATCGGGATCCAGATCTGGAATCTTCCTGCAAAGGATTGCGTTGTCATCGGGAGGGAGACCTGCACTGATTTTGGTTACCATGAGCAACGGGCCATAGCTAGGTTATGTCTTTGTGCAACATTTTTTAGCCTATGTTCATCTCAGGAAATAAAGTATTTTTATTTCTAAATAATTTGCATTACTTAATGATACAACAGCAGTTATCAAACAAATGTTAATAAATCTGAATTACAGGTGAATCATGAAATGAAACGCCTTAATTTTTCCCTGATCGCTAGCGCGTTTCATGGCAATGATCCATCGTTTTCTGCGTTCTGGATCCTTGGTAATCCTATAGAACGTTTCTCCCTCATCTCATCCGCGTCTGTTATGGCATCCTGGGGCGCAACAGGTATCCACCATATTTACCGTTTCTAACTTTGGGTTAGCAGCAAATAATAACAACTGCGGGAGACTACCTACCACAATGGCGCCCATTCGATTTTAACTGTTGCATGCTGGGAGAAGTGATGTCAACTCCCGGAGCTCTATGGACGGCGGGGCAAGAGGGTATTGCCGGATGGCGAAAAGGCGCCCGGCGCCCTGCGCCGCTCGGCGGCAGCAGTGGAAATGCTCTCATTGACTACATTCAGAGCGTTTTTGCTGCGGAGTGCGTGCCGGAGCGGAGCGCATGCAGTGCAAATTGGGGGTTAGGCGTGGCCGAGACTCGGCCTGTTTCACAGAGGGAATAGCAATGGCCGATTCAAATTCCAGTACAGTGTATAGTTTTAACTTGAAGAGGGCGACACGTGACGGCTTTTGGTAGAAAATTACAGACATGTAATACAGTTCATCATCAGTAAAAGGTTGATTTTGGGGTGAGTTCCTCTTTAATTCTACCCTGCAATATCCATCTTGGAAGCTTTACAGGTTTCCATGAATAAATTAGATAGATAGATAGATAGATAGATAGATAGATAGATAGATAGATAGATAGATAGATAGATAGATAGATAGATAGATAGATAGATAGATAGATAGATAGATAGATAGATAGATAGATAGATAGATAGATAGATAGATAGATAGATAGATAGATAGATAGATAGATAGATAGATAGATAGATAGATAGATAGATAGATAGATAGATAGATCTGGTCTACTTTACTGAATTATATACAAATCTAACCACAAACAACTGTACTGCATAGTAAATAATACTGCAAATCCCTAATTGTATTTTGTCTCCATCTACTGGGCATTTCTTGCCATTTAAACTGCAACAATCTACAAATTTTGCCCAAAAACTTGATAACAATGACTAATAATAACTTTTCATTTCTGCAAATGAGGCTTAATTTAGGCTGTTTTCGGGGGGGAAAAAACTCCGCAAAGATGCCGGTTAGATTATAGTGTCAGCTTGTTTTCTTTCTCAAAACCAGAAATACCAACTCAAAGAGTGGATCTCTGCAGACAGACAGGTACAATTAAGGAGAGGAAGGATAAGAAGATGGCCAAGCCAAGAAAATATCAGGAAAGAATTATAGGAAAGCTGGAGGGAAAGTATAGTAGGCCTGAAAGACCGGTGAAGGAAAAGGAGGGAAGGCCATTCATGGGGGATGAACAGAGGAACAGATGTACAGCACCTTGAAGAACTCTTGAACTCTTGAACAGGCCAATGCCACAGAACCCACCTTACAACGAATCAGCAGAAATAGACCTGCCCGCGAAACCCTCTGGAAGCTGCTCTGGCACTACGGGTTGCCCCCCATGATTCTCAACATCATCAGGAACTAGTACAAGGGACTGAGCTGTAAAGTCATTCGTGGAGGACAGCTAACAGAAGCTTTCCAAGTAAGGACAGGCGTGAGACAGGGCTGTTTGCTCTCACTGTTTCTCTTCTTACTGACAACTGACTGGATCATGAAGACTGCAATAGCCAATAGAAAGCATGGAATCCAGTGGACACCTTGGAAGGCAAAGCTAGGCAAGGCAATTTTATTTGTATAGCACACTTTCAACAACAGGGTAATTCAAGGTGCTTTACATGATTTGGTGATTAAAAAACAAAACATATAAACATAGAATATAAAATTGGAAATTTAAAAGTAGAAGTAGCAGATTAGCATGAAACACACATTACACATGATGCACAAGAGAAAGATCAATAAAGCAAGAAAGCATGAACACATATGATACATAAGACATTAATCATTTACTCAAAGGCAATTCTAAACAGATGATCTTTTAGTTTTGATTTAAAGCAGCTCAGTGTTTCAGCAGCTCTGCAGTCACTAGGAAGTCTGTTCCAGATAAGGAGAGCATGCAAACTGAAATATGCTTCTCCATGTTTGGTTTCGAGTCTAGGGGTGTTAATTAGGCTAGAGTTGGAGGATCTTAGTGGTCTGGGTGGTTGGTATGGTGACAACAGGTATTCAGCATGTTTTGGTGCTAAGTCATTCAATGATTTACCTAGTAAACCAGTAGGAGTATTTTGAAGTCTATTCTCTGAGCTACAGGAAGCTCGTGTAAGGACTTTAGAACTTGGGTGATGTGCTCTACTTTCCTGGTTCTAGTGAGGAAACGAGCAGTAGCGTTCTGGATCAGCTGCAGCTGTCTGATTGACTTTTTAGGCAGACCCGTGAGGACATTGTTGCAGTAATCAATCCGTCAAAAGATAAACGCATGGATGAGTTTTTCCAGGTCCTGTTGCAACATCAGTCCTTTAATCCTAGAAATGTTCTTCAGGTGATAGAAGGCTGACCTTGTTATTGCCTTTATTTGACATTGGAGGTTCAGGTCTGAGTCCATTACTACAGCTAGATTTCGGGTCAGATCAGGAGTTTCTAGATGTATTAATTGAACCTGTGTGCTGACTGTTGATAGTTCCTCTTTGGCTCCAAAAGTAATTACTTCAGTTTTGTTTCTATTCAGCTGGAGAAAGTTATGGCACATCCATCCATTTATTTGGTTGATACATTCATTTAGGGTTTGGATGGGTTCAAAATCACCTGGTGACATTGTAATGTAAAGCTGAGTATCATCTGTATAGTTATGGTAGCTAATCTTGTTGGTTGTTATGATCTGGCCTAGTGGGAGCATGTAGATTTTAAATAGGAGAGGCCCTAAGATGGAGCCCCGGGACACCCTACTTATGATTTCTGTTTGTTCTGATGAAAAATTGTCCAGATGAAAATTGTAACCAACCAACCAGCCAATCACTGTGCCAGAGAGTACGACCCAGCTCTCTAGTCATTCCAATAATATATCATGGTCAACAGAGTCAAATGCTGCACTGAGATCCAACAGAACTAGCACTGTGGTTCTACTACAGTCTGTATTTATGCAAATGTCATTGAAAACTTTCATGAGGGCAGTCTCAGTGCTGTGGTGAGCATGGAAACCAGATTGAAACATATCAAAACTGTTGGTCATTGTTAGGAAGCTATTTAGCTGTTGAAACGCAGCTTTTTCAATAATTCTATGAATGGAAGATTTGAGAATGGCCTGTAGTTCTGCATTAACGTGTTGTTCAGGTTGTTCTTTAGTAACTGCTGTTTTTAAGGCCTGGAAGAAGACACCTGAAAGGAGGGATGAGTTAATATTTGAATAAATTCAGACTTAATGACTGGGGAAACTTTCTTTAGAAAACCTGTCAGTAGGACATCGAGGTAACAAGAGGAGTTTAATTAGTTAATGATTTTTTCAAGGTTTGTTTTGTTACGTTTTTGGAATTGAGACATTTTTCTCAACATTGGTATTGAGTGCGTATGACATTGGTAGTTTGTTTGGTACAGATATACAGATCAATCCTTTAATTTTCAAAATCTTTTCAGTAAAAAAGCTGGCAAATTAATTGCAGGCCCTGGTGGAGTTTACCTCAGGGTCAACTGTCGCAGGAGGATTAGTTAGTCTCTCAACTGTTGCAAACAAAGTCTGCGCATTATTAATGTTTCCGTTAATAATTTCAGAAAATAAGGATTCCCTTGTGTCTTTCAAAATTAAGTGATATATGTTTAGTCCGTCTCTGTAGATCTCATAGTACACCTGAAGTCCAGTTTTCCGGCATTTTGTCTTGGCTCGTGAACGCTCCTTTTTTTCACTACATACCAGTGGAGCGCTAGTCCACAGAGACTTCTTTCTACCCGAGACTATTTTCCTTTTGATTGAAGCAATGGTATTAATGGTGTCTGAAGTAATGACACTAAAGCCTGGATAAAAATCAAACTATATATGAAGGACAAGCCGACAAAGTGGTGGCTAAAGTTCTTTGTTCTGGCTGACGTAAATGGGTACACTGTAGATTACAAGCTCTACACTGGCAAGACTGATGCAGCTTCAGGGAAGAGGGTTTCTTTCGATGTGGTCACAGGGCTGGTACGGAAAAACTTCCTGGGCAGTGGCTACATAGTGTATTGTGACAATTTTTACACCAGCCCTCTCTATGTTTGTCACCTGAGCCAACAAGGGTTTGGAGCGTGTGGCACTTAACTGCCAGGGCAGGGTTGGTGCCCTCACAACCCAAGAAAATGCTCTCAGCAAAAAATCCTAAAGAGGCTCCATCCGGTGGATACTTGACAGTGAGCTGCTCTTTGACAAATGGATGGACAAGAGGGAAGTGTCCATGTGCACCACCATCCATCCTCTTTACACTGGGGAGACTGTCCAGTGGTGGCAGGACAATAATGGGCAAAGTCAGAGGATCCCCGTGCCCAGGCCTACAGCAGTGGCTGAATACAACAAATACATAGGGGGTGTGGATACCTCTGACCAGATGTTGGGAACGAACTTGGTGCACAGAAAAACCAAAAGATGGCCAATGACTGTTTTTCAGCACCTGCTGGACATTGCTGTCACAAACAGTTTCATTGTGCACAAGGAGCTCAGCAAGGTACAGCAGAAGAAGGCCATGACACACCAGACTTTCCAGAAGAAAGCCAGAGGAATCAGCTGTTTTAGCAGACTATTATCCCTGAATACTTGGGTCTACTCTGCCACCGTCATTCACAATATTGGTTTTATAGACAGTTTTAACATTTTTTGGGGCAGGAAGCACCTGTTTGGACCAGATGGGCTCCATCTTAATAGACAGGGTAGCTGCATGCTGGCATTGAGCCTGGCATACCCACGCCCCCCCTGTCTACCATACCGGCCCGAGCTGCCCCTGCCCTCTCTGCTTCCTCCGCCACATCCTGATGTGCAAATGGTCCCTGCTCCTACGAATTCACCCCTGATTTTAACAGTCTTTGTGAGGAGTTCGCAGACCACTTCAGAGGAAAGGTAGACACCATCTTCTCAAAGTAACATGGTTTTATACAAATCTGAGCGTGTGTCTCTACCAGAGGAAACGCTGGACAGTTTTGTCCTGGTAGAAGGTGGGACTCTTGATAAAGTTTTCTCCTGACTGAGGCCCACCACATGTGTTTTGGACCCACTTCCTTTTTTAAGCAATTTCATGAATCTTTTAGGGATGAGATTTTAACCATGATGAATTGTTCTCTTCAGACGGGGGTCTATCCTGCCGCCTTTAAACGGGCGGTAGTGAGGCCCCTGTTTAAGAAGAGGAATTTAGATTTTAATGGTCTTAACAATTTCAGACCGGTATCTAACTTAACTTTTTTAAGTAAAATTTTTAAAAAGCTTGTTTTAATTCAACTTAATGATTTTATTAATGAACACAATGTCCTGGAGAAATATCAATCTGGTTTTAGGGTGAACTACAGCACAGAGACGGCCCTTTTAAAGATTTTAAATTATTTTAGATTAAACTACGATGCCCAGAAGGTAACAGTGTTGGTTCTACTGGATCTAAGCGCTGCCGTTGATACAATGGACCACACTATTCTTTTAACCCGTTTAAAATTGGCCTCTGGTGCTGTTCACAAATGGTTCACATCTTATCTCACAGACAGGACTTTTATGGTAAGTCTGGATACCTGCTCCTCTAAGGTACACAAGATTACATGTGGTGTGCCCCAGGGTTCAATTTTAGCCCCAGTGCTTTTTAACCTTTATATGCTCCCTCTTGGGGGTGTCATCAGAAGACATGGAGTTAACGTTCACAGTTATGCTGATGATACACAGTTGTACATCTCCATGTCTCCCCCTGACACACGGCAAATGGATGCACTTTTTTACATTTTAGACATCAAATGGATGGCAGAAAACTTTCTCCAGCTCAACCAGGACAAAACTGAAGTTTTAGTCATCGGTCCTGAGGCTCAGAGAGAGAAACTTTTACAAAAACTACAATCACTGTCTTTTAATTCTTCTTTACAAGTGAAGAACCTGGGTGTGATTTTTGACTCTGAGCTGACTTTTATCACTCACATTAAAAATATTACTAAAATAGATTTTTATCAACTAAAGAACATCGCCAGAGTCCGCCCCATTCTCTCTCGGGTCAATACGGAGACACTGATGCCTGCTTTTATCTCCAGTAGGATTGATTACTGTAATGCCCTGCTTTCTGGTCTTCCCAAACAGAGTATCTCAGTTTTACAACTTCTACAAAATTCAGCAGCATGTGTCCTAACGAAGACCATAAGGCAGGAACACATTACACCTGTCTTAAATTCATTGCATTGGCTCCCCATGTGTCTTAGGATCGATTTTAAGGTTCTTTTAATGGTTTTTAAGTGTCTTAATGGTCTTGGGCCTTCTTATCTCTCTGAACTGCTTTTCCCATATGAACCTTCGCGGTCTCTGGCAGCCGTTTTCTTGTCACCCCAAAAGTTAGGACACACACTCATGGGGAGGCGTCTTTCCAGTACAACGGCTCTCATTTTTGGAACGGGCTGCCAGAGAACCTCAGGGCCGCAGAGAACGTTCATGTTTTTTAGCCACTGACCGGCCCACCTCGTCCTGCCACTCAAGGCCACTTCCCTATTCCAACCAACAAAAATGAGAGCAGAAACAAAAGACAGTGTTGGGAAGGAAAAAGTGCACTTTGTGCCACAAAAGCACACATTGGATGTGTGATGCATGTGTGATGCATGTCATGTATCATGTCAAGAATTAATTATATGAGCTATACCAACACCTAATTTCCCTCTGGGATCAATAAAGTATTTTTGAATTGAATTGAATTGAATGTGGGTCTCTGTCTTCAGGTAGACAGGAATTGTTTCAAAAGCTACCACTGCTAAAATGAAAAAAACGCCTGGCTGTCAACAAACATCACAGCCTGTAACATGGAATCAGAAAACTCCAGAAATATAAAACTGTTTGAGGTGTTGTAAAATAGTTTGAATGAATTTTTTTGCAATCTCATAAATGTTCAATCTGCACGTTTCAAGAATTTATATAAAGAAAGTTGAAGAAAATTCAATTCCGTTTTTGTCCTTTTCTTGTTATACCAAACAGTCGTAGGCATTTAATTACATATGAATGGTAAATACCTTTTGAAAGTTCTACTTCTCCTGGAAAAAGGGTGTAAATTATTTACACATAGGGCATTTTTTAAGACAGTAACTTTTAGTAAATATACTTATTATTATGTTGCTTTTATTAAATTTAGGACCCTTACCTGTCACCAAAGAAAGAAAGAAAAAGAGAAAGAAATTCAAAGCTTCTGGCTTGTACTGTCATCTGCTGTAAAGAGATGGCATTGCAACTGTTTCAGGTAGATTTGAGTATTTTTCATTATCTATCATTATGGATGACAGAAAATTTGATATTCAAGCATTATGAAACATCGTTGGAAATATGTTTAGAAAAAACGTAGAAGAAAAAAATTGAAAATCTTTAAAGATATGTGACATCAAAACCGTAATTACCTTTTTTGCCTAGTTAAAGCAAGAATCGGCAACATCGTGCTGCAGTTTCCAGGATTAACTGTAGTTCATAGATTTAGGCTTTCAGACACATCAATAAAATTACTGATTCTATTTTTTAGGCCCACAGATGAGAGAATAGGCGAGTATAAATATGTAAATACAACAACCAAATAGCTAATCATGAAAAAAAAAGAACAAATACGCAAAGACATTTTTGTAAAGCTGCAGAAGAAAAAAAAAACTCTTAGCACGACATCTGGCCATTGCGTCAGAGGGATGTAGTTTACGGTAAATGAACGCTCTACCATGTGATCTTACCCGATGTTTGTAAACATGCGTCAGTCACATGTGAGTCTCTCGATGAGGAAACGCTCGCCATTGTCTCAGCCAATCAGTAGCCGGAGGAGTGTCAGGGGCGGGGTTCCCATGTTGCGCTATGGAAAATCGTTAGGGGATACACTGTGACAAACATGCGCTGTGAGATTGATCATAACAGAATAAGGGCAAAACGGGAACCCGACGGAGTCAATATTCAGCGAGGGCTGGAAGTGGGTGGCGTCGGCTGGGATGGGGGTACACATTTCTTCACCACAGATGGGGAGAAAGCTTGAGCTTAACACGTAAGTTATTTGTGTTATTACATGGCCAAAGCGACATAATGCTGCGTAGGTTGCGTAGAGAATACCACTACGTAATTCATAACCACCGGAGCGCCAGATGAGAAGGTAAGAATCAGAGCCTGGAGGCGCTCGGGAAAGAGTTGTTAGATGATTAATGAAAGTGAATAAAAGTATTGTTACTAAAGTAATGTATAAATAGGGGCTTTGGTAAGAGAACGATTCCGAACACTTTTTTACAATCCTGATGTTTCATCATCGATATGACAACAGGTAAATGAAACTGCGTCAGCGCCAAGTCCGACAAGCCACATCAAATCCAGTGGGAATTTCCACTGCGAGGGACGAAACTCGCTGCGACGGCATGACAGCGTGCTTGTGGTTGTTCTTAAACTTGACTTCTGTCCGCTTTTCATGACTAAATGTGGATGTAAACAAAACGTGGAAACGGCAGGGATGGCGTGTCAAGGAAGAGCTCGGAATAGGATGCTGCGCAAGAGATGGATAGTGCGTAATCCTGTTGTGGGAGAGGACGATGTTACGCAGTACATATTACCACAATCATTCACCATTCCATGGCCTTACGAGCTATTGTCATGCTGCTATCAAAATTCTATGACTTTGTTATTAAATAAAAAAAAGTCATATTCTTGAGGTAGCCTACGCAGTTAAATATGGTTTTAGGTCGATGCGAGAGGACCGGACTGCTGTTTGTGTCGTTTCAGAGGAAATTCAAACTGAGTGATGACGCAGCTTTATTTACCTTTCCGTTGTCTATCAGAATTTTGCTGCGTCACAAACATCTCAAGAGTCCGAAATAGTAATCTGGCTTTATAGTGCGCACTTGATATTTTCAAAACAACATGTGCTTCCCGAATGTAGGGGGCGCTGTTGAGCGAAATACTAATTGGACCAAATGATCTGCTATAAAAGGGATGTTGACAGTTTATTTACCCCTCCTCTTATTTACTCACTGTTTTCCTTTGTATCGCTTTGGTCTGTTCAGATGTTCCGTTTTGATGAAATTAAAACAAATTGCACATTCTTTAAGCTTTTTTCCCCCAGCTGAATTGTACCTTTTTACTCATTTTGCTGTTTAGTTGCGAACCCTTTTTACAGATTCACAACGTTAGACCTTGAAAATTATCCTTGCGTGGCACAAAATGAGTTGGAAATATTTGATGTTGTGACACCAATGTGGGTGGTACATAGGCATCTAAACTTACTTTGTTCAATTGTGATGTTGGAAGGTGTGGTGCTTCCTGCTGCACACCTGGCAAAAAAAAAGAAAAGATAGGAATGAAGAGCTTCATCACTTATCACAGTGCCTGAGGTGAAAACGAGAAAGCCAAGGGAAGCTAACTTCATCCTGTCAAGTGGATTTGTTCAGTCATCGGCTGAATCACCAATAGAGCTCATGAGTTGCAAAACCACTGGCAAGCAAATGTAAGAAGAGAGGCTGAGAGAGAGAAAAAGGGAGAAGTTACCTTTAGAGCTTTAATTATGTTAGCTGAATAGAAACTTGACTCCTGGAGGTAATGGTGTTATGGATGTTTTGAAGCAAACATGAAGGTTCTGGTAAGAAGAAATCATCTCATCAGAGAGTGTGACAAGGTTTACCACTATTTTTTGTCATGTTTCCAAAGTTATATGTTAGACTATATTCTCTGTATTAGGTGAGCTGGCCTGAAGAACCTCATCGTTCCATGTTTTATGGATTTAGAGGATCAGCCTTCATGTTTACTAGGAGTTTCGAGGCTGACTTGTGGAACAACTGACCCAGTTTCACAAACAAGGAAATGTGACCTCAATAGTTATTTTTGTCAAGCAAATATAGGCATTTTTCATAGTTTTAATCACAGTTTTTGGGCAGCAGTAGATGTAGTTTAAAACAACAACATCACAATATATCTTTAGAGCTGGAGTCAGTTAAAATTCAGCTGATGTTGGTGGCTTAAAATAAACAAAAAAGTACTTCAAAGACAAAAGAAGCAGTGCGAAAGTACTGAAAAATGTGCTTGCAGCACAGGGCCAACATCACCTGTAGCTAACATAAACCATCAGGGAAAATGTCGAACGACCCACCGGCTCTCAAAACAGTTCCCTCCTACGCTCAGATTATAGAATGGGAAGTGGCACAGGGCCGAGAGATGACAGTGCTAAAATTAAACCCGGTGCACTGCTGGCCTCGCTACATGACAGTGTATTAATAGACATGTGTGAGGCAGCATTTGTTCGCAGGTAGACACCTTATGTGCTGCAGAAATGTTTGAAAAAAGGTGCAGTTACTGTGATGTAACCCAAAAGGCTGCTCTGTGCTCCAATTATTTAAATGCGTTTTTTCTATATTCTTGTCTGAGTATCTAAAATGCACAACAAATTGCAAATGAGGTTAAAACGTTTTTTGCTTTTTTTCTTGTTCCTTTTGTGTTTATAAAGGTGCTCCCTATTTCAGAAACTGGAGACCCAGTTTGCTCTCCCGAGATGCGCTGAAGCAGCTAATTTAACCTATTACGCCGCCCTCGTTATCAACAAAACATCTGATAATGTCCAGCTGGCAGCATAGGAGCCAAAAGATTGTAAAAACGTGTAAATCTGCTCTTCAGTGTGTGTTAGATATTTCCATCTTTTGTGTATTAGGATCAAACAAGCACTGTCAGGCTGTTCTGAGCATGTTGAGGCTCTCACTTCTACAAATATTTTACAATCTGCAGCCCCTAAGGAGCAGATGATGCAATTCAGAAGGTTAAACCTAAGATCCTTTTATGATCCAAACATTTGGTGTGTTCGGGGTGTTTCTTCCAAGTCATCAGGAAGTGAGATCTGATTGGTACTTTTGAGGTCATGTGATTATTTTTCAGCTTAAGCTGTGTAATTGAAACAGCGTCTGTACATGTACATATCTATACAAATAAGGCTTTCAGATTCACATCCTGATTCACTTTGCTGCACAATTGTCAGCAGGTAGTTTAAAAACACATTACCTTGATAAGGTTGCCTCCCTTACTCCTGATAAATTAGGACCTATAATCTATAAGAGGATTAACCACCTACACTGTTTACACGTGCACCCATGCGCACAGCTCCGCCCCATGCTGTTTTGCACACGTAACACAGGGTTGCACGTATGCAGGCATTCCGCGTTGATTTTACGTCACCTGTTCCAATGGGACCCAACCCAGTGACTCTACTGGTGACACCAATTACCTACTAACGGCCTACACTGCTTTACGCAGCAATATCATTTTTCATCAAAGCTGGTTAGAAACCACAAGGAAAAGTCACTTTTCTACTTAAAAACAGGAATTGTTTGGTTTGCCTCTAACATTTATCTTTAATTAGGGTCTTTTGTTTCATTTCCATCTGTTTTCTGTTATAAGTGAGCACTGTATGCAGTGTGATGTTGTTCCAATTCAAACTAATGGTTGCGTAAGTTCCTTTTGTTTTGATTTTTAAAGGGGCTGATGTGCCTTTAACAAGCAGTAGATGGTCAGGTGACTCAGCAGAAAAAAATAAAACAGCTTCGATGCAGTGAGAAGCCTTTACTCGCACAGCAGACGGTGAAAGGGCTTGGAGTTAAAAGAACAAGGGAGCAGAAGAGAGGAACAGCAGAGAGACGTTCTCAGACCCCAATGTTATGCGATTCATCATAATAAACGAGAAGGAGATGGATGTAAGAGGCGCTGCGGCCTTTAAACCACAATGGCTAGCTGAGTTGTTCTTGAAGCTGACACAGCAGACATGTAAATAGTGGCAGATTCTATCGAAAGCGGGAATATTTTTGGCCAAAGCACACATCCGTGAAGCTGCGTGGACATAATGAAATGTCTAATTGATTAGCACTGCTTAAAATACATCCTCGAAATCCAGTGCAGTAGTTTTTATTTTAGAAGCCATGACACTAAACTAATAGTTAAGAGGAGATTAGGAAGTGACCGTCAGACACATGAAGGTTTGGATTAGTTCCTTTTCCCATCCGCAGGATAACAAGGAGTCGGAGACTCTTGACAGGGCTGGATAATTCCACGCATTTAATGCCAGACCTACAGTGTCCAGTGAGTGTTTACTGTAATTGTCTCAGTTTTGTTCTATCATGTAAAAAAAACATACCTGAATCAGTTTCTCATTCAGTCAGACAGCACTGCTTAATTGTACTAAAGTTTTCTTTGTTTTTTACTAGTTTCAAGGCCTGTTTTTTCTCTTCAATTCCAGTGGACCCTGTTTGGACCGCGAGTGAGACTGAATGGCAGAAGTTGGCCCAGGAGAGGACACAGTATCCCATCATGCCCGACAAAAACGTCTGCAGGAATGCGGCTGAGATCTATTTTTCCACACTGTGATTCATTGACAGTTTCTGCCAGACTTGATCAGTGTTTCCATCTTTCTACTATGCCCTTCCATCCTGAGAACTTAGCCATCTGATGCACTAACAAGTTACTAAACTGCTGAGTGTCTGTTTTCTTTTTAGATTTTAGACACTTTACAGCATAAGTTCACCTATCTTTAAAGAAAAACCTTCACACTTTACATTCTGTGTTGTACACAACATATTGTGGCGGGGGGGACATCTATGTATGCCAGAATAACAGGCTGGTATTCGGTTCTTCGTTATCGGACATTCTTTTACGACATTGCAGATTTACACTTAACCTTGAAGACTGCCTAAAACAATGAGTAACGGCTTGTTTTTCATAGTTTTCTGAAGTAAAAAGTAGATCAGTGCCCCCTGGAGATAAAAGTTTGCTACATTAATGCACCGAGACCAAAGAACAAATAGGCAAGAGAATTCCAGTAGCCTTCTCCTGCCCTATTTGATCAATGTCAGAACAGAATGAAGAAGGAAATAAAATAAAAGACAGATTATAGGTCAACAAAGCTTTCATTGGGGTTGTTTGATGTTGATTAAACTATTCTAATAATGTAATCATGAAGGTGGTGCATTTCTAGGTCTGTCCTTGCAGATAAATCATAAAACATGTTTAAAACAGATGACATCAGTTTCTTTCTCCCCAGGTGTGCCAGAAGCAGTGTCGGCTTTAAAGTCCTCCTCCCCAGGGAACTGGTTTCAGATGGTGTCTTAGAGTCTAAAGTCCCATCTAGCACCATTTGAAATCGGTGTTCTTGAGTGGGAACAGACTTCACGTTTGCACCCAGTTTGGGACAACAAAATCATGTAGGATAAGTCCAGGGACGGGCTGCATGTTAGTGCACTGTATGTCTCTACAAATTTCAAGCATCAGCTATTAAATAGTCTAGAGCACAGGAATCCATTCTTTTTACCCTCTAATCAAGGCTGACCGTTTTCCTCTGGTGTTCAGAGTTTCCATCATGTCTAGCACCATTTGAAATCGGTTACAATGTGGAGGAAAAATCAACGTTTTTCTTCAGGAGCACAGTAAAAATCCACAAGATGGCAGCATTGTGCTTTAATGTTTTCCAACGACCAAGCGACAGAGAAGGATACCTAGGGAGGGAGAGAGGACCGTGCGCAGGTTCAATTCGGCGGTGGGAAAACGTATTTATACTATTCTTTTTACAAATAAAATGTGCCATGGATTATTATTGGGAAACCGTTCAGTTTATTCTCATTATGTTACAGTTGCTCAGGCATGGGCAACTCTTGATTCCCTTTTTGAAATGTTTAATTAAATTGATTTTATGGTTAAATGCTTCAGTAGTTTGGAGGTTGTGCTATCAGGCCTTTGCAGCATTTTCAGATTCATGCCTGAATGGTTGATTTTGTCCCTGTATGACCTTGATTTCACCTTATAAGTTGACTGTTTTATTCATTATAATATCTGTAAAATTTTTATTTGGATTCTAGTGCAAATACAGTGTTTTTGGAATAATTAGCCTCTACAATCAATCGTTTTAGTTTTCTTTAATAAAAGACCTACTATAAAAGAATAGGTACAACATTTTTCAATAGTAGCTTAAGGGGTAGATAGGAGGCTGTAAATAGCAAGTAAAAGGCCTTTGTTATGGTGCATATGAACACAGCTTTAAACGTGGCTCTTTCTTCCTGAATCATCATACACATCTGCCAAAGAACAAATCAGGAAGTATAAGTATTAACGCCCTGTTTATTTCCCTTGGTTACTTTCTAAAACACATAGGGACACATCCGCACAATCTATTTTGTAAAATTTTATTTAGTATCTTAACCAAACTGCTTTTCCAAACTTTTTTCCTTTTTCTGGCATGGGTATATTGACTGGGACTGGTCAAATAATTGTGTCTAGAGGACCCAGGATTTCACCATCTACAGTTAAAACTAGATATCTATAAGGTATTTTTTATCATTGACAATAATTTAGACAAACCCCTTCCTCCAGGTCAGTTACAATTAACTATTTGTGTTTGCTAAATGTTAGCGTAATGAGAGAATTTCTTTGTTTCTTTAAATTCAGAAGTGCTAATAAATTTCCTTTGTATTCGGTAGAATGCCTTTTTAACTGAATAACTTGCATAAAAGATCTCTAAAAAATAGCATTTAGTAAATACACAAAAAAATATTCAATTGCAATGTATGTAAACATCTGGTTTTAAATATAAATAGCTGTGGTTATTACTATAAAACAAGTTGTGTTAGCACAGAACTGAGAAATGCTGAAGCGTGGACATCAAACGGAGGCGTCACTGTAGTGGCTGCCGGATTTAGTTGGAGGTGGGCCCCCAATAAAATCTTCCTTAGGGCTTCATCATGCCTTGGCCAGCTCCGCCTGTGATTACCCTTGCTTCATAGCAGAAGTAATTGTTTTGAACTTGCGGTTTATTTATAGCAAGTTGTTTGTTACGTGACTCCCTGACACTGCAATCATATATTTACACAAAGAAGAAGTTGAGTAAGGGCAAGAATTCATTTCCTCTTCACAATAAGAAAACATTACATGTTCAAGTATTTTGTTGCATTCAGACTGAACCATAATCCCTGCAAGAAATAAACTTGACACCATTGTACAAGAAACATTCCCATAGCAGGATGCTTGAGTAACCAGTCTTCATTGTACTGTGGATTGTTTTTGGAGCTTGTCTGAAAAAATTATGGCGCCCCCTAGAGCTAAAAATAATACTAAGTTCCATCAAGCCTATAAATGTTTTTGCCATTTCTTTTTAGTTCAGTCAATGGATTTCTTGGCAAAATGTAAACTTTATAGCATGTACTCCCTTTCAAAAATTGGACTTTTTGGGATATAGGTGCATTCTAAATTACAACATGTAACTGGACTCTCTATGGTCCCTCTGAGGTTAATTATTGACTGAGTCCTTTCCATTTTTGCATCTCAGTAATATAGTTCCTTTCATGCCTTTGGTTGTGGTTTCCGTTTTAAAGCTGGGGAGATTATTTTAGTTTTGCAGGATATAATGTTTTGCACTTTTCTGAATAGTTTTTCCCCTTTCCAAGTAACTTTTTAATCAAAATATGTCATCATCGACACTGAACAGAGCAGTTATTGGAACAGCCCATTTTATGGTTCACTGTTGCTATTTTTCTTTTAACGTGTCTTGTCTGGCAGAGTGGCACTCAGAATTGGTGTCTGAGTATGAAGTAGAAGCCTAAGAGATTTACTTTCACAAGCGAAGCATTACAGCTTTTGTTATAGTACTCCACTTGATATATGTGTAAGAAATCTTTATTAGAAGTTGCTGTGTTTTTTTCTTCTTCTGATATTATGGAGACGGAAAATAAAGGGGGGGGGGGGGGGGGGGGGGGGGGGCTGGGAGAAGATGAGGTAGAAAAAAGTTAAGAGGTAGAGGGTGAGTTTAAGATACAAGAGAGGAAGGGGAATCAAGAAAACATCCCAGTCCGCCTCCACACCTGCAGGACAGGAGGGAGAGAGGGAAAAAACAACAATAATAAAACAAACCAAACAATGTGAACTGAGAACTACACAACCACAAAGAGTTATATAAATACAACAACAGCGTCACTGAAAAGCTCATGGTACTGATTATTACAAGATCTAGATGTAACCTCATCCCAAGAGCCCATCTGTAAATACCAGAATCCTCACACTTGTTTGTGTGTGTGTGTGTGTATGAGCATGTTGGTGCATATAAGGTTTCTCCATACGATTGCTCAGTAGTTGGTGTGAGAAGCCATCAATCTGCCTCCCAGGAATCGATGCAGACACGAAGGAGATTGGAACCATAGACATCTAAAGGACCCCCAGAGCAGGAGCCCCAGGTGGACCAACGCAGGGCTGACTGCACCCCCAAGAGAGGAGCAGAGGAGGGCCTTGGGGGAACATCCAGCGGCTACAATGCAGGGGCCGAAGCAATGAGCCCATGGCTATGCCAGAGGGGTTCCAGCTATGGACTCGGAGGCTCGAGGGCGCCCCACCCCCAGCGGGGACCCGACCAGGGATCAGCGGACGGGGATCCCCCTCCATCAGGCTGCCGGGGCCATGGCTAGCCGATGGCCAACATGCGCTGCCGTCACCCTGGGCCAATCCCCACAGCCGACATCCCAATGCCCCTTTACTCCATGTCAGGGCACCAAACCAATAGTCACAGCGGACAAATTGTCTCCCCAGGTCAACCCAGCACCCAGACACCAAGCTCACGGATATGCTCAAATTATTTACAGAACCAGACATAGCACCACCCAAGTCACTTTGCCATTGCTCACATCAGCATTGGCCGACAGACTGTTATATTTCTGTCACCAGTAATAACATCATTTGATGCTGTTGCCCTGAAAGCATTTGTAAGGTCCCCTTACAGCTTTTGAGTCCTTTGACATTTAACAAAACAAGACACTGACACTATTCAAGCAAACGGTTGTTTGTTCGCTTGCTTTCTAATGACTTCACATTATCTTATGACCATCATCAACTGTACTGAACAAAAATAATAGTGAAAAAGGGAACATTTTGAAAGGAAAATGCTTAACTTCCAACAAGATCATATTTTTATAAGCAGTACACCATCATGGATACCATTCAGACAAATTACTTTGAGTGTGTTTCTATATCAACAGCAAATGTAAACACTGTCAATCGATTTAAGATGTTCTCAGTGGAGGAAAGAGCGAGTCATAGGGAGTGGCTTGTGTAAACATGACCGCATTATGAGCACTTCTGATGTTTCGATGTAGCCAATCTCTGTTTTTGCTCGTCATGCTTGCCTCACAGGTTGGTATTTCTTAGGCTTCCTCTGACAAGTGCACACGTGGAAAGAGATTGAGGATAGATGCCTAAATTACAGGCCCGAATGTTCCTCCAACTGCATCAGTTTATCCAAATGACACCATAAAAATGTGTTATAAAATACTTATGATCATTAAGAGTGTTTTCCTGCATACTATTTTGTCAGCGATGGACACACAGTAGATTTAGTGCTAAACAAAGCCCAGCATGTTCAGGCTTGTGGGAAGCAGGTTTCAGCTAACATTCAACAATAAACAAAGCACTTCTGTTACATTATCCTGAAACTACTGTTTTAGTTTGGTTCTTCTAATCACTGAGCTAAAAAATATTAAGCCACAATTGACCAGCATCATAAGACCCTCTAATGTAAGTCTTACCCACACAGTGACATCTACTAAATAATCTACTAAATAATAATGAGAGAAGGAAGTTGGTGAAACTTAACATTAAAAGGGTGAAGATACTTAAAAGTTCAATAGCTTTTTAAATCATTGGTTCTGACATTAATGGTGTACACATTGGAGGGTATTTATGCCTAACATCCGTTCTAAATCTTATGCAAAGTTAACAATGGAAATCATTCATGCCCTTTTTTCCAAGTTCACCGTCTCCTCTTATAAAAACAGCTTTAAAAAAGATAACCAAGATCTATCTGCTCTGAGGGCTTTCCTCACATTTTCTGTAATTGCTCCCTTTAAAAAAAAGTTGCGCTAAAACCACTAAGTCCCAGACTTTCTGTGTAACCACCTAAGTAATTCATGCCAGACACATGACTCACAGCAGCTTTTGTACCAGTTAGACTGGCAAGCTGACCCTTAGATGCCATATGATGACTTGGTGTGTCTGTGGCGTAAATCTATTCTTGTTTTCTCATGTATTAGAGGGCCTCACTTCCTCTGTTTGACCCCCCAACCGTCCCCATACCCCTCCTCCTTCGAATGTTCAACTGGAACAGGGTTAAGCAGAAGGTCTATTGCACAAGAACATTTCCTCCTCTTTGAACTGTGAGACAAACGGAAAAATAATAATGATTAAAGAAATGTCATGGGAGCCAACTCTGTGGTTTAGTTAAAATTTAACTGCTGAATTATACTTTTTAAGAGTGTATTTAAATATGTACATGAAGATCCACCATGAATTTAAGTGAAATATAAGAAATAGTAAGAGAATCGATTGTTTTTACCTTTAACCCTCAATCTTTCAGCATTATGTCTTCATGTAGCATGTCGTCAAAATTTGCCTAAATTTCTCATGTGTTATATATTATATAATATAATATATTATGCACTTTATCATTAGTGTTGATTCACTTGCCCTCAAACACAAAATAACTTTAATGACACACATAGTTGCTGGTCCACCACTTGGAACTACAACAGCTTAAACTCTTCAGGGAAGGCTGACCAGTGTGTTTATGGGAATTTTTTAAAATTCTTTCCGGTAAGCTTAAGCTGAACTCTGTCAAAAATGTTTTTAATTGTTGCAAGAGCTATTTTCACTAAAACCCCAACCCCTGACGAACAATAAAACACCATAATCCCCTCTCTACCAGACTTTACTCTTGACAAAATGCAAGCAGGCTAGTGCAGTTCTTCTGGTAACTGCACATTCCAAACTCACCTATAATACTCATACATTGTCTATGCCTTCACATCCTTGCAGGGTCATGGGTGACTATCTCCAACAGTCATCAGGCACACCCCGGACAGAGACACAGAACAAACAGCTATGCAGAAACACAATTATACCGAAGGGCAATTTAAAGAGTACAATTAATGTAACCGTCATGTTTTTGGACAGTTTAAGATTATCACTTAAACCTTAATAACACTTACCAGTAGAAAATTAGGTAGTGAGGAAATTTCTCAATTAGGATTTTTTTAAATTAATTGTGCCAGTGGCATCCTGCCACTATACAATGCTGTAAAATACAGTACAATGAAATCCCTGTATTTATGAAAACTATTTCATAAATGTTTGTATAAGCAGTCTGCATGCCATGACAGTAATTCGAACACCTTCATTCAATGATTTTGTGGAGTGACCTAGTAGTTTTGCCAATGTAGTGTATAAACAATTGATCAAATAATGGATAAACGCTACCAAGTCTCTACGTAAGTCGTTACATTGTACAAACCCCAAACACAATAGATCTGATCTTTCATACACACAGAACTGTTTTCTTCAGGTACCTTAAAACTTCCTTGACCAACCTAATACATGATCTAAACCCACCTTTTCCTAAACCAAGCGTACCCTGAGTCTAACATACAAAAATGTCATTATGACCCTTAATTGTTAAGCTCAAAGGAAGCCTTGTATGAATGTCTGTGAATGTGTCAAAGTATCTCTTATTAAAAAGATCCTAAGCTGCTGATTTACAATTCAAGAAGCCTGGGGTCTTTTTGCATGGAGTTTGCATGTTCTCCCTTTGCATGTGGCTTCCTCCCACAGTCCAAAAACATGACTGTTGGGTTAATTGGTGTTTCAAAATTGCCTTTAGGTATGAGTATGTGTGTGCATGGTTGTTTTTCCTATGTGTCTCTGTGTTGCTCTGCAGTGAACTGGTGACCTGTCCAGGGTGTGTCTCGCCTGATGATTACTGGAGATCGGCACCAGTCCCTCCGCACCCCTGCATAGGATAGATCATAGATGGATGTTTTTTAATTGCTTAAAATAGTGTCTTAAACTCTAAAATCTAAACCTGTCTTTCTCCCCCATCCACATAGAGACATTGCATATTTAACTTTCTCTGCCCCTTGTAATCAACCATTAACGGCGCACAAAAACATTTTACGTACACATCTTAGCAAAACCAGCAAAGTGGGTAAGCACAAAAGCAGCACTTCTAAGGGCACGATGATACTCCTCTGTTAAAATCTCTCTGTTCGGGTGTTTCCTGTTTTTTTTTTTCTCCCATATGGGCGTATACAGCTGCATTGCAAAAGTTTAGATGATGTCATGACACAGTACCGATCAGGCCCCACCAGTGGAAAAGCAGCTAAGCACTGGCACCAAACTGGCACTGTTTTTGTATTGGTGAAAAAGCCCTACAAGACATACAGCGAACTGAACCAGTACTAAGAGCCTCCCACTACGAGTGATCTCTCTAGCAGTAACAAAAACATTTCCCCCTATATTTCCCTTTTAGCTGACCCCAGAAATGGGACTGGAAGTCATGTGAAGTTGGTTCTGTGTCTAAGCCAATGGTCTGTCTCTGGACTTCTCTGGTGGTGGGAAGAAGGGCATCTAGGTGTTCGAAAAAGTTTAAACAAACTTTTTTATTTTCCTCCCAAACCATTTTCAAGCACAGGTTTTCAAACCCTTTCTTTAAACTCCAGCACAAGACCAATGAACTTCTCAGGACCATTAGAACTTCAGGAAAATATTTAGATTTTGGATGAACTGGCGACATGTCTAGGGTGTACCCCGCCTCTCGCCCAATGAATGCTGGAGACAGGCTGGGGCGCAGTAAAGGGGGGGAAAACCATGACGATTCTCGGGGCCCATGACTGTGAGGGGGCCCAGAGAAGCCCACAATAAAATTGTGATGCTAAAAAAATATTTGATAGTGAAAATTATTAACTTTAAATTATTCTATTTGCTGTTTCCTGGTGTCTAAAAATTTGTTTAGGAAACACAAACGTCCATGGGCCCCTCTCCCCCTCTCGATTATCATAAAATGGTTCAGTCCGCCTAAATTGTATCCAGGCAACACAAACCGCTTCACTTACAGCGCTGTAGCGGTGATGGAAGAGGAAGTCAAAATGCCTAAAAAATCTGGAAATCAAAAAACGCAAAGAGAAAAAAATAAGAGAAGTGAAAGAGGCAAAGGGTCGACAGTATGTTACCCAATATTTCACAGGAAAAGGTGGGTTTGTAAGTAGGCCGTTATTGTTAGTGGACCATACAGGTAGCGAACTTGTAATATTAGGCTAAGGTGGTCAAGATAGCTTAGCTAAAATTTCTCCCCATGTTGGCTCAAGAACCCCAAAATTTTTCATTTTCTGTTTTAGGTAACTAATCAATGCAGTCAAACATGTAAGGGATAATGCCCGACAAGGCGTCCATTAACATAAATTAATTGACGACACGGAGGCGTTCACGCATTGCGGAGGACGGTTGCTTCCAAATGCAATGCACTTAAAAGTGCATGATAAGCGAACTCAATTTTCTCTCGTTTGGTCAAGAAAACGCTGAAAAAAATAATACACAGTTTTAGTTAAATGTTCAATGCAGTCAAACGCACTTTGTCAAAATTGTGCCTCATTCCGAACAGAGTCAAGTGAACCAGCAGCAGCAACTGGTCCAGCTGTCTTCCAACCCCTAACTCCAGCATCCCCTGAATCAGCCCCTGCGCTCCCACATGAAGAAGAAGGTGAGCGGCTATTAGTATTGGTTTAATGGCAACACATTGATGTCTGAGAGAATTGCTGATAATGTGAACGAGTTTTATGCGGTTCTGAAAGTTGGGCAGATTAGTGAGGACAAAATCTCTTCTGTGTGCCAACCACCGATCACTAAGTATTCCAGTGATCTAACTCATGATTTTAAAAATCAAGTAAGACACCTAAACCGTGTATATGCTTCCAACTTCCCCCCTAACCTGTCACCTCTTGAACTCCTAAATTCTATTTGTAAGCTGCAGCTGCAAAGCATCTTTGGAGAAGTGTGCATTGCTTTGCATTTTTTTAGCACACTGCCAGTGACTGTTGCTGGTGGGGAAAGGGCATTCAGCAAATTAAAACTGAAAAAAACTACTTGAGGTCTATAATGTCTCAAGAAAGGCTTTGCGAGAGCGAGTTGGCTAGAGAGCTCGACTTCAAAGATTTGATTAATGATTTGGCAGCTGAAAAGGTCCGACGTTGGACTTTTGTTTAGAAATGTTGAGCAAGGATGAGATTAGAAATAATGTGGAAAAAGTAACTCAGACTCAGCTATGTTATACCTTGGCCATTCTTTGATATAGTATGTTATGCAAGTTCTGCTTAAATTATTAGAAATTTTACATGACCATTTTGTTTTATGGTGGTGTTTTCTTGCATGAGATTTTTTTTTTCACCATAGATTGTAATTCCTGTTTTTCAAATTGAAGAGTTTTATTTTGAAATTTTAGTATCAGTGTTGAAGCAAATAAATATAAATACATTTCATTGTATTAAGAGTGCTCAGTGTTTCCTTTACATTTCAACTGTCATGTTAAAAATATTAGATTACATTAACTTTATTATCATTGCCAGTGTACAGTACATATATGTACAGTACATACATACAAATATAAATATCTGTGAATACACTATATGACACATGTACAGCTATGCACAGTATATACATTATACAGTACTGAAGTAGTGCAGTATTACAGAGGACAAATTACAGGTGTGGACATGGGATAGAGTTCAATTGTCTGATTGACTTAAATATATGAGAATGATAGTCAAAATACCATAAAACCGCATGATTTTATGTAAATTAATATGAAAAAAGTCTCAGTTGTGTTGGGGGCCCTGCCAAAATCCTTAGCAGCGCCCCTGGAGACGGGCACCAGCCCCACGCAACCCTGCAGAGGATGGATGGGTATAGATGATGGATGGATGGATGGATGGATGGATGAATGGATGGATGGATGGATGGATGGATTTTGAAAACTTTAATCTTTTCATCCTATGAAAGGGTTTGAATTTCTATTAAATCCTTTTTAAATATGTGTTTTGTGTATTTTACTTAAATGGAAAGAAATTGACTGAAGTGTGAATAATAACAAAGACATTCCTGGATTAAGTGATATTAACTTGATTGGTATCCAAATCATAATTCTTGTAAATAACCAGAGATGGGCACCAGCGTGTTTCCACAGTAATTGAAGCAACTTTACTGTAAATGTGAAAGGAAGCAATGACAGGATCTCAACAAAGAGGATGGACTGATGTTATTTTCCTGTCCTTCTGAAACAGGATAGGGATTTACGTGGTTTCAATGGAAACAGGACAGATGCTGAGTGACAAATTGCTGACTTGATAGTAAACTTGCATTTTTAGACTTTAACATTCCTGTAGTTCACATGTGAACTAAAGTATAGTGATAATCAAATAAGAAATAAACAATTTCCTCAAAACATGGTCTCTTGGAATGCATTTTATGATATCTAACAGAAGGAAAACTGTCAAGCTGGGTGGGTCTGGAACTGCACTCCCTGCAGTGGAAAAACTACTTTGGAAAGAAGATGAGTCAGAGAAAAAAAAATAAATCACGGCTGAAAATGGGAGGAAACTCTTCTAATTTCCTAGTATCACTCTGGATCTTTGTAACTTTGCTTGCTGAACTAAAATATCAAAAAAAAAAACACTGTCAAGTGCATAAAGGCAGAACTGAAAAGCTTGTAAATCTAAAAAAACAGGGACCAACTTCATTCAAACATTTTGGCAATATTTCAATAATAATTTTAACTACAAAAATGGAATTGTGGGGAACTTCAGGTTCTGGTTTTGCACGGGATGGACTCTTTTCCCAAACTACTGGATTTTGAGGTTCTGTGTAAAGTGGAAATTTGAAAATCTTAATATAGCAAATCGTGAATTAATAGGAATCAGCATCAAGGTAGAAGTACCACGCCCACAGCCTTCCAGATCTTCTGACATGGGATTAATGGCAGAAATCTCTCTGATAGATCAACAGCTGGTGCATTATTGCTATCCTATGCATAGATTTACCCATAGGATAATTTTGACTGTACAAAAAAAGGTTACGACTGTTCATCTTTGAGTTAAATTGCAGAGATTGGCAACAAAGCAGTAGATGGTTGTGGATTAAGCAACAGTGTATGACGGGGTATTACTAGAAAAAAGAAGTTTACTGGTGCACAGACCCAAAATGATGGAATATGCTTTTATATAAAAAGAGATGCTATGTAAATGTATAATGAATGTCATCTATGATGTGTTCTAAATCCTGAGCACCTGTTACTGATTCTCACAAAAGAATGTCAGGACGTTAATTTTATAGAAAACCTATACAATATCATATTAGAATTTACGTCAAAACATATACTTGTGCGAAAAATAGAAATTGGAAGAGTGAAGTTTCATTTTCAGCAGTTTCTCTCTTACTTTACCCAGACAGTAAATCCACCTTCCCCTTCCCCTTCCCTCTTTCCTCCCCCTAATCCTTCCACATTCCTTTTCTGTTTCTCTGCAAAACCAAAATGAAAAAAATCAAGCTCAAATCATGGCGCTCATAAATTCATTCAATTCTAAAGAGTTTCCACACACTTCTGAGTTATATGAAAACAGGTAAGTGAATGTGGAACCATTGCTGAAACCAGGTAAGTGAATGTGGCTGAGACAGATGGTGCTTTTTTGTTTTGCTTTCTTTTTATAAGTCTGGTTCTTTCTACTCTCCTTCTGTGACCTGCTCTCTTCCTGTGTGCTTTTATCCAACATAGTAAGGTTGAAAAAGTGTTTATACTTACAAGTTTAAACTGCCTCATGGTGTTTTATAACATGATTAGAATTGAAAATGAGCTTTTTTGTTAAACATCTCAATGTAAAGTGGTTCTTTTTCAAAACAAATACCACTGTAATAAAAAAGAGCAGTTGTTGATTTCTGTGAAAGCAGCTCAGGCAGGGACAGATAGTCAACGTCTGACCTTAGCTGCCGAAGCAAAGTTTTTCTCTTCTTTTTCTTCAAATCTTTGTACATTATCCAGCTACAAACGTCAGAATTCTTTTGAGAACAAATTTACTAAAATTACAAAACATATATGCACAGATGTGTACACTACTGTTACACATTGTAGAATATTCACAAATATAGACAGAGTAAAGTTTGTCTTTTCACACTGGACTGCGTGATTCTCAACAGAATGGGCCTCTGATTGTGGACTACTGTGCTCATGACCACAGACAGTTTACAAGAATGAACAGACACATGGCTTTACTATCTATTCCTAAATGGTTTGCTAAAAATTGTAGCTATGTAGACAATTTGTGTTGCTAACTGCAATTAAATGTCTTAAAATCACCAGTCGGAACTTACAAAGGCTGTTTTAAAAACATTTAAAAACCGTTCGAGAGACCAGACTTGCCAACATGGCTTTAAGCATAATTGATATCAAATCAAACTTTATTTATAAAGCGCTTCTCAAACCACAACAAAGTTTCTCAAAGTGCTTTACAGATTACAATGACCCACAATCCCCCCTCCCCCCCTTCCCAAAACCCAAAAGTAAAAAAACATCACCACAAGTATAACCCCCCATCTCCCATGCACGCACACACATAAAAGCAACAATAGACAAAACCAAAACGGGCTGAGTACAGATGAGCCAGGAAACGTCATCATGGGAGCCATCTACATCGGCAGCAGCAGGTCAACAGCAGCAGCCAAGGCACTGACCCAGGGAGCCCAGAGGAGGGAGGGCTGGTACCCCCATCTCCACCCAAGTACCACCTGGAGAGCACCAAGGCAGCCACAGCCGACCACCGCCCCCGAGGCAGAGGGCTCCCACGAAGGAAACACTGGAAGGAAGACTAAAATATGTTAAAATATTAAAATTAAAACAATTATAAGATATGATCCAATAAAAATACAAAGCAGATAAACAATATTTGATAAATAGCCAGCTAAAAAGAAATTCAATCAAAACATGCAGAGTAATTAAACAGATTTAATAAATAATAATCAGTTAAAAGCTATATTAAAAAGGTGTGTCTTGAGCCTGCTCTTCAAAACATGAACGTTCTCTGCGGCCCTGAGGTCCTCTGGCAGCCTGTTCCAGAGGTGAGGGCCATAATAACAGAAAGATGCCTCCCCATGAGTGTGTGTCCTGACTTTGGGGGTGACAAGGAGACGGCTGCCAGAGGAGCGAGAGACCACGAAGGTTCATATGGTAAAAGCAATTCCGAAAGATAAGAAGGCCCAAGACCATTAAGACACTTAAAACTTATTAAAAGAATCTTAAAATCGATCCTAAAACATACGGGGAGCCAATGCAGTGATTCTAAGACTGGTGTAATGTGTTCCCGCCTCCTGGTCTTAGTCAGGACATGTGCTACCGAATTTTGTAAAAGCTATAAACCTGAGATATACTTTTTTGGGAAGACCAGAAAGCAGGGCATTACAGTAATCAATCCTACTGGTGATAAAAGCATGCATCAGCGTCTCCATATTGGCCAGAGAGAGAATGGGGCGGACTCTGGCGATGTTCTTTAAGTGATGAAAAGCTATTTTAGTAATATTTTTTATGTGAGGAATAAAAGTCAGTCCAGAGTCAAAAATCACGCCCAAGTTCTTCACTTGTAGAGAAGGATTAAAAGACAGTGATTGTAGTTTTGGTAAAAGCTTCCCTCTCTGAGCCTCAGGACCGATGACTAAAACTTCAGTTTTGTCCTCGTTGAGTTGGAGAAAGTTTTCTGCCATCCAGGATTTAATGTCTAAAATGCAGTTAAAAAGTGCGTCCATTGGCCGTGTCATCAGGAGACATGGAGATGTATAACTGTGTATCATCAGCATAACTGTGAAAGTTAACTCCATGTCTTCTGATGACGCTGCCAAGAGGGAGTATATAAAGGTTAAAAAGCACTGGGCCTAAAATCGAACCCTGGGGCACACCACATGTGATCTTGTGGACCTTAGAGGAGCAGGTATCTAAACTTACCATAAAAGTCCTGTCTGTGAGATAGGATGTGAACCATTTATGAACAGCACCAGGGGCCAATCTGTTTTAAACGAGTTAAAAGAATAGTGTTGTCTACTGTATCAAAGGCAGCGCTTAGATCCAGTAGAACCAACACTGTCACCTTCTGAGCATCATAATTTAATCTAAAACCATTAACATTTTTTAAAAGAGCCGTCTCTGTGCTGTGGTTCACCCTAAAACCAGACTGAAATTTCTCTAGGACATTATGAGCGTTAATAAAATCATTAAGTTGATTTAAAAAAAGTTTTTATAAAACTTTGCTTAAAAATGGTAAGTTAGATACCGGTCGGAAGTTGTTTAAATCATTAAAATCTAAATTGCTCTTCTTCAGCAGGGCCCTCACTACCGCCCCTTAAAAGGCGGCAGGAAAGACCCCCGTCTGAAGGGAACAATTCATCATGGTTAAAATCTCAACCGGGTGGGAATCGGGTCCAGGGCACTTGTAGTGGGCCTCACTGAGGAGAAAACTTTATCAAGGGTCCCAGCTTCCACCAGTACAAAACTGTCCAACGTTTCCTCTGTTAGAGACACTCAGATCTGTCTAAAACCATGTTACTCTGAGAAGATAAATATTACATCTGATGGTGTCTATCTTTCCTCTGAAGTGGTTTGCAAACTCATCACACTGAGTGTTTGAGGGGGTTTTCTGAAGTGCAGGGTGTGTCCTCTGTTGTGAGTTGGCTGCATGACATGCTGACTAAAATCCATATAATTAAAAATATTTAAAAATTCTGTTGATAAAGGATCTAAAAGGTTATCCACGTGTAGATTAAAATCACCAGCTAAAATTATTCGTTCATAAGAGTTGTGCAAAATTGATAAAAACTCTGAAAATTCTTGAATAAAAAGTGCGCTCGTTTTAGGAGGCCTATAAACTGTCACACATAAAATCTGAGGAGTGCTAAAAACAGAGGCAGTATATTCAAAAGTGGTAAAATTATCAAGTAAAACAGGTTTGGCGGAAAGGGTTAATGAACTTATAAAAGCAGTTCCACCTCTCCTCTGGCTACTCCTGGTTGAATAAGAAAAGTAAAAATTAGGTGGGGAGGCCTCTGTAAGAACAGCAGGAGCATCTGCACTCAGCCATGTTTCCGTTAAAAATAAACCTTGAAGTTTATGGTCTAAAATCAAATAATTTATTATAAAAGTTTTATTCAGCAGAGAGCGAACATTTAAAAGTGCCATATTAATAGTGGTTGGAGATGGAGTGACTGTATTATTTAATGGAGGTGGGATTTTTAGCAACTGTTTAAGATTATTTGGGTTGCATTTGTTCACTTTATGATTATTTGTTCGCTCTCTGCTGATAATTACAGGAATGAAAGAAGTGGGGCAAGGTCCAAGTCCGATATGTGAGTTACTGTTAAAATCAGGACTGAGTTTATAGGAGCAGGGACAAGCTGGACATCAGGATGTGGTTGAGGGGGCAGAAAAGGGCAGGAGCAGCTGGAGACAGTGTGGTGGACAGGGGTGGACGAGGGTATGCCAGGCTTAATGCCAGGATACGTGTGCCTTGTCTGTTCAGATGTAGTCCGTCCGCCCCAAACAGTTGACTCCTGCCCCAGAAAATGTTAAAATTGTCTATAAAACCAATGTTATGCATCACGGTGGCAGTGGAAAGCCAGGTGTTCAGAGAAAGCAGCCTGCTGAAACGGCCTATTCCTCTGCTGATGGTGGGAGTGGGGCCAGAGATAAAAACAGATAGGTGTTTGTCTTTTAAAAGATTAAACAAATGAATAAAATCCCGCTTTAGGAGCTCAGACTGCTGTTTACGGATGTCGTTGGTGCCACCATGAATTATAACTTTACTCACGGTTGGGGGGCTTCGGATGGAGTCCAGGATCTGCTCAGAAATGTCATTTACCGTAGCCCCTGGAAAACAAAGAGTAACGGCTCCTCTCATCCTAATGTGCCGGATTATTGAGTCTCCAATGATGAGCGTGGTGGGTGGCTGGTCTGAAGGCTGATGGTGAGCAGAGGATCCCTCGCTGTCCAGGACCTGCTGGATGTTGGGCAGCTTGGCTTCCCCAGGACTGCAGTGATGTTTAGTGGGCGCCGAGGGGTCGTTCCGTGGATTCGGGGTGAAATGGAGCACTCAGTGCATGATGAGCAATATTAAAACATAGTCAATGGCATTCCAGTCCAATCAGAGGAGATAAAAAAAAAAAAAGATTTGCATCTTTCATATTGGTAGTCATAAACCCACCATCATCACCTCTTGTTCCTCTCTATGGTCAAGCAAACAATTGATGTCAAGATAGGTGGCGTAAAGCTTAGAAACTGTGGCAAGCACTGGTCCCGATTTAGTCCTGGAAACAATTTAATGGAAAACCCTTATGCAAAAGTTTTCACACCCACTGAACCTTTTCCCATTTTGTCATATTACAACAATTTTAATGTGATTTTTAATTTTTGGTTCAGAGAAACAGGAACAGATTTTTTTTACAGTAGATTTTGTTTTTATTTTATTTGTATTTTGTATAAACATTGAGTATTTTGACTGTTGTATGATTTACTTATAATCGTAAACAACTGGCTCCACCCAGTTTTCTTTGGCCCAATGCCAACCATGTAACAAATCCCACTCCCGTGGGTTTTTACTGATCGACCTTTGTGTGATTGGTTGAGTAGATTTTTTTTTCTCCTTTACACCTAAAGTTGGTTTCTCAAACCTACAAGTTTTGCTTAAGTCTTCACATTAATAGATTTCTGTGCATCTCTGTGCCCCTTGGAAGTAGATGGAGTTGTGCCAGAAACGTTTAGATTTTGTATGAGAGTCCAACACAGAATAGTGAACAACTTTGAAGTGAAGGTAAAATTATATTTGGTTTTAAATCTTTTTTTTAATCATAAAGTGTGGCTTACATGTGTTCAGTCCCTTTAATATGACATCCCTAAATTAAAATGCAACCATCTCAGAAAGCCATTTGTAAGTTCATAGAGTCCACCAGTTTGTATTTGTGCTCAGTATGAATACAGCTATTTTCTGAATACATCTACTTTGTAAGTCAACACATGGTTTCCAGCACTATTCCATATTGTATATTTGATATCGATTCATCCATTTATGCCCAGTGAGGTTTTTTGGTCATTTTTGGTGGCTAGTTTAAGCCAGTACTTCAAACAACTGCTGGTTTAGATATTCAGAGTATTATATTATCATTACAAAAACAGCATATTTACCAACCAAAACAAAAGAATTTGGCTCAAGTGTATGGAACACCAAACTACTCAAAATTAAATAAATAAATAAAAACATTGTGAAACAGATATCTACATAAACAATAATAGGAAATATATAACGTGACAATGAAATTGTGAAAAACACTGAATATATATAAGGTTCTACGCTCAATGGTATGAAATATTTTTCATTTTCCTTTAAAAATCAGTTTATTAATATAATACATTATTTTAATGTAAAATATTTGCTAATAATGGGAATAATCTTTTAGCCATTTTTATTTAATTTCATCAGTTTTTATTCCAAAACGTCATTTTCCCAAAGTCAGCTTTTATTTCATATTGGTGTTTTTTCCAGTGGCTTCTTTATTTCAGAATGTCACTTTCAGCAGAATAACTTCATCTGCCAATCAGAGTCAGTGGGTGGGACCTGCATGCTCATTGGTTGGTGCTTAAACATCGATCTTCCTGGATACCCGTTCTCACTCACTAATGTGACTGAGCAGACTGCTGTACAGCAGCAACAACATGCTAAGTCAAGAGTCGGAGTTGCATGAACTTTGTTCATCTCTAGCAGATCAAACTGAGAGGAATAATTTATCAGAGAATGTCAATTTAAGTCGTTTGGATAATATTTTTGAAATCATCCCAGGTCCAATACTGAAGACTTTAGTGCTGTCCGACATCAGTTATTGCTGATATGTTTTCTGTGTCATCCAGCACAACTTGGAGGACGACACAGAAAACATATCAGCAATAACTCTGATATCGGACATCATCCAAATGATTCAAAATGGCATCCTCTAAAAGATTATTCCTCTGTTTGATCTGCTAGAGTAACCAGAGATAAACAAAGTTCATGGAACTCCGACTCTTGACTTAGCATGTCGTTGCTAGCTGTACAGCAGGCTGCTCAGTCACATTAGTGAGTGAGAATGGGTATCCAGGAAGATTGGTGTTTAAGGAACAGCCAATGAGCATGCAGGTCCCACCCACTGACTCTGATTGGCAGATGAAGTTATTCTGCTGAAAAGTGTCATTCTGAAATAAATAAGCCACTGGGAAAAACAGCAATAGGAAATAAAAGCTGACATTGGAAAATTGACGTTTTGCAATAAAAACTGATTAAATTAAATAAAAATGGCTAAAAATTAATTCCCATTATTAGCCAAAAATGTACATTAAAATAATGTATTATATTAATAAAGATTTTTAAAGGAAAATGAAAAATATTTCATCCTATTGAACTTAGAATTTTATATATATTCAGTTTTTTCACAATTTCATTGTCACGTTATATATTTGTTATTAATTGTTATCCAGATATCTTTCACAATGTTTTTTTTATTTATTTCACTATGTTTTTTTTATTTATTTAATTTTGAGTAGTTTGTTGTTCCATACAAGTGTCTCCAAGAAGCACCATCAAGAATAGTTTAGAATGGGGGAGTGAATGAAGGATTGCCGATTGCTCTCACCTCACTGCTGTTATCAAGGCCTTCGAGAAAAACAAACCCTCTTCTATGAAAATAAACTTTCCTCATAACCAAGATATAGTGCAGATAATGAATGCCTACAATATTTGTGGCCTGGCTGATGTTTCATTGCTTGAAACAAATGTTTTCAAGTAATGAAATAGGAATGGCTAGCTTTACAACCGGGTGGTAACTGCGGTAAAAAAAACCAGCAAGCTGGAAAACAAATTAAAGAAATTCTTTGTTGGTTCCCAAAAAATGACCTCCGTTCCTTAGGTGAAGTATCATAACTTTTTGCTGTGGGGGTTTCCTATTTTTTGGTCCACACCCTTGACAGGAAAATACATTTATCTTGTTCTGTCCTGACAGTAACGGCATTCATTCAGTTTATCCAAAACAGAAAAATACTTCCACTTCCTAAGATGGAATTAATGTATCAACCTAGACTTCTATATTTTCCCAAGTGATTCCACTTCATAAAAATGTTTCATTTTTGATACACATCACATCTCAATCTTTACATATACATAAATACATTTAAGAGCATTGTTTCAATGCAAAAAGTTTAAAAAAATCTTTTTTATCTGAGAATGTTTCATTGCTTTGGAATCTTGCTCCATGAAAAGGGTTCCTGTTATTCTGCAGAGACAACAAAAAAATCCCAGAACAATAAACAACAATGAAAAGAAGGTCAAGTCAGAAGGCAAATAACAGATAGTATCTTCACCAGCCTCCGATGCAGTCTGTAAACTGAATTAACCCCATTGTGTACTTCCTGAATAACTTATATTACGTCTCCGTCCTGATAAAACAGCACATAACAGGAAAACCGGGAAACTCACAGGCTTAAGATTTCTCAAGAACATCAAAGTACATTTATTTTTTAAATAATTGAAATAATTTATAGCATAAGTAGAAAAAATGATTTGCAACATAAATAGTACAATACAACATATATATCAGATTTGGTCTTCTTCTATTAAAAGTGAACAAATAAAATTATAAAAAAGGGAGCCCCTTGCTTTGTCCATGACTTGGTAAGGCACTCAGAGTATGGCAGTCCTTCATCTGTGATGGATACCCTAACAGATGGGTTCATTTCCAATCGAGCTAGGAACAAAGATAAGAAAGCAATAGAAAACAGTTTAATCAGAGTTGCATCTCCATAATGGTACAATGAGTACGTTGACAGGAAAGACGTTCCACCCCCCCCCCCCCACCCCCTTGCTTAAATATGAGATTCATATCTGTTTCACTCAGTAAAGGACAAGAAGAAAAATGAACAAGTTAAAAAGGCTTAAACTGGATTGCTTGGTATTCTGATGGTTTCAGCTCTTAAAACACATATGAAATGATACCTGAATGAAGAAGGACACTTAAAGAGCTTGGAACTGTAATAACTCCGGCTTCAGGTCTTCTCCAGTGTCATAAGAGCTATAATGTCATCAAATAAGGAATTTGTGTGAGAATTATTGGGCTGTAATATTTACTTTTTTTATTTATTAAAAGGTTAAACGTTTTAATGCATTCGTAATTAGCATTCCAGGGAATTGAAAGTTAGTGATTGTAGCAGAAATATTTTTAAGTAAGAAAAATATCAAAGTATTGAAAACCAGTTTGGTTTGACAGAATTAAACCCCCCTTTCACCTTATTAGTATAACTGTTAGCAGCCTTGAAGAGAGCACGCATTGTTGTCTGCAGGATAAAATCTCTGTATTCTGTCTTCACATTAATGAGAAAGTAGTGTGAAAACTATTTGCAAGCTAGAGATTTGTGTTCTTTTTGCTTTTTCAGTCTTGTATGATCAGACAAAGATACACAGAGTAAATAGTAATTCGGGTTTCATGATAATTATTTCATTTATTAAGGAAAAATAGATAGATATCCAAACTAGCATGAAAACCAGGTTTCATTAGCCACACCCCAGCTTAATTACTGCTAGACCATTATTATCAAGTAATCCTTTTTAATTGAACCTGGAAGAACTCAGAAAGCAACACCCTATGCCCTGCCCTAAAGAAATTCAAAAACAGATGACAAAAAAGTCCTGAACATCTATCAGCCTGGAAAAGGTTTACAAAGCATTTCTAAGGCTTTATGACTCCAGTGAACCACACAGAGAGCCATTGTCTACAACAGTCACAGCATCACAGGAGTGGCCAGCCAAAAGTACACCAAGGGCACATCAACAACTCATCTACAGAACTGCAGGTTCACCCCCCTCAGTGAAGGTCAGAGTTCATGATTCAACAATAGGAAAAAGACTGGGAAAATATGGCATCCATGGGAGAATTTGGATTGAAATCCACTAAGGATGGTGTAGGATGATTTGATACAGGCTGCCATGCTCTAAAACCCGTCACTCAATTTCACAAAGTAGTGGATCAAATTTCTTCCAAAGCAATGTAAAGATCAAAAGCCAATAATCAAGTTTGGATAGCTTTTTTTTCCAACTTTCAATGAAATCATGATTTGAAAACGACTTTTTATATTTTTTGGGGTTGTTTTTGTTTGATGTAATAGTTAGCTTGATGATATGAAACATTTACGTCAGGCATAAAAGCAAAGATCTGTAAATGCAGCGTGTTTAGTTTTAAGGAAATAATCTTTAACATTATTACATAGCAGTTATTGTGAATATTTTATCTTTGGCTGTATTATCCATTTTTTATCCAGTTAAACTGAGATTAAAAGCTAAAATTTAAACTGCTGAATATAAATAACTGTTTCTCCATGGTTTACTTTTTAAAAAACAACAACAACAACAAATCATTAGATAACCTGAAACTCTTGAAGATAAAAGTTGCTCATATGTTGTTTTAGTGTGTGTCAGTGAGTTTAACATTATATAAGGAAGTCAATGTGGAAAACCTGTTGAAGGGGAATATCATGCAAAAGCAAAAAGGTGAAGGATAAAAAGCAGAATTATATACTGTATATACACATGCAGTTGTTTAGTAAATATTATGAAATAATATATCTCACCCTTTTCTTCTCATAAGAAACTTATTAAAAAAGAATGCTGCTATGCAGAGAACTGTGAAAAAGATTAAAGAAACACATTTGTGATCAGTTTCCTTTTTAGCCACAGAAAATGTTGATATGAATTCCAAAGAGACGCTTTAATTCATGTTACCTAACGTGACAACAATCACACTGCTTATAACAGCTGCATATCCTGTAAAGACACAATTGAAATCATGTTAAAGTCCAATAAGTGATGACACATGTTGAGATCACCTTCAGGCTTCAAAACAATGACTCACCTTTATCCTGATTAATATTTAAAGTCTCTATATTCTGGTCTGAAAGTACAAAATTATATAGTTAGTTAACTTACAACATTCTTTTTGACACTTCATCATTTTAGTATAAATATCAATGCATGCTTAAATATACACAGTGCTTAAGGCAACTTGCTTGTAACACAACAAACTAAGATGAAAAATGAACAGGACATTTGAGGTGGCAAATACTAAGAGTTTGCTGTGCTTTTTGCATCTTACTGTGCCAGTCTTTTCTCACGTTTACCATATTGATCTTTTGATATTAAACATTTTTGGTGGTACAGACCATCAATTTGTACCCGCCTTGAAAATTCACAACCAATGGTTTGAAGTCAGGTTCTATAATCTAATTATAGTCTACTGTAAAGAAAATGAGGTTAAGTGGCAAAGATAAATAATATCTACTAACAGATATATTGCATAGATATTTTGGTTTCACTAGAATGTCACAGTCTTTCATTTTTCTTAATAGTCAACTGGATCAGAATTACAACCTGTGGAAATAAGATTTAATACAACACCTTCACAAAATCATACAGTGAAATGAAAGTATATGTGAGATGTGATTATTTATCTTTACATCAAAATACTTTATTACAAAGAGAAAACCTGATAAACAATAGTCAAGAGCATGGTTATTAAATGGGCTTATGTTTAAAGATACGACATAGAAATAATTCGGGTTTAAAATAGTAAAAGGTGGGTAAGAAATTGGTTAATGGTTTGGCAGATGCTAGAGTTGACCCAAAGCCAAGTAAATGTGTTTACAGAAAAACAATATAAAACCCAACAAGTTTTAAAACTTTAGTCAATCTAATGTCCAAGCACAAATACAAGCAAATACAAAAAATGCTATTGGTTTAGGAGGAAAATATAAATTAAAGTTAATAGAGTTTAGACATTAAAGGGGGAACTAAACTGCATTTTTAACTTTAACTGCATTTTAGACATCAAATCTTGGATGGCAGAACACTTTCTACAACTCAACCAGGACAAAACTGAAGACCGATGACTAAAACTGAAGTATTAGTCATCGGTCCTGAGGTTCAGAGAGAGAAACTTTTACCAAAACTACAATCACTGTCTTTTTATCCTTCTTTACAAGTGTCGAAGCTGGGGATGACTTTTATCCCTCACATTAAAAACATTACTAAAATAGGTTTTTATCATCTAAAGAACATTGCCAGAGTCCACCCCATTCTCTCTCAGGCCAAGACGGAGACACTAATGCATTCTTTTATCTCCAGCAGGATTGATTACTGTAATACCCTGCTTTCTGGTCTTCCCAAAAAGAGTATCTCAGGTTTAAAACGTCCCAAAAATTCCGCAGCACGTGTCCTGACGAAGATCAGGAGACGGGAGCACATTTCACCTGTCTTAAATTCATTGCATTGCAAAACAAACAATTTCTGGATTGACAAAATTTAACTCAAACCAAAAACTGCCGATCAACTTAATTTGAAAAGAGATTCAAGAGCTTTTTCAAACAAAACTTGTGATACCTTTTAATGAAGTGGATGCAGATGACAGTACACTGGTTGTAGTGATATTTTCTTCAGATGGTATTACTCTGTAACCTTTAAAAGACAAAGTTAGCACAATTCTCATATTTCCTAATTTGGACAAAAATAAATACGTTTAATCCGTCAGAATAGTCACATCTAGCATCCAGTGAGCATGTTTCCGTACCTTGTTTCAGTGTTGATATAACCGTGGATGCCCTGGCCATGACAGCTGTGGTTCTGTGAAAAGTGGGTGTGGCGATCAATCCTCTAGCAGTGGATGTTTCTGTGACATAAACATAATGACTTCATCAGCTATCCAAATAAGGGACAATTTATCGTGAGGGGGTAGATTTAAAATATACATAAGTGGTGTGAAAAAGTATTTGCTCCCTTAAAGAGCTCAGTTTCTGTTCCGTCACACTACCACCACCACAATGTCAGCTTCATGTTTGTTTGAATATAATGAATGTAGATGTAATGGCACACACACACTCCTAAAAAGATCTACTCTTGTCTTTTAAGTCCACAGTCCTTAAGGTCGTAGGTATTAACATGTTTAGCAAAGGTTAAATAAGCCTTTGGGTAATTTTGGTCTGCAGAGTATTTGTCCTTGGATCTTTACTGAAGCAAGTGAGGCCTGCATTGCTTTACATGCAGTTCTGGGTTGTCTTAAGACCTCTCGGATGAGTTGCCAATGAGTCTTAAGGTAGCTTTGGTAGGCTGGCAACTCCTGGGAACCTTCACCATGTAACACATTTTCTACATTTGACAAATGTGGCTCTCACTGAAGCTGAAAAGCCACAAAATTAGCTTTGTGACCCTTTTCCAGACTGATAATCCTTAATGACATTATCATCTGTTATTAAACTGCTTTAGACCAGGTCATAATTTATTGCTTTGTGAGACTTTATTAAGATAATTCATGTTGTCAGGCAGTTTCAATTTAAGGGATTTATTGTAGGGGTGTCAAAACTATCACGTTAATTGCGATTGATTAATTACAGACGTATTTATCACACTGTTAATAGAGTTAATTTAATTTTTAATCTTTCATTTTACTGTTTCTGCATCCGAGCTAACATCCGTTTTTAAGCTTTGGGCTTCTCATGCTTGAGTTGTTAGGGGTAAACCACACCCTGAAGTAGAGATTGATTGGCTGTAACCTCATAACTGACTGGCTTCCGTTGTAGTGGAGAGGGCTCGGTGAGTGAGTAGGTGTGGCGAGTTGCAGACAGTGTTGCCAACTTAGTGACTGTGTTGCTATATTTAGCGAGTTTTTAGACCCCTCTAGAAACTCTTAAAAAAAAAAAAACGGCAAGCGACAAATCTAGCGAATTTTTCTGGGGTTATTGGAGACTTTTGGGTGAACCACGTAACCTTACTCTTCTCACTGCACAGCGGTCCTGCCGTGAGCTGCTCTCCCATCTCAGAGTGCTGATAGCAGGCAGCCAGTCTGTGCGCTGCAGCTCTGTACGCCCGTCTAGGTCCAGCTGTCTGGCAAAAGCCATTGGTATCAAGATGAGGGCTTTTCTCAGCAAATATTAGGTGAAATTAAAAGTTTAATTACAGATCAGAATTAATTAATCTCATAGTTTTTTTTATGTGTTAACAGCACTAATTTCCTAATTTTACAGGTCTTGGCAGTAACAAGGCAGTTGTGTGACAAGTAAAACTTTAACAAAAATTTAGTTAAAGTTATTTTATGATTTCACAAGGGGAGCAACAACTTTCCCCCCATAGGACCATTTTTGTTGGGACAGCTAATTTACATTAATAAATAAAATTGTAATTTTAAAACAGCTCTTTAGATTTAATCTGTTTATCTTTATCTGATATTAAAAATGTAAACGTTTTTTAAACATTAGGGCTGCACACTGGCACAGTTGGTAGCACTGTTGCCTTGCAGCAAGAAAGTCCTGAATTCAAATCCTGGCCTGGTGTCTTTCTGCATGGAGTTTATATCTTCTCCCTGTGCATGAGTGGGTTTCCTTCGGGTACTCCGGCTTCATCCCAATGTCCAAAAACATGACTGTTTGGTTAATTCTCTCAAAATTATCCTTATGTGCGAGTGTGTGTGTGTATGGTTTTTTGTCCTGTGTGATGCCCAGCAACGGACTGATGACCGTTCCAGGATGTACGCCGGCTCTCGCCCAGTGACCCCAAAATTGTTGTTGTTATTTTGTCCTGTGTGGTCACACCTATAAATGAGCATTAAGCTGAGATCATCCTGGATACATTTCTTCTGCCTTTTGATATATAATAGATGTGCGCCATGCAGCTAATTTTAATCTGACATTCACAACAGACTTTATGTACAACTAACAGTCATGCACCATGCTTGTAGGCAAATTCACATTATGAGTGAAGAAAGAAAATGTGAGGAATAATCTATTTATGCAGCAACCTCTTGTTTAAAACTGTTACTCTACACTTAAATCAGTATTAGAAAAACACATTTCGACAAATGATCAACAGCTTAGGGGTAAGTAACTTTTAGGTTGAAGAATTATGAAGTGGTTTAAGAGTGAATGAAGAAACCTAAGCGAGTAAGCACAGGCATAAAGCAGAAAAGAATGGTGTCATTCTTTAACGTTTGAACATGAGAAGGGTTACTGTGCCAAGTTTCTATGGTGATCCCATAGCAACTTCTGCTGTAAAGTATGTACACTCACTTCAGCTCTAAAACAATTAGATTAATGTTTTACATGATTGCATACAACACGGAAAAGCCAACAGAGAAGCTCTAGTGATGCTTGTTAAAAAAGCATGTAACATCAGCGTCAAACCCATGAGACATTTCAAAGCATAACAACGGATTTTAGAGTAATGAAGTGCATTCCTCTGCTGCCACGATTTTGACCACTTTTCTAGGCTGCAAGTAAACAAACTTGGAAGGGCTTGAAGTGGTCTTTTATGGAATACAACCACAATTCACTGCATTATTTTACTATTGTGACATAATTATTGCATGTAATAAACTATCCTATTTCTCGTATTTTACCATTTCACTGCATGTCAAGACCAAGTTTGTCTTTTTTATGGAAAATATTGCATTTGAACTCATGCTCAAGTTTGTTTTTCTGATCATTGGAATCGCAGTGAATGCATCACATACTTTTTCAATAAGCTACTAAATAGTTGAAAATGAACAGTAAGTCTTGATAGTTGGGATTGTTTCTGAGGATGGAGTATCATCAGTTACGTTGGTTATGCAGTGATGAAATGATATGCTGGACATTGAGTAATATTAAAAAAGCTGAAAGATGGTTTACATTGTTTACAAATGTATTTGCGAATCTTCTGTGAAGCCAAAAATACAGCACAAGAACTTACGAATGCATTGTGGCGGCTCGGAATCATATTTGCCGGTTTTGGTACACATAATGCTTTTACTCCCAGACATGATGTATCCTGTGTTACAAGAGAAATTTATCCTTTGTCCATATTCTGGTTCACTGTCAGCATTCCAAGAAGTTTTGCCATTATCCACTTCAGTCAGTTTGGCACAAGTAACAACTGAAAAAAATACAAAAATAGTATTGCTGTTTCATGTTCAAACTGTTTTGGTCGACTTTGTTGGAAAAAACAACTATAATAGTTCAAGCTGAACAAGACTTACTTTCACATTTTCCAAATCCAAACCAACCATTTGCATAGCAATGTTTGAAGCTCGATCCACTGATCCGGAAACTGAATAAAGACAAAAGTAATCATAAAGAATGATAGAATCTGATTAACCTTAAAAAAGTTCACCTGTGCGAGTGAGATTTATTATTTAACAGATGTGCTACTATTTTTTACTACTTTAGGCTGTAGGCTTTCTTTCTTCCAAAGATGGCAATGGCTATAATCTCCAAAACCTCGTGGAAGAATGTGGATGAAAATCCACATCTGATGAAAACATACTTGGACTTTTGGCCCATGTTCCAGGTAAGTTTTAAAAGCAAAGCACATCATCTAAAAAAAAAGAAAAGAAAAAAAAAAGAAAACCCACCAAGACCACACTAAAATATGCTGCCAGCATCATTTTCTTTATTTAAGACCTAGACTTGCTCAAGGTGGATGATAGTCAGTTTTTGGGTAACACCAAAAACTTGGAGGTGTTTGAAAGTCATAAATGAAAAAGGATTTTGTTCAATAAAAAGAGGGTTCGACACATTTTTACCTGCCTGGAGGCGGTTCACACTTGGACAACAAGGTTGGTGCCCGTTTTTTTTTTTTTTTTTATACAAAACAAATATTTTTTCTATCAAACTAAAGTTGTACTGGGCATAAGCACTTGATCTTCTGAGACAACACCATGACATTTAAGCAGATAATAATGGAATTCAAATATGTGGAATCATACATACCCTTCTTCACACCATACACTCATTACGGCACCAAACAGAGTACCCCCACTGGTATCAAAGTGCATGTGTGGCTCTGCTTCAGGGTAACCACAGTCTATTTCTTTGATATAAAATAAATGCAAAACAAAAAATATTAGTCATTGATCATCTTGATGCTATAGCCACAAGATGACCACATAAACCATTTTGCATGACTGTGTTTGTCAACTGTAACATGCAAGTAAGACAGTACTTACTCTTGCAGATGAGATCTGGCTCAGTCCACTTGTCATCAATGCAGTTTATGATCCCAGAACCACTTTCTTTTTCATATCCATTGCCACACTCATATTTGACCTCGGAACCCTCTGGGAAATCATTTTTTAGAAGATCTTCATCAGTGGGAACCATGTTCGGTCTATTATCAGGTTTGGGGCAGTAAGCTAGGAGGAAATAAAAATAAGAAAACCACACACACATCAAAAGCAAAACTCTTATTGTGGTATTTGGTCATTTTAAAAATGTCTGTATAAAATATGTTGAAAGAATAAATTACTTGAATCTTCTATTTGAACACATAAAAAGGTTAATTAACAGGAAAAGAATATTAACATAGCTGCTATTATGGTGGTTGTATATATGTCCGTAGACATACAATTCATATTTAAAATACTCTACAGGGATAATCTCACTTTTATCACCTCATAACCCCCCCTCCACCTCACCCTAATCCCCACACACACAATTATTTTACCCTCAATTTTTCTGTATTTCCTGTTTTAGTTTCAGAAAAATACATAGCAAAAAAAAGTTATTCATGTAGAAACAACAGACTAAAAGGCAAAAAAGTTTTAAATGGGGCCTTACAGGTACTAAACATTGTGTATCCTCCATATACAGTAAAAAAAAAAAGTGTTTAAATAATATTTAGACATTTTACTCTTCCTTCTAGTGTTTGAAACTGCTATTCATGCACACCTCATTGTCGTGTGCTTTGTCTTCTAAAACGTTCCCCTAAACAATTTTAATACATTTCAAATATCTTTTAACTTTAAAACTAATACTATTCTCATTTAGTTATCATTTTAAAGAAAAACCTACAAAAAAGTTTCATTAAATCCAGAGGTTGCAACGCTAGTTTGGATTTAGCTGTTAAAACAGTCCAGGTTATTTTTAAGTAAAGGCGTTCAGATTTGTCAAAATAAGCTACAGACGCCGGCATCAGGCAAACAAAACGCGATCTGGAGTTCATGTGGAATGGCAAAGGCATATGCAGTTAATATCAAATCTATTTCTAGCCGGCTTCGGGTCAGCCGTAATACTGACCTGCAACAGTCCCGATAAAGAAGTACAGGAGAAGGAGGGATTTGAGTTTTGTCTGTCTGTGGGTTTCCAGTAAAGCCTCCATAACAAGCTGTGGAAGGAGATATAAACTATCCGGAAAAAGCTCACTCCGTCTCAATCCACTTTCTTCACAATGAAAACGTTGAGGCGCTCCTCAGTCTGTAACTGAATCTCCTCCCAATGAGAACCAATGTTTGTCAACTTGATGGTCAAGTCAACCGATTAGGAGAGACAGAGAGAGAAGGTGGGGTTTAAAATGATGTCAGAATAAAAGCCTTGGTTCACAGTGAAGTTTCTATTACTACTACGGAATACTTTCTAGTTAGGTCTATTGTTTTTGTTCTCCAAACCTATTAATTCATTCCCTTATACGATCAGAACTCTCTAGCCCATAAGCAATTTGCATTTTTAATGACAGCGTGTCCCCTATACAAATAAGATGAATCTTAAACACTGGTAATCCACTTTATTTTGGAACTTACATTTAGACATTTGTAGGATTTTAGGTTTTATTTACATGACTTTAAGGGAGGGTTTCAGCGTCTGCTTTTACCCTGAATCAGAAATCCTCAGTGCATTATAAAGCGAACAATATTCAGATATTCACATGTTTTAAATGACTGCTAGACAGGACAGATACAGTTAAACTTTCAGCCCCCTTTCTTGGCCTCAGCTTTAAGAAGCAGATAATTTTCCTCAAAAGTTGCAATGGCAAAAAGTTGAAATCCTTTGGGTGTGACCTCTAATTTAACAAGATACCGCTTTCTATTACTAGCTGTTCTTTAGATGTCTCTCTGTGTGGACAGACACAATATAATGATAATACTAAAATCATTATTATTTTAATATCGACGTCACACTAGGCAATGATCCTAAATGAATCCACCCTTTTCTCAGTACTTTAAACTGTCCAATGAGTGTGAGTCACTGTATGTAGTGCTAGGTATTGTTATGGATACAGCTGATGATTTTTTTCCAAACGGGGTTGTGCCTTATTGCCTCACACACACGCACGCACGCACGCACGCACATACACTGTTACATTCCAAAGAATCTGGCATCCATTTTGAACCACAACTGTGTTGTAAGGAGTCTTTCTATTCTCCAGCCAGTAATACAAGAGGAACAAAAAACCTAGTAACCAGGCAACGAAAAGCGTTTTACCCTCTATCTTAACCTTGTAATTAATTTATTTTTCCAAAGCAGTGCAAAAACACAAATCTATTTAAGAGAATATTTCTGTTGAAACATCATTTAGTTGATGTATAATGTTTAAATTAGCTTCAGGTTTGGTTTAGAAGCTGAAAAATGTAACGTCATGAGAAGTCAGGAAAATGTTAACCGTAATAACAAACTCTATTCTCTTGTAAGAAGTTAAAAACATACCAGCATTGGTATGCGCAGGTTGAGCTGGTGCAAGGCGAGCTTTGCTTATCTCTCTGAACACCCTGGATCAAGACACCTCCCTTTCACAGCAGCTTACAAGAATGTATCTGTTTCTCCTCATGTCTGATAATGGGAAAAATATGTTAAAAAAAGAATATATATCAACCCCTGGCTGCATAATTCACCTGCTTTTAAGACATACCAACAAAGCTATGAAAAAAACTACCTTAATTGCTAACACTCCTCTCATGTTTACACGTCTTATTTGGTCTTTGTAGAATGCTTAGGTTTTTATCTCACACTTCACTGTATTAACAGCTTCATTTTGGGTATAACCTTATTTGCTCACCCTTTTTTCACAAAACTACAGGAGGAAAAGGGCTTATATTAACATAAAAGGATAATGACTTCTAATTTGCTACTGCCAAGAAAAAAAGCAAGCAATAAAAAAATGTTAAAACACAGTAGTTTGTGTTACATAGGGTACTTATTATTATTAACATACCGTGTTTAAAAAGTAGTAAGTGTAATATTAACATAAAAGCTACAGCGATAAAAAACTTTAAGACTTTAATTCCAAGGCCTTTAAAAACAGTGGTGTTCTCAGCTCCCGGGCTATAAATGCTGAACTCTAGATGGGAATTGGCGACATCTAGAGGTGGAACAGACGAACGGCATCGAAAACAGAAAATACTCAGAAGCAAACTTGATTCAAAGCAGCAATATTATGGGGTCAGATCAGTCTCATTATGAATAAACTCATGCAGGGTTTTTCACAAATTCACATGCTCATTCACAAATGCACATGCTCTGGTTCACAAATATAATTTAGAAGAAACACTTGTAATATAACTTCACAAATGCACACGATCTGTTTCACAAATGCACACGATCCGTTTCACAAATGCACACAATCTGTTTCACAAATATAACTTTGAGGGAAGCTTCAAATATAAACTCACAGATCATACAAATCGCTAAATGTGCATTTACGAACCACTTCTCATTTGCGAATCTCTGTATTTGTGAGAGAATTTTGTGTGGTGAATTTTGAGACTGTTGTAACGTTGCAGGTCAACAAACGACACCATTGGCTAATGAATCCGTCAATCAAATTTACGATTACATTTTCTCCTCACTAGCAGAGCTATGTGCGCATGCGCCGTGAAGTTCAACCGCATGGTGGTTCATGGAGTCCTCAATAGTTCCAAACATCCCAGCGCTGTCAGTCAGTCTGAGCAGCTTCTGGCAGGACAGAACCCAAAAGTATCTGCAGCTGCAGACCCACGTGACTTCCGCATTCCATTCCTTCCATAGAAGTCTATGGGAGTGTCAGAACTGTCTTGTAAGCAGCCATACGATTGGCTGAAAACGAAGAACTTGGTTAGCTGACGAATCTGTCAATCAGAATCGTAAATTTGATTGACAGATTCATTAGCCAATGGTGTCGTTTGTTGACCTGCAAGTTACAACAGTCTCAAAATTCACCAAACAAAATTCTCTCACAAATAGAGAGATTTGCAAATGAGAAGTGGTTCGTAAATGCACATTTAGCAATTCGTATGATCTGTGAGTTTATATTTGAAGCTTCCCTCAAAGTTATATTTGTGAAACGGATCGTGTGCATTTGTGAAACGGATCGTGTGCATTTGTGAAACGGATCGTGTGCATTTGTGAAACAGATCGTGTGCATTTGTGAAGTTATATTACAAGTGTTTCTTCGAAATTATATTTGTGAACCAGAGCGTGTGCATTTGTGAATGAGCATGTGAATTTGTGAAAAACCCTGCATAAGTTTATTCTTAATGAGACTGATCTGACCCCATACAATATCTGCTTACTTGTGTAATGATCATGTAATTACCTTGGTCACAGCTATATTTGCTCTATTTTTTAGCTATTCGAGGCTCCAACTTGTAACTTTACTTGGTAAACTAAAACAATAGACAACGATACATGTCAGAACGGTAAAAACGCTCTCTCAGCTATAAATCACCAGAGGTGACCCCTAATCTCTCTTCAGATTAAAAGAGTAGTTGATTGACTTTAACTAAAGGTAATGACTTGTGTTGTTGTAATTCAAGAATATAGGCTTTAATTTTATACTTTTCAAAACAAGGGCTAGCTGCAAAAAAGTTAAATAGTATGAAAAATGTTATTAAACAGAATCTTAAAATGGAGATTTAATTTAATAACTCTTGAACACATTGCAGAAAAGGACATTTAAAAGTAGTTTCTTTTGGCATGAAATTACAAAATTTCAAGTTTCTTGTGAATAACACACCATAAAAGTCAAAAAGAAAAATAGCATTTTTACACTTGTGAATTTCTTATTCAGTTGGTGACTATGTAAAATAGAAATTTGTCTATTTTACTTTTTTTCTATTAAAACAGGTGCCAAATATTGTAACATACATAGATTAAGACATAGAAGAATCAATAAGTCAAAACAATTTGACTGAATTCACAGTGTAGTGTCAGTTGTAAGACAAATCTGATTTGAATATTGCTTTTCCAAAAATAAAAGATTTGGAACAAGGACACAGCAAATCATATTTTCAGCAAAGTTTTATTTTTAGTGCATGAACAGAATAGTATGTCAAGGTCATAGCCTACCCCTTTCAATCCATTTTAAATATGTTCTCTTTTTAAATTTTTTTTACATAAAAAAATAATAGAACAATTTTAATATACCTCTATTTTTTTCTCCCCAAAAGAGCACTCAGCAGGTTTGTTTATAAAGGTGCTGTACAATGTACAAACATTTACATCTACTGGTCCTACAGAATGTAGAAGGTACCACAAGGAATTCTTTCTTTCTTTCTTTCTAATGAAGCAATGCAAGGCCACAGTATGATGCAGAGATGACATAGGAAATGGTCAGAACAAAAGCGTCAGGAAGTCAAACAGTCCAGTGGAGATAGAGTAGAAAGAGTGTTATCCTTCTCAGGACCAGAGTGAACAGACTGTACCTGGTATTCAGAGCTGGATTTACTCAAACATACCAATCAAACTATTGCACAAAACTCATAGTGTAAGCAGACTTGTAAACTGAAAACTACTTGATACAATCAAAGCTTACCCTCCATTTGGCTGTCATTAATATTAACTTTATCACACATTTGCTACAATACTGTGTTCCCTGAGCTCATCCAAGAGTGTCTTAAACTGTATACTTTAAATTCTCAGATTTCACTGTTTAAACCTCCAATTTATCATTTCTACCTGTAACACATTTTGAACATTTTATTTTCTGAAAACTATCAGCTTTACAACCTCATAATGTATGTTGATGACAAGCTTTACATCAGCAGCATGGACAATGTCTCAGTTAAACACTGCATCACTCTGGCCTATACCATCCTTCATGCTAGCCTAATGCATGACCACACAGCAGGATAGACGGACAACATACAGTAGTCACTTTCTCAGAAGTAAAAGATAAAACAACCAGGGACATGTCTTAAATCTGGTAAAGCTTTACATAGATTACCTTGAACCCTTTATAAACATGAAATGCCATAGTAAAATAAATAATAATACCAATACATTATACAAAATGAATTGGTACTAAGTGAACATCATTAGTTAAACACAGCTCTTTCTTTTATGCTACAGGGGCAGATGCAGTGCAATGGAATTCAATAGATACCATTTGTAAATTATGACACATTCACATATTTATATATATATATATCTATAATATAATATATTTCACAATGAGACACATTTTGAGAGATTGCAAACATTTGGTACAGCAGTTTGAATGTCTATACATTTCATGAAGTTCTATGAAAGATCCATGGTAATTCCTACCAACGAAGTACATTAGGAATCCGATGAATACTCTGATAACTTCATTAACTGGAACATTTTTCAAAATCTATATCAAAACGTGGAATGGCTTGGCATATATATATATATATATATATATATATCATTTTTCAACCATTATCTCAATAAATTACACGCTCTGTTATTATACACATGGTAAACAAGATATCAAACCACAAGTTTCTGGTCTTTTTCAATGATGCTGAAGGAGTGCTATGAGGAAACCCTTAGAACAGTCTGAAGAATCCATTAACGTAAACATTTTTATACCAGTATTTCAAATCAGCCCAGTGGTAAAAATAAGAATTATAGACAAGGAAGCAGTTTGTCCTGGGTGATGTGTAGAAAACATGCAGTAAAACAAAATCAAGGGCTGACAGCATGCAGTTAAACAAGCCTGTAAGTTAAAAACAGAAAAACAAACAAACAAGTTAAATGTCTAAATGTCCCCCAGTGAGGAACAATTAAACCCTATAACAGCCACACTGGGTGCTTACTACAAATCAAAGGCAGGGCCTTGCTTCTTTCTTTGCATATGGGTCATTGCATTGTTATGGGTGGAAATGGTCGTCATTATTCCACAGGAGTTTGGCAGGATCGGCCCATTTTCACATTTTAAGATGTCTTTGTTCTGACAAGGCCCCGAGCGTGCCGCATGTGCTGAAGTCCCACACCGAAGATGCTGAAGCAGCGAACAAGGCGGAGAGAATTGCTACATGTCACATGTGATATCATACTACTCCCAAAATATAAATCTGACCACAACCTAAGGATAATGAAAACGGTCAGGATGTTGCACTCTGTTTCACGGAAGATCTCTGAAAAAGAACCCACAATGTTGATATTGTAAAGATTTCCTAGCACACTTCATGTCGAGGTGATTTAATGTTCTGTTACAGAGGGCCACGGAGGACTTCTGCTTTAGTGAGGATTTTGGCAGAGCTTGGTAGTTTCCAAGGCCCAGGGCCAACAGACCCCTTTTGGCTCTGGGTGGTCCCTGGAATGCTGTCTGTAGAGGTCACTAAGTCCTCTTTATTACGCCGCTCTTTGAAGTTAGATGATTTACGTTCTCTACCTTTTGTGTCCTGTGATGAAGCGTCAGAGTCTTTTCTGCTCCACATATCTTTAAAAAACGACAATGAGTCTCTTTTGTTAACAGTACCTTTACTTTTACTCTTGTTTTCTGCAGGGTTTCCATTAACTGCTCTGAGCTCCAGGTCTTTGTTTCTACTCGTGTCACTCTCCCTCACTGTAACAGACAGCGTCCTGTGACGAAGAAACTCTCCCTCACTTCTTTTGAAGCTTTCTTGCTCAAGGCCAGGCCTTGTTCTTTTCTCACTTCCTAGTGTGTATCTTCTGATCTGAGGAGTTCCCTTCTCATCATTTTTATTTTCATTACCTAAGCTCTCTCTGCTGGAAGAATCCTTTAATCTCCAGTGATGCCCTTGTTGATGCTCCATCTGCTGCAGGTTTGATACTGCTTGATGCCGAAGTCGAGCCTTCTCCTGGTTAACAGTTTGCATTTTTGTTTTACTCATTGGAGGCAGTTTGCTCCTGCTCAACGTTCCTTCTTCTGCCTCACTCTCAGTCTTTTTGGGACTGTGATGTTGCTCTTTGGCTTTAGGAAATATTTCCCCTGTTTTCTTTGGGCTGCTTAGCTCTCTGGAGTTATTTAAGGTACTGGTTCTCTTGGAGAACTTCATTTGATGGTAAAGAAGGGGAGAGAGCCTGTTGATCTTCTTTTCTGCCCACTCATCACTCTCCTCCAATGAGCCCAAACCCCTGCTGTGACGGGGGTCGTGGCCTTGTAGGGATTTAGTGCTCCCACTGCGAGAATGTTTCAGCTTGCCTGACAAAGTTGAGGAAAGAAAAACAGAAGCCCCAGTGGGATATGGAGAAGACTGAGGTGATGTGTCAGAAAGGAACACCTCCTCAGAATAGATTGTGGGTGAAATGGGTTTTTGATGACGTCGATCTGAAAGAGAGGCAATGTTGTTGTTTTTTTTACATGACAACACAAGAATTTTGCATATGGCACACAAGAATCTCATTTTCAGAACATATTAGAGAGAACTTTAATCATTGAGGTTAATAACAGTGGGAAAATGTGAGTAAGAAAAGAATTACCAAGGTTTAAGAGAAGAGACCAGCATAAGCAGTGATGGTGTTAGTGTTGGTGCTCAGTGTAATAGCACGCAGTAGAGGAGGCTGTGTTACCTGCATCAGGGGCAATGAAAGAGCCAGAAGGAGCAAAGAATTAGAGATTTATTTAAAAAAATCAAAACAACAGCAACAAAAACACATTGAAGCTGAGAGGTGTGGAAATACAAATGCCTTCTCTCAACAAATGTATACAATTTTTAAGATTAATTAAATATTGCCTGGACATCAGTAAGTTTCTTGTCTTTTTAACCCCGTTACCAGCAGTAAATATTTAATTACCTGCTGAGGTACAAATCATTTTTTAAACATAAAGCAAAGGTGCATCTCAGTGAATTAGAATTTGATCACAATTTAAATTATTTTGTAACCTTGTGTGCGATGTAAGGCTGGGCGATATGGAAAAACAATTTCTATCATGATAATATTTTTCCTACCAGTTGAAATTGATTTATATATCACAATTAAACAAATCACAATTTTTGTCAATATTTAACATTCCCTGGTACTATTTGAAGATATCAGGAGGTTATTTTTGATTCAAAGATTTTGTTTCAAAAGTTAAACATGTCATCAGACATTATAAAACTGTTTTGGAAAAATTAAAGGAGGTTAGGGCTGTGCGATATGGATTAAAAATAATATCTGCGGTTTATTTCATGCCAAATTGGATTTTTAATATGATTTTTTTCTCCCTTTCTATTCTTAAAAAGAAATTACAAATGACAGAAAATATTTGTTTTAACTTGCTTTAATTTCAATCATCTGCAAATCATCCTTTTTCTTTGTCTAATTGCTACAACCCACACTTAACTGTATCTCAAACGACAAGTCATGCAGTCCTCCAAGATATCTAGCAATTGTGATATTCTTCGATATAAAACAATATCAGTTATGATCAATTTGCACTTTCCTCACTCCTAAATGCTAATACATTTCATTTAATTCATTGATATAGTGCAAAATCACAACAAATGTAATTTGTGATATTAACATTATACTAGCAATGCGATGGCGATGCATTAACTTTATATCATGCAACCCTAAATTTGAAATCTAAAAATCAGGATTCCATTATCTGTCAAGTAACATCTAAGTTAAAGGTCTTGTTAACTCGTTTTCCCCCCCAATAAATTTGCTGTTGTCTCCAGTATGAATGAATGCCTTGTGAATCGTTTTATTTGGAACAAATGCTCTCTCCCTTCTGTTTCAGGAGGTTGCAGTTTGACGGAAGAGTGGGTGGGGGAAACATAAGAATTAACTCATTTTTCATGGTATGTAAATGTATCGCAATGTGACTCTTATGATGCCTTTGAACAGATAACTAACTTAACTTACTTCGCTGGCGGTGTTGCAAAACAAATTCCAACAGTTTCTTCCTCAGCTCCTCTTTCTTGGGTAAAACATGTAACCCTGATGTGTCATTTCCACAAATAACACAAGCCTAAAGGTGAGTTGCTAATGGTTAGCTTCTACTGGCAGAGACGTGCTCTGCTCTCTCGTGGCTGCAAAAGCAATATAGCCCGTGGGCGATTGCAAGTCAAGGTAGGCAAAACCATGAATACTAATTTTCGCTGTGACGTAGAAGGGACAGGCTTTTTCTGACTCGCTCTTTTACCATCTGTTTTCTTTCTGCAGCTAGTGCAGGCAATGGGGGTTGGAGAAAATGTTCATGTACAGCATGCATATGCAACTTAGAGTGACAGAGTGTATTTCAAAAAGTATTACACGGTTTCTCAGTGAACAAGACTTTTAAGCTTAAATGGCAGTTTCTCTTTGTGTATTCCTCAGTTTAAGGCCCAGAAGAAGATTAGCTATTGTTTCTAGGAATTTTGGTGTTGACAAAGCTTGAAATATTTAACTATCTATAAAATAAATCCATCATCCATTGGCTCACTATACCTTCATGAACTCATGATTAGTCCTACCAGCACTCATCGTTAAGTAAATTTCTTCTAGTAATTCAGTTTAAAAAGTGAAATTAATATATAGATTTGACAGAGTAATATCTTTCAACATTTTTTTTGGGATAACCCCGATGATTATGGTTTACAGATAATGGAAGCCCAAAATGGAACTTCTTCAGAGAGTTAGGATATTTCAAAAGACAAATGATAATAATTTAAAAAAACTTTATAAAACAGAAAAAATCATGGTATGGCCTGTACTAAGTTGGAGAAGACAGCTGACTGTCAATGACACGGTCTACAAGGTTAGCAAAACAAAAAGGGTTATATCCTTGTAAATAATGGTATGATGAGTATAAGGAAAAACTGTGTTTAGGAAATTGTGCACAAGCAACAGTGATAACCTTAGCCTTGGACTATTTAAGAGCCACCACAAACATATTTAGACTTTGAGTAACAGGTGTCACATTCCTTGTGCTGAGCCTTCCTGAACCTGAGACTACATCAGAAACCTTTTACCTTGGCTATAGGGAAAAAAACTGAACTGTTGTCCAGTGGTCCAACCCCTATTTTTAGTTGAAAGTAAATTTTTAATTTCATTTCAACACCAGACAGGGAAAGGAAACCAGACCCTGCAAAGCAAATGATTTGAGGCAACCTAGCCTTCATTAACAGCTGTGCCTGAGGCTGAGAGCCTCCTTACCACCTTGCTGTGATGCAAAAAATTCATGCAGCAAAAATAACAAACCTATTGTTGAGCACACCTTTGGCATAGTTCATGGGAAACCTTTTAGTTGGCTAAAATGTAAGTCCTGAAATTAAAATTTTTTGTTTACTGGTTTGTCTTCTGAAAATTTTCCTGAGAAACTGAATGTTGGGGTTTTATTAGCTATAAGCAGTACTTACAAGCAATACATACTTTTCTATGTTCAAAATGAACATAAACTATTAAAATGTAGGCATACCAGTCTGTGTATAGTAAATCTAAGTATTCATTTCACTTTGATGTAATTGTTCAAATAAATGTAACATTTGATGAATTCTAATTTATTTTGATACATCTGTATGTGCAGAAGAAGGAAGGTTAATGCTCTCAGCCATGTTATGGTTACCTCGGTCACCTGACCTCAGTCCCATTGGGCTTGTTTTGGAATAAGCTTGACTAAAGAGGTTAAACCAAGCAAGCAATCAATGCCCAACTGCTCTGAGAATGTTTGCAAACTGCACAGGGAGAGCTTACAGGAAGCGTTCCCTAAATAACTCATTGCCGGCAAGGTGGAATTTGCAAAGCTGTAATTCAGAGCAATGGCTGCAATTTAGAAGATGATGAAGCATTAAACATTTATGCTGACTTGAATGATAGCATTCAGAACTAGTGTTTTAATGTTCCTTGACATTTTTATAAGCAATTGATTAAACTACAGAACTAATGCGAAAATTTTGCAAATTTTAAAGAGCAATTTTATTTTTTATACAATTCAACCTAGGTATTGAATACAGAAGTTTTCAACTGTACACTAATGTATTTTACCCAGCGTGATATTAAACTGCACAATAGAAAGAGCTCTTCAAGGCACAAATCGTGTCCAAGAGGAAAACTGAATATATTACTCACTTCCGTCCTGGGCCAGGCCTGCTCCAGGTCGCAGCAGCAGGACCACTTTGTTTCCTCCAGCTTGAATCAGATCAATTGCCCGTGTATGGGAAATGCCACGAGCCGGCTCGCCATTAATCTCCACTATCTCATCTCCAACCTGTCAGCATTGCAGAAACACACCAATGAACAGCTAACGTACTCTGCAGAGTGTTTGTGCACACAGAGGCTCATTATCAGCTGATCTAAATTTTATGCTGCATGCAGATCCAGCTTTATAATACCCTATGGGCAGTTTCTTTTAGAGGAGATGACAAAATAACTCTAGATAAAGCCTGTAAACATGTCAGACTGCTTGGCTCTAATCAATGGTGACATTCTTTACAATCCTTTGAAAGGCAAAGTCATGACCAGGGATCAGATTCTGGCAGGCTATAAGATTGTTTCACACAAAGAAGCTTTCCGTTTTTTGCTCATTGTAGGGTCTCATTAAAATTTTGATAATCTAATAATTCCATTCCTATTGGGAAATTAAATTATGAGAGAAAATGGTGTCGGTTATTGTATCACCTTTCTGGAAAGGAATGTAGTTGTTGCAGGCCTCAGTAGAACACTTTTCATTATGAACTTTTTTTCTATCAAGGTTTGATTTATTCACCAAAAATTTATTTATGCAGTTTTTCTCATCATTTTGTGGGATACAATCATATTTCACCCCTTGAAAGATGATAGAGCTAATCAGACGAGGAAGCAATGAAAGCTATAATTTCATGGAGAAGCAGGTAAAACATGATCATAATTAATATGCGGACAAAAATATCCTTTTAGAGCACTTACATGGATTCTTCCGTCCAGCTGAGCTGGTCCATCTTCAGCAAGCCTCAGGATATACAAGCCCATATTGTACTCTGTGCCCCCGCGTAGACTAAAACCAAAGCCTCTGGGACCTTTCTCCAACTCCACAGTCAGACAACCCTCCAATAAAGAAAGTAACCCTCAGAATGCACAAAAATGCAGTCCAAATATTGTGCAAGCATTTATTGCACACCTTTGTGCAATTGGTGGGCTTTTAATGCACTCAAAACATTGATAATCACCTGGTTGGGTCCTGTTACACACAGTGTTCCCTGCTCACCAGGTGGAAGAGTTTTACGGTCAGACCAGTTGACTCCATCCCTTTTGTCCTCCAGGTCCAGGTTAAAACTAAACGAACACAGTTCTTTAATAAAACTTTCTTCAAATGGAAGGCATCAGGCGACCAACCCAAAAAGCCATTATGTAAATGATAAAACTGAATATACTGCTAGATTCTAGCTGGGAGGAACATTTATAATAGAGTGTGGGTATATACTGGTGTTTATTAGCTTATTATAAACACATAATAATCATGTCTCTTTATGTGACATACTTCTCAGTTTAATGAGCATGTCCTTAAATTAAATATGCTGACTGTATTGTTTTGTGGGTTAATGCGGTTTTGTTCAGGTTAATATCTCACAGATTATTGTAACACCATTTCAGTGAAATACTAAAATCTCAAATTTGTGTATTTGTATTTAATAAAATATATGTAGTTGTCCATTTCAATACTACCTATAAATGCACAGACAATCCTCTTAGGCCCAAAGTGGGTCTGAGAAAAGGGAGTAGTAATTTTTAATACATTAGTACAATTTGCAAGTTTTATTCTTATCTTTCCTTCTATCTCTTACCGCTCATCCTGCAGTGCTGACCTTTGTCCAACAGCCCTATGTTGAAGAGCTGGACTCTGTTTTGCAGAACTTGCTCCCGATGGAGGGCCCTTGTATTCTGAAATATATTGATGTTACACTGATCAGTGCTGAAACATTTGAAATGCAAAAAAAGAGAAGTAATATATTACAAAGCTATTTTACGGCAGGAATCATAACTTTAGATGCAGAGATTTTAAAATACACCCATGTTACTCCAAGCATGAAAACTACATGATGCCAGTTAAAAAAAGTAGTAAAAGGAGAGAAGCAAACAAAGACTGTAAAAGTTGTGTCAAGCTAACAAAAAATCAAATGAAACTTTAAATTAGTGCTGGGTGATGTATTATAGCAGTTAGATGGCATTGCATGAAAGAAAGACAGGTGGAAAAGTAAAAAAAAAAACGTCTTAAATTTAAAATGTCAAAATTGTACTAAATTAAAAGCTTAGAAAATGAAAGGCACAATTAAATGTATCATGTGCACACAGCCTATCAGCAGCCGTGATGGCATGATACTATGAATGACTGGTCTGTAGTCAGTATGATTGCAGCCTCATGCACTGGATACTGAAAGGTCCTTGGACAAGATGCTAGCCCCTCACACTGCTTCTACTCAGCAAATCAGTGTAAAAGGTTGTGTCTGAATGGGTGAATGCAGCTCGTAGTAAAAAAGCTTTTTGAGTGGAGAGCAAGATTAGCGAAGCACTGTGTAAAGCGTCACCATTCAGTGTACATCACTTGCCTATCTTGGACTCTGGTAAAGGCACCATTATTTGAATGTTTTAAAATAACTTATTACATACAAATGACATTGTACTTTTAAAAACCCATTCGTGTTTGAACAAGGCAAATAAAATTCTAAAAGTATTACAACACCATCATCATTGTAAACATACCGTATAACTACATGGTGTAGATTTGTTTGACCTGCTGGAGACATTTAGCTCCTTATTAAATAAAGATGGCACAAAAAAAATGCCCCACCTAAGGTTATAAAAAAAAAATTCAGGCAGGCAGCAGGCAAGAACGGCCATTAAAACTGCTCTCTGTTCCCAGGCAATTACGGTGTTGTTAAAGGTGATGCAACCTAGTGTTAACTTTGTTTTCTTTTTGAAGCTACATTGCTATCAGATTCAAAATGAATATTTATATGCAAAGAATCATTTTAGTTTAAACACTTATTTAGCTATATCCCTGTCATTTGTGTATTATTCAAACATAACATAGACTCAAGGTTATTTTATTACATTTTCATTTTTTGTAAAATTTTTATAATATTTTTCTTTAAATAAATTAAAGGTTAATTTTTAATTTTCTGAATACCTTAGCTTGAAATTAACCTCAGAATATGATGTTAATATATTTAGATATTCTGATTAGGTCAAAGCTTGATTCCTCTAATTACCTTGCAAAACCAATTTCTGATTTCCAATTTTTAAGCTTCAGAAACCAACTTTACATTCTAACATTCTGATAACAAAAGGCAGGATCTATTATCAAGAATGCTTTTCTTTCTGTGGATAGAAAGATATTCACCATCCTCAGGAACCACAGTGAGGGTGACAACAGTGCCAGCATCCTTGATAAGCTGAACAATGTCATTGTGCGAGAGCTCGATGATGGAGCGGCCGTTGACTGCCGAGATTCGATCTCCGACGTGGAGCAGGCCGCAACGGTCAGTCGGACTGCCTTCAATGATACGTCCAATTTTGTGAGGGATAACTGAAATGACAGATATGAACAATAATGAGACATTAAGATTCAGCTCAAGGAATTATCTAAGATTTATCAAGTATATAAAGACATTTTTGAATAGCATTGATACATGTTCTATATCTATATATTTAAATTTTGGTAATGTAAACATCCAGGTTTCAGATTTTAATAGATTTCCCTAAAAAAACAAAGTAGGAAGTTTAATCCTCACCACCATATGGTGGTTTGCTCTTGGATGTGAGGATGACAAAGCCAAAGCCCTCATTCTCCTTGCGGTGGAGCGTGATGTCGAAAGACTCGTGGTCCAGTGCGCTGGGCATTGGTAGGCGAGGTAGCTTTGGAGAACCGTTCACCAGCACAGGAGCCATTTCCTGAGTGTCTTCATCTGTTGCTTCTGATTTGAAATAAAACAAATTCTAATGTGTTCGCATTTTGTGGAATGGGTTTTGAATGTTTTTCGATGTATTCCACAACGTTAACACACTTTCACAAGTGCTGTGGGCAGTGGTGAATGAAAAACATAGTCAAGGTGAAGCCCAATCATCTACCTCAGTGGAGTGGTTATGTTAGTGATGAGACAAAATTTATCATATCAATTTGTGTCTTATTACTGACCTCTGAAGATGACCTTCCGACGAACAGTCAGCATGACTTGACCATTACGGGCTGCATTGGTCATCAGGTCCAACACCTGCTTGTGTGACCGACCTTTGACCATCACTCCGTCGATGCCAATGAGCTCATCTCCTGCTCTGAGGCGACCATCCTTCTCTGCAGCTCCACTGGGCACAATGGCCCCAATGTAAACCTGGGGAAACACATTCTGATATAGGCTTAAGACATGGCCAGTGAGAAGGAAGAAAATGTTGCAGCTGTAAATACTATGAGACAACAAAAAGAAGCCCATTAGCACTGCTATTTTATCTGAATTTGATTACAGTCCAAAAGATGCTTAATATTTAGCTCTTAAATCCAAATAATGCAATTTTCAAACAAATGTACAGCTTAGAAATCCACTTTTCTTGTCTCAGAGGTTAAGACTTGACTGTTTTCAGAGGAAACATAGATATAGTGCAATTTATTAGTTGTATGATCTATTCTAGCGCCCTCATAATTGAAATGATTTGAAATCACCAGCAATTTGCATGGGCTGTGATGAGCTGCTGCTGAGATCTCGCGAGAGCTGTGCGTAAGTAATATGGCGGTAAACTGGTAAAACAAACAAACTCGGGTAAAAACAAACCATAACATTTGAGCCAAATATAGCAAACGTTTAATAATAATAACCATTATTTTGTATTTCTCCATAAACAAACTGGACGAGGAAACCTTGGACAGCCTGGAAAGCTACTTGGACGAGTGCTTTGACAGCATTCTTATGGGCAAGCCACAGAAATCCACCTCTGCTGTGCCGACAAGCACACCATCACAAAAACGCACCCGTTCTGAGGCCAGCACCTCCACCATCTCTCCAGAGAAAAGCTACAGCGATGTCCTGGACTCAATAGATAAGAAGCTAACCAGCCTAGACGCCCGTCTGGGCCTAGTTGAGGTTCTCCACAAAGAGTTTCAAGCTCTAAGGGAATCCCTGGAGTTCAGCCAACAACAGGTAGCATCGCTCGCTGCAGAAAACCAAACGCTTAGGGAGAGTGTAAAGAAACTGACCGAGGGGATGACGCAGCTGTCCGGAGAAAGTAAGAGGATGAAAGAAACTATCTTGGATATACAGGCCAGGGGAATGCGGGACAATCTTGTTTTTTCCGGGATCCCAGAACAGGCTGAGGACGACGCTGAATCCACCGTCCGAGATTTTCGCCAACATCAGTTAAAGCTCCCAAGCGACACACTAAAAAACATCACTTTTCACCGCGTCCACCGGCTCAGAGGTAAGAAGCCCAACAACAGCCGGCCGCGACCTATTGTTGCTAAATTTGAGCATTACAAGCAAAAAGAGCAGGTCAGAGGCCAGGGCAGAGAGCTGCGGGGAACGAATTATAGCGTTAACGATCAATACCCGAAGGAGATCCTGGATAGAAGGCGCGTTTTGTTTCCAATCAGAAAGAAATATATCAGTGAAGGCACCAGAGCTACAGTAGCGGTAGATAAACTGTATGTTAATGGGCAGCTGTTCAGGGACCCCCAGCTTACTCCTTGGCTTTATTAGTCATGTAACACTGGTCAGATAAGAGTTGTTTTATCAGTCAACTATAATCTAATGTTAGCACAGCTCTGTAAAGTTGTTTACATCACTCAATGTGGGCGGGGCCAGGGCTAAGCACTGGGATACTGGCTGTTTTTTCTTTTCTCATCTTCACATATCTATCACCAAATGTCTTTGTCACTCATTTTTTCTTCTTTTATCACTCACACACACACACAGAATTTTTTCATAACATAACTATTTCTTTCTCTCTCTCTCTCACCCTCACCCTTCACACCTTCACAACTTTCTTCTATTTTTCTCTTTCTTATATCTCGGCTTTTGGATTTTCAATCAGGCAACCCCAGGCACAAACTAATAATACACCTGTGTTTATCTGTTTCTATGGTGATATGGACTTTACAACTTTTATCTCAAAACTATGACTACTCTTAGGTTTGTCACGTGGAACATTCATGGAGCTGGCACCAGAGAGAAAAGAGTTAAGATTTTTAACCAGCTTAAAAGATTGAAGGCAGATGTTGTCTTATTACAAGAAACCCATAAATCTACCTCAGCTGCAGATGATCTTAAATCCCCTGAGTTTCCTAATGTGTTTTCTGCATGCTATAACTCCAGACAAAGGGGAGTAGCAATATTAATAAATAAAAATGTAAATTTTACAGTAATAGACACAGTTACAGATCCAGAGGGTAGATTTATTATAGTAAAACTATCTATACATAACCAAAAGTTATGTATTGTGAGTATATATGGTCCAAATGTTGATGACCCCTCATTCTTTCATTCCTTCTTCTCTGTGCTCCTTGAACACATGGATTGCTCACTTCTTCTTGGGGGCGACCTCAACTTTGGTTTAAATGAAGAAATAGACAGGCTCAGCACAGCAGGGACTCAGCGCAGCTGGAAATCTACAGATCTAGTCAAACAGTACATGAGCGATTATGGACTTTGTGATGCATGGCGATCTCTTCACCCCAATGACAAAAAATATACTTTCTTCTCAAATGTCCACCATTCATATTCTCGACTGGATTATTTGTTAGTCAGCAGCTCACTGTTGACTGACATTTCAGACACTGAGATACACCCTATAGCTGTTAGCGATCATGCTCCTGTTTCTCTAACTTTAGTAAATAAAACAGAAACACCTCAAAGCAAAAATTGGAGATTTAATATATCCTTACTTAAGGATAAAGAATTTATAAAATATTTTGAAAAAGAGTGGGCTTCTTATTTAGAAAATAATGACCTCCCTGGTACGTCGCCATCCATTCTTTGGGAGGCAGGAAAAGCTGTGATTAGAGGTAAAATAATCTCATTCTCATCAAATAAAAAGAAAATGGAAAAAAAACGTATTCAGGAATTAGAAGAAATTATTAATTCATTAGAAGCTTCTCTAGAGGAGGAGAGACTAGGCAAAATCCATACAGCAAAGCTAGAATTAAATCAAATTATTAATAAACAGACCCAGTTCTTAATTCAAAGACTTAGGATAGAAAACTTTGAACAAGGTAATAAATCAGGTAGATTTTTGGCTAACCAGCTAAAAATTAATAAAGAAAAAACAACTATATCTGCTATTAAAGATCAGACCGGGAATACAGTATATGATCCTGGAAGAATAAACAACACATTTAAGGAATTTTACAAGGCTTTATACTCACCAGAGATAAATCCATCGGATCATGAAATTGAACAATTTTTTGATAACATAACACTACCTAAATTATCTGAAAGTCAAGCGAAGGCCCTGGATTCACCACTAACAGCGGCTGAACTCCAGGAGGTCCTCCAAGGCATGCCCAATAACAAGGCTCCAGGCCCAGATGGATTTCCAGCAGAGTTCTATAAAGAATTCTGGAATATTCTGGCACCAACATTCCACAGAATGCTGCAGGAAACCAAGGAAAATGGCCGACTCCCACCAAATATGAATTCTGCCTACATTAGTCTTCTACTAAAATCAGGTAAAGACCCTTTGTTTCCTACCAGCTATCGTCCCATATCCCTCATTAATGTTGATCTTAAAATAATCTGCAAAGCCCTCGCAAAAAGGATAGAGAAAGTAACCCCTCTTATAATACATCCGGATCAAACTGGTTTTATTAAAGGGAGACATTCATCCACAAATTCACGTAGATTAATAGATTTAATAGATTTTTCTAACTGTAAAAACATTAAAACTAATATATTATCTTTAGATGCAGAAAAAGCATTTGATAGAGTTAACTGGAAATTCTTATTTGTAACCTTACATAAATTTGGCTTTGGAAATTTTTTTATAAACTGGTTGAAAATATTATACAGTTCACCAACAGCGTGTATCAGAACAAATAACCAAACATCATCTAGGTTTTATCTTCAGAGAGGTACCAGGCAGGGATGTCCTCTCTCTCCCTCCCTGTTTGCTATTTTTATTGAACCACTAGCTGCAGCGATCAGGCAAACTCACAATATTAAAGGCATAAAATGCAATAACATAGAACATAAAATCAGTCTTTATGCAGATGATGTATTACTTTTTCTCCAGCATTCACAAACCTCTTTCTCTCAGGTAATCGGGTTGATAAACTCTTACTCAAATGTTTCAGATTATTCTATAAATTGGTTAAAATCTACAGTTCTTCCAATCAATTGTTCTGTCCAGAATCCAACTAATACACAACTGCAGTCAGGGAATATTACCTATTTAGGTATCAATGTCTCACCAAGACTGGCAGATTTAATAACGTTAAACTACATCCCACTTTTAAAAAAAGTGGAAGATGATCTTGCCAGATGGAAATCTCTACCCATATCACTTATGGGAAGGGTTGCTTCAATAAAAATGATGGTTTTGCCCAGAATCAACTACTTATTCTCAATGATCCCAAGTAAACCATCACTAGACTGGTTTAGATCTCTGGACTCCTCTATCTCTAAATTTCTTTGGAAAGATAAACCCCCACGTATCAGCTTAAAAACACTGCAGAAGACCAAAGAAAAAGGAGGTCTAGATCTACCAAACTTCCATCATTATTTCTTAGCCAACAGGCTCCAATACATATCAAGATGGTTAAAACATAGCTACCTAGACGAGTCCTGAATAGACGTAGAACAGACACTATGTAATAAGATAAAACTTTCAGACCTACCATTTATTAGCTCAAATATAAAACAATATGAATGCTTTAAAAGCATAAATATCAGCTCCTCTCTGACAGCATGGTGGGAGTTTCTAAAAATGACAGAGTCCACAATAATCCCATGCAGACGTACACCCATCTGGAATAACCCCGACATCTTGCAAAAAAAATGTATGATAAGTTTCCCAGTCTGGAGGTGCAATGGAATTGAATACCTGGAACATATATTTGATGGAACAGACTTTATCCCATTTAATACATTAATTACACAATATGGAATTGATAAAAACAAATTCTTAGAATATCAACAAATTAAATCTATTATTAAAGGTAAATTTAGGCTCAATACAGCTGAATTACAAATTCCAGCAAGAGTTTTAGATTTTCTTAATCTCAACCCCCCCCCAAATTGCTATCTAAAATATACAAAACTTTATCTACATTAGATGAATCAATAGCCATCCCTATTTCAAAATGGGAGGTGGATTTATCAGCCAGCTTTGACCAAAACGTCTGGTCTCAGATATGTTTAAGAACCTTTAAAATAACAAAAAATCCTAATTTGCAATTAATACAATACAAAATCCTTCATAGAGTACACTATACAGGTCAACGAATGTTTAGGATGGGTTTTACATCGTCTAATACCTGCTTACAATGCACAAGCAATATAGCAGATACTTATGCTCATGCGCTTTGGTTCTGTCCACCTGTTAAGAAATTTTGGTGCCAGATTTGTGAGGACTTATCAAAGTGTCTGAAATGTAACATCCCACCATCTCCCTCAATTTGCCTGTTAGGAAATTTAAATGATGTCACCATGGACACAAAGTCAGTTCTAATGGTTCACATTGCCTTATGCATCGCTAAGAAAACTATCCTCCTGAACTGGAAAAATAAAAAAGCTCTTAATATTAATCAGTATAGAAATCTCTTGTTGGACCATATTGGTCTTGAGACGGCGTCTGGCTCCATATCTGATCAATCTCTCTGGGCTCCTTTGATAGGCTCCATCACCTAGTGGGGGTGGGGGGCACTTGGTTTTGTCGTTTGGGACACTGTTGCTGATGTGGGGGTTTTGGGGTTGGAGGCGTCTGGGGGGGACCCCGGGGGGTGGGATCACTGGGCGGATGGGGCGCTGGACGTAGTGGCCGGCCTGGGGTTGGGCTTTGGGTGGTGACTCCTGATGGCTGCATGCGGTGCCTTGGGGGGGTTGCACTGGCGGACATGGGTTACTGGCCTGGTGGCCGGGCTGCCCCTGGGTAGGGTCTGGTGTGGGCCTGGGGATTCGGGGCTCGGGGGCGCCGCGCCCCCTAGCTGTGGTCCTGGCTGGGGATCGGCCGGCGTGGGGTCTCTGTTGGCTGTGGGGGTCGTGGCCGGCCGGTGGCCGGCATGTGCAGCCGCCTCTCTCTTTTTCTCTGGGCCGATTGTCATCGCCAGTCCCTGTATGGCGTCTCGCCTTGTTTGCTGGTTGGGGTGCCTGACTGCTGGTCGCGGCGTCTGGGTGGCGTTTCTGGGCCGGATCAGTCCTTTTTTGCACTGGACTTGGCTCCTGGGTCTTGGTCTTTGTGTGGGGCGCTGGGGAACTCAACCTGGGTGTCTAGTGTCTTTTGTGTTTTGAGGGTAGAGCGAATGTCAGTGTGGGTTTAGTTCCCCTTCTGGGATGGGGCTGGGGGGACTGCCTTGGGGTCCGTGGGGCTTTGTGGTGCTGTGGCCGTGGGCCCCGGGTCGGACGTGCCATGGCCTCCCTCCCCTGGTGGATCCCGGTGAACAGCGGTGCCTATTGGGGTCAGTGGGGGAGCTGGCTCCCTGGGAAGACATTTTGTCTCCCAGTCCTTCCCTCCCCATCCCTGGACACCTCTGTCTACCCGCTCCATCACTTTACCACTCATATAGGGTCTTGGGGCATGGGCACATCACTGGGGTCCCGTGGTGTCCTGGATCCCAATTTTAATATACAACTTAGACACTCCCACTTATAACATTTTCACACGACACATATGTAGGGACTTTGGGGTGGGCACACTTTTCGGCATCCAGAGGGGGAGCGGTACAATCAGCTTCACCTCTGGTGCCGGTGCCCACTGTTAAAGCACATATAGACACTGAGGGCTCGGGGTGGGGGTTGGGGGATGTGTGGCTGCCTCCCCCACATCCCACCCCTCTGTTTTAAATGCACATTATAACAACACGCATCAACATCATACTCGAGCGGGAGGATGGAGGCTAGGGGTCTTTTCCCACCCCTGTTCACTACGGGCCATCAGGGGTTGGGGTCCGGGGCTGTCGGGCTGCTTTGCCACTGTGGGGCCCTTGGCGGTCTGCTTGTCTCCATCCTAGAAGGTAGGGGGTCCACCTCCCGGGTCCGGGGGCTGGTGGCTCTACTGGGGCATCAGTACCTGGACCTGGGAGCATAAAGTGTGCATGGGGTGTGTGAGTGAGGGTACAGTGTCATTTTTTTGGGTGTCTTGGTGAGTCAGTGAGAATGTATGTGTTTAAGAGGGAGGGAACGTATGACTGTGTCTGTGTGTCTTTGTCTACCTGTCAGGTTGGATCTTGGTCTGCCCCCTCGCCTGGCGCACCTCAGGCCTTACACTTAATGGGGGGCCTATTTCCCCTCCGTCACTCCCCGCCGGTGACGGGGGCCCTTGCATGCCGGTGCGCCGGTGGTCAATCCGGTTCGGACCTGGTGCGTGCCTGGCCGGGCCTGGGGGGGCCGGTGTGTCGGTCGGCCGATGCGCTGGGCCGATATCTTCCTTTGGTTGGTTGGGGCACCTCTTTTAGAGGTGCCAGGTTTGGGATTGTTGGGTGGTGCCTGCTCGGTGGCTCGGCGGGATGCGGATCCGGCGTCTCTGCTCGTTTGATCACCTGTTCTGTGCGCACCGTGCGTGGCCGGTTCATTGGCGGGTGGGACCGGCCCTGGCCCTCGTTGGATGCCTGGTCTCGGCGCCCTGCGTTGCGCGGGATCAGGACCCGGGAGCTGGTACAACTTGGCGTCCAGATGCTGACTGAGCCCGGCCTGGGGATGCTGTCCGTCCCCTGCGGCTATTGGTGGGGCGCTGGGATGTTGGCGGTGGGGATTGGCCTAGGGTGGAGGTGTCGCGTGGCGGCCGGCGGCCGGCCGCGGCCCCTGCAGTGCCGGGGGCCCCTCGTCGGCCGGTCCCTTGTCGGGTCCCTGCTGGGCGGTGGGGTGCCCCTGGGCCCCGGCTCCCCCGGTCTGTTGACCGGCGGAGCCCGTGGGCTCGTCACTGCTGCCCCCCGGGCCCCTGGATAGTGGCCGCTGGGTGTTCCCCTGGGGTTCTCCTTTTCTCCTCTCTTGGGGGATGCGGTCGGCCCCGCCCGGGTCCGCCTGGGGCTCTGGCGGTCCTTTGGACGTCTTTGGTCCGATCTCCTTCATGTCTGCATCGATTCCTGGGAGACGGATTGATGCCTGCTCACACCAACTATCGAACACTCTTATGGAGAAACCTTATATGCACCAGCATGCTAACACACACACATTGATGTGGGGTCTCTGGTGTTTAAGTATATATTCTTGGGCTGAGGTTATCATTACTAGAGCTTGATTAATCGGTACCATGAGTTTCTCTGTGACATTGTTGTTGTATTTTTATATCTATTTTTGTGTGATGTGGTTGTGTAATTCTTAGTTCACAATGTTTGGTTGGTTTTGTCGATGTTCCTTTTTCGTGTTTTGTTTTTCCCCCTCTCTCTGCCGTCCTGTGGGTATGGAGGCAGACTTCAATGTTTTCCTGTGTTTTCTTTGTTCCCCTTCCTCTCTTGTATTTTCAACTCACCCTCTCTCATAACATTTTGTTCCCTACCTCTCTTCTTCATCTTCCTTCTTTCTTCTCCTTAATTTTCCGTCTCCGTGTCCATAACATCAGGAAATAAAAAACCCAACAATTCATAATAAAGATTTTTCACACATAAATCAAGTGGAGTACTATAGCAAAAGCTGTACTGCTCCGCTTGTGAAAGTAAATCTGTTGGGCTTCTACTTGGTCCTCAGACACCAATTCTGAGCTCCACACTGCCAAACAGGACACGTTTAAAATAAAAAAAATAAATAAAAAAAAAATAAAAATAAAACTTTGAATTTACACTTGGATGTTTTTTTATGGATTTTCTGTTTCCCTGCTTATTTTCAAGATCAATTAAAATCACATCTTCAGTGAAAAAAAAAGTTTCCTATGAAAAATATGCTCTGATCAAATTCAAGATGATTATATTGTTGCTTTACTCATAAATGTTTTGTCAGGCTTCATAAAAGGTAGTTGTAAATGATGTATGGAATTCAGACACAATGCACATAGTCTTGCAAACCAAATTGGCTGCAGATGTACGGATTTTAGACAGATATGCACTGATAAGGTATAACATAGAGACCACCTGCTTAATAGTGTGTGGAGCCTTTTAATGCCACAACAGGCTTGACCCACTGAGGTACGTACTCCACTAGACTCCTGAAGTTGTGCTGTGGTTTCTGGCTCTATGATCTTTTAAATGTTATGTTACATTGTGGGGGCTTCTTGCATAGGACCCCTTGGGAAACACATCCCATTTATGTTTGATTGAATTGAGATGTTTCTGCGTTTCAGTGGAAGAATAGATTATATTGCTGAAAGAGGAAACAGCTATCCTGAAACTGCACTCAGTCATCCATGTGATATAAAAGAAAACGTGACTCATGAGACAAGACCACCTTCTTCCATTGCTCCACATGGTTAATTTCTGGTTCTCACATTTCCACTGTTGTTCTCTTTCGGCAGTGGACACAGTGGTCACCTTGAGCACTCTGACTGATCTGCTGCCCTATATGCAACAAACTATGATGCAACATCCTCACACCTTTTTATTTGAAACAGCATTAGGTTCTTCAGCTATTTGAACAACATTTTCTGTGGGACTGGACCACATGGGAAAGCCTTCGTTCCCAATTCGCTTCCTTGAACATTAGTCATCTATGATCCTATCACTGAGTCGCAGCTGTTCCTTCCTTGGACCACTTGATAGATACTGATCACTGCTGATTAGGAACACCCCCAAAGAGCAGTGGTTTTACTAATACTCTGAGCCAGTCATCTAGCCATCACAATGTGACCCTTATAAAAGTTGCTAAAATCTTTAAACTTGCACGTTTTTCATGTTTCTAACACAACAGCTTTGAGGACATTTGCTCAACAATATAACTCAGCTATTACAGTCACAGCTGCCATAATCCAGAAATAATCAACGTTATCACTTCATCTGTCATAATCTTATGCCTGATTAGTGTAGGGCCATGGCCTTTTAAAAAGTGACATTCTTAGGTTGGACCATCTGTTACGTTAAAGGACAAAAATCATACCCTTTTGGACTGTGGAGGCTTTTGAGTAGGTAACATATAAGCGATGCCCTGATGAGCCAGATTGTAATTAAAAATACAAAATTTGTTTTTAAATAATTAATTCTTATAATTCAAAAGGTGGCATAACCTCAAATATTTTTAAACAGTTTTCCATATATTTAAAAAAAAAATTGAATTTCCTACCACAGAGTAAAATGGTTTTAAAAACTTACTGGCTGTTGTGGACCTTCTCCTCCCAGAACGCGGAAGCCGAAACCTGTTTCAATGTCTCTCTTCAGAAACACATCTATGTCTTTGGTGTGAGGCTCTGTGGATGAGAAGAATTTAACCACAACTTAGTTTCAGTGAAGGATCACAGTTTTAAGTAATACAAAAAAGACTATTAAAAGCAGTTAATATCTGTCAACACTCACGCCTGCTCTCCAGCAGGGCTTTGGACTTCAGGTACATCTCTGTGGCATCTCGCTTGGGGGAGTCAGAAGAGCGCAGGGTGCTCGTGTTGGAATGGAAAGGCAAGGCCTGGGGAGTTGCGTCTCCAATGGTGTCTAAGGTTTCTGTGCTGGCAGTCATTTCTTGTCTCTGATGACATAAAGAGGTGGCAAATTAATCACTTGCTGTTTTATGCTTAATCATTATACAAAGGACAAGCTTTGTGTGTAACTTTTCATTGTATTGTTGTATTTTGTTATATCATACACTTACACATACACAAAGTTTGAGCACCTCATTATCTTTGACAAGTGTCTGAGCATCAAACAGAGTTAGATAACAAAAGCTGGAAAGGTCACTTTTAATAACGTACACCGGTTTTGCCTCCATATTCCGTCTATTGTTTTGAGGGTTAGGCACTGGGATCTGAGTGTAATATAAAATCCAAGAGAGAAAGTAAAGATTTCCCCAAGGCTGTGCTAGGCCTTCTCAGCATGAAAAGGGCACCCTCTTTATCTAAAACTGTTGTATTAGTAATACCGCCACATCTAAAGAGTGCTCATCCAATCCTCATTACCACCGCAATCCCCAGACAGTAGCCCAAAGAATATGAATAGCGAATGGAGGTAATTAAGACCATATTTGAGAACAAACAAAAGAAGGGAGCCTGAAAGATAATCAATATTCAAATTTATTGCTATCATTTAATTTGATGCAACATAGGCTTACTGGTTAAGCTGAAGGACAAAATGTTTTGAAATCAAAATGAAGGATATGTCTCCGTGGGGAAACAATGGGTATAAAAAAGGGAATAATGCGTTTTTACTCACAGGCTTCAGAGACTTTACAGGGGATGTCTGACCTGTATTGAGAGGAAGAAAGACAAAAAGACAGGGAGTTCAGATTAATTATGTTCATATTTGAAGCAACAACTCATCCGAAAGCTCCAGCAGATGGCACTGTCTCTCTGACTAAGAGACAGCAGAAAGAAGTGTCAAAATAAACCAGTGAGCTACTCAAAACTCAAGAGGTGTGCTTGCTAAAGAATGCTCCATTAGGGAATATTTAGCCATCCATGAGATTAAAGATACGTATGGCATATAGTGTTGGTTCATCACATTCTGAGCTGAGTACACACTGCAGCCCAACTGTGGAGCTGAGAAAGCAGGTAAGGGCTTTAGTGTTTCATGCATATACTTCCATAGCTGATAATCCTTCTTTTTGCTTTACAGTACACCCACATGTATCATCTAAAGCATTCAGATAGTTCACCATTAGACCATCTCGCACAGCCCCCCTCCTGTCTCCTGTCCTCCTCAACTTTCTGCATTAATTGAATTAACAGATACTCCTCTGAAGCTTGCAGCCCCCAGGGCAAGGGTGACCACTTGGCCTCATTTAAGGTTAATGGAGCCTGATGCACTGTATAGGGAAGATATTTTTATGCATCACTGTAACAACTCCTAATCCAACTTCGTCACGAAAAATTGAAAAGGAGACATTTGCTGCACACCCAAAACACACCCTACTGCACCCTGCTGTTACCTCCACCCAGCTCTCTGATCTTTTGTCTTCAGTGAAACTCATCACTAATAAAAACGCAGTCCTATAGGGAGCCTCCTATAAGCCACGGCCCGTCTAATATGGGTTAAAGAGGGCATTAGCTGTTCAGTTAAGCAAGCTGGGTGAAGCCAAGTCCATATATGTTTCAACAGTGGGAATCATGCAGTGGAGCAGGACATGATGGTGGTGGCACAGCAGTTAGTGCAACAAGCATGGGTGTTTGGGCAGTGAGGGAAGACGGTTTAGGCATGGCTTGGGGCAAGGAGTACCCAATGGACCTTCCCTCCTTAGCTGTTTAGCCATGGATCTTTTGAAGGCCCCGCATAAAGAGGCACACTGAAACCCCCTGAGCTCTGTTGATGATCAAAGCCAATCTGGGGTTCACCAACTTGCGCAGTGAGTACCTCGGGCATCTAGGGAGAGATGTAGGAGACATTTGAAGAATGCCTTCCCTCCTCTCTCTACTCTGAGAAATCAAGCACGTCCCCACACTTATGTAATTCCCTCTCTCAGACATGTAACAGAGGCCTTACACTTCTGTTACAAGTTGTCATAAACAGAGGCAGCTTGAGTTGAGGTGCAGAGGATGAATGTTGGAGAAATACTTGGGATGTACAGTCTGTTTAATGCAAGTGGTGGTAAGAAATAAAACTCTTATGAACTGGATTTAAACAGCATCTTCAGTAGCTAAAGTGGGGAAGTTGGATCTATCCAGCAAAAAGCAGCTGCAGCCTCTCCAATGGAAGCTTTAAAACACACTGCAGACACAGTGGCATACTTTTACAGTACAAAAATGTGTTATCACTCAGTGCCCCTAAACTAGCCACAACACCACCTCACCTCCCATTAGTATCAGCACTCTGACCTCCCCTCCAAGCAGCACTGTAGGAGTAGTATTAACAATAGGAATATATTATGTTAGACAAAAACTATGAGAACAGAAAACAAAATGAATGCACAAAGATGGTAAATAAATGAAAGAATAACAAGCAAGAAAACAACTATATGGACATACAGGCAATCAGTCCGTTGGATACAGAGACACTTGTGTTCAGAATAATAGCAGTCTACCAGTATTCACCAGATCAGTCACGGTTTCTGGTAGAAATGTGAATTTAGAGTTTTGTAAATAATTTTATAGCAGAATAACAGCATACCAACAGACTTGTATGCTGCTGATTCTGCGTAACTGAATCATCAAATGAAAGGGGCATGTTCAAAGAGTCACTTAAAGAGCAGGTGTCAAACCGCTGGCCCCCATTTTAAAACAAGGCAGCAAGTGTTTTATAACTGCTGGTTTTGGTGCATTTGCCCCTGAGAATCTGACTAACTTTGTTGTTTTAGACAATAATCAGCTCCAAAAGTCTAAAGTGACCTGTGAGTAGTGAAACAATTAGATGTTGTCTGTGTGAAGACCAAGGTGATGGCAAAAAACCCTCTAATAGTGTCATTGTTTGGAAAATTAGATGAACTAGAGGTTAAAATTAGCCACAGAGCATAAAGAGAAAAAGCACATCATTTTGTACAATGCTGAAACTAAAACTGCTCTTTCTGGGTACAAGGGCTGCAGACAGTTTTTTAAGACAACCCCAAAAACAAAATTTAGGCCAGACTGCACTGTAAAGCACTATTTTTCAAGCATCATGGTATGATGGTTTTCTCATACTGTGGTGTCAGTCCTGTTTATTAGCCTATATAGGAAGGATTATGGGTTAAGATAAATACATTGAAATACAGAAATAAGTTGTGTTGCCTTATACTGAGGTGGATATGCCTTTAGAATTAGTGTTTTAATAAGACAAGGAACCCAAACATGTTTTTAAGGCAAAACCAAGAAATGCACAAGAATAGTGAATTGTTAATAGGTGCCATTATTTCTGTGCTAATATGAGAAGTTTGACCTTTACTGATTTTTGTAAGCACATCACTATTATTTCAAACACAACTGTTTATATTGTATGGTACTGTGCATATGTTTTAAACCACACCAGATTTTTCTTCCAAGGAGACAGTCTAGATCAGAAGCTTTTTTTTGGGATTTTGGCTGCATTCACCCTTTTTCTGTTCAGTCTGTGAAAACTTGACCATGAAATAGACACACAGACACATTATTCGTCTGTAAAATGAGAAAATTGGATGAGCGGAGAATAAAAAAAGTGTCAGATCATAAAAAACGAGCAACAGAAGAGGAGTATTTTTTTAAGAAAAGGGCAAGGTACTGGACTGAACAATAACTATACAGAAAATTAGTCAAATCCTGCTCAGCCTGTTTCTCTTGATCACTTCAAAAGATTACAGGAAAGTCTGACTGCATGAAGGCAAAATATGAATAAATAAGGAATGACTAAAAATTTCTGGAAAGTACAATATGGCACATATTGATCCAGATGGACAGATCAGACACAGAGATGTATGACTGCTTTAGTCTCTCACCTCCTCTCAGTACCAGCACGTTGACCTCACTGCCCACAGAAAAGTCTTTCAGGATGTCCACCACTTGTGCATGACTAAGAGTTTGAACATTTTGCCTGTTGATCTCCTTGATTACGTCTCCCTTTTGTAGCCCACGGCACCACTGGGCATCCAGAATCATCTTCACCTTCTGGCCCAGAGGACAGTCAGCAATGGCAAACCCAAATCCTCCAGGCCCTTTCACCAGTGGTACGCTCACTAGCTCTGGCTGCAGCATTGCCGAAGCCCCCTCTCCCTGTTCAGGCTGCCTCCCATTGGGCAAAGCAGCTACAACAGGCCGACCACTTGCGTCAGTGGTAACATAGTGAAGTTCCTGTGAAGAGCCATGCAGGACATCGCCTTTCACTAGCAGCGGTTGTCCATTAATGAGAGGCACAGCTGTCACTACCTCCCCACCGTGGAGAGCCGGCTGTGACTGAGTTGCTGGTGGAAGAGGAGGAGGGGGAAGAGGGTCATCGCTACTGAGATCTACATCTGGAGGAAGCGGGTATCCGCGACAAAGAACCATGTCTACGTATTGGTTGATGGGGATGGACTGGAACATCTGCACCACCTCTGGATGGGTCTTTCCCAGAACACATGTCCTGTTAATTTCAACGATCACATCCCCTGTGGCAAATAAAAACAGAAAAAAATTAAAAAGGAGGACTTGTATTTTTTTGCTGGTTTTGCTGTATCAACCTAGATGTTACTGCTCCACATTTCTTTGGAAAAGACTTTTCATGTTCTCTGTCAGATGTGTGGTTTCTCTGAAACTTCATCTCTTACCTTTTTCCCATTTTGGCAACTCCCTTCACTGCTTTAATTTATTTTGTCTCATTCACTCGTTTTTATCCCACCTACACTTACTACATTGCACACCCGAGCAGTACTCTACTTACAAATGAAAAGAGCTGAGATAGAAATAGATTTCTGTCACATATTACTATTCAAATGATTACATACACGCACACCACACACCATACCTGACTGACAGCTCATGGTGTCGCAGGAACCAAAGTCAGAATGACTGCTGAGAAACAAGTCCCTATGTGACTGACAGATGAATAGTTGTTTTATTGTCTTACTGAAGCCATGTGGCAAAGTTAGCTTAAGAAAGTACAAAAGAAGTAAAACTAATACAATACAAATTGTATTCATATAGTATGTTTCAAGACAAATATTCCACAGTTCTTTATTTTTAAGCTGCTTTTTAAAAGAGACTATCAAATCCACTGATAAAGTCAAAATTACAGTGCCATCTAAAAATGCTTGCTCCCTTACAGATATTTTCTTTTTGCTTTTTTGTCTCACTTAAATGTTTAAAATTGTCAAAAAATGGATAAAAGTAACCAAATTTAATTCAAAGTACTGTTTTCAAATTATGATTGTTTAAAGGAGAAAAGGATTACCATGCAACCTGAAAAAGCAAGAAACAACAAGCCCCTAACCAGTTGTGCTACTCTTAGCAGCAACAACTGCCAAACAGCATTTGGGATTACCAAGAATAAGATCTAGACAAAAAAAGATTAATTTCATCTCATATTTCAGTGTGTAATTATATTAATTCATTCCTTAAAGTCTGAAGTCATGGCACGACATTTCAATAGATGTGCAAGCTTCAAATAAGCCACTCCAAATAAGCCACTCCAAAAACCATCATATTGGTTTGTTTTTTTAAACCACCATATTGATGTGAATTTTCTGGTGAGGTTTGGATCATTGTCCTGATCAATGTACTGCTGCAGAACACCACGTGCTCTTTAGCTTAAGGTCAAAAACTGATGGCTGGATATTCTGCCAGAAAGCACAACTTATGGTTGTATCCATTACTGCAAAACATCCAGGTCCTTAAGAAGCAAAGCAGCTCCTACCAGTCACCCTACCACCACCTACACATTTGACTAAATCACAAAGTGGCCACAGATTGTAAAGCATCATTTTCAAAGGATCTGCAGAAATTGGTCGTTTATACCTTACTGATCTTTCTGCCAGCTAAATGACATTTTAATGTGCAACCCTTTCTATTTTTGCCCTTATCTTATGAGATGAGCTGGAGCTCATAAAGTTGGGTTTGCTCACCAGATACCATCTTGTTGTCCTGGGCAGCAGGGCCATCGCTGAGCACATTTTTAACCTGCAGAAACTCGTCTGTGCGGTCACCTCCTATGATAGTAAATCCAAAGCCCTGGGAGCTTTTCTTCAGAGCTGTGTGGTACATATCCCCCTTCAGCTGGCTGGGGTCTGCAGTGAATCCAAGCATACTTCCCTTACCTGTGTACAAATTGGAAATGTAACTGTTGATGACACATTTTTGTGTTCAAGAAGTGACGCATAGTAAAAGAAAGTGTGAAGGAATGCAACCTCTGCACAGTGCAAAGCGTCAATTGCACTATCAAAATATGAACACATTGACATTCCTCTTGAAAGACTGCAAAATACAACCATGTGTGCTGAAACTTAATTATACACATTGTTTGGTAAAAAACAAACACAATAATCAGTCATTATCCAAATAAAAGATGTGATGTACGTTTAAACACAATAAACCCATCAAAACGTTTTTGTGTGGCCCTGTTGAAAAAGAAGCCCACACACAGATGAGGTGATAAAATTATAGCTCTAGGAGCTAATTTACTTGCCTCCTTTCATTATAAAACTATAGAGCAGAACATGCATGCAGTACCTCTGACACTATCTAATTTAGCATATTGTCCTTTTATCCCCTTCTCTATTTAATAAATGGCTAGCTTTGAGACTGTTGTGATTGTAGGCTTTATAGAAGTTGAGTGAGGAACAGCTAAAGGTCAGCATCAACATCAATAAGGACCAACAGCTCTGCTGTGGCATAAGCAATACATAACATAACCAACTCTCAGGGTTGCACTAAGCTGAGGATCTTCCTTATCTAGCAGTTCTGTAGTATCAGCAGTTTAGATCATGGACACATTTTTCCCTTTCTCTGCCTGATGGTCTGCAGCCTTGCTGCATTGTTGCTGTAACTCAAAAACAGTAAAACGGTAAAGGAAGCCATTGAAAAAAATGGTTCTACACTCCTTCAAAAAAATTTCTGTAGTAAAAGACGGCATTTAAGCTGTCAGCTACAGTGTTTGGGAATAATATTCATAAAGCTTGAACTTTCTCACATTTTGTCATGTTACATTCAGTGCATTTTTTTTATACATGGCAGACCAACACAGAAAAGCACATAATTATGAATTGGAAGGAAAATGATCCATGGTTTTCAATTTTCCCTACAAGTAAACATTAAAAAGTGTAGTACACATTTGTAATCAGCCACAGTGACTCAAAAACGCCATTTACTTTTAGGTAATGTCTCTACCAGTTTTGCAACATTTCTTCTTAGCAAAACAGCTCAACCTTAGTCACACAAATAGAGAAGATACATTTTCAACCTTGACACGTCTTGATTTACAACTAAGTTATGTTCTGAACTTTGACTGGGACATTCTAACACATTAATATGCTTTGATCTAAACCATTTAACTGTAACTGTCGCTGTATTTTTAGTGTCAAAGTCCTGATGGAAGGTGAACCTCTGCCCCAGATTCACATTTTTTGCAACCTTTTCCAGGTTTCATTCCAAAATTGATATTTATTTAGCTCCATCCATACTTCTATAAACTCTGACCAGCTGCCACACATAGGGCGCGATTTATTAAAGGTTTGTGCTGGTTAAAACGTGCGCAAACCTCACGGCAAGAGGAAAATTATGCAGCAGGTGATTTACTAAGCAGGCGCAGGGAAGACTGAGCCTGTTAAACCCGCAGCAACATGCTCGCAATCCATTTATCGCTTTTGCCCTTGATGAATATGCAATGTGGTTGTTTGTGTCAGAAGGCGCAAAATATTGGGAGAACATGCAAATAAGTAGGCGTTCCATGCGCAGTTTGATTTATCAAACATGAAACTCTTTGTGCCGGCTGTGCCTATTTACGCCACCACGATTCAACATCAGGAAGACACCTTTGGCTCAATTCTTTTGAGGCGCACGCAAGTTTGCGCTCTTTATTTGGAATATTGATAAATCAGGTCCCTAGTGTTTTGCATGCTGGTCAAAATGTAATTTTAGACTAATTAGGCCAGAGCACATTCTTCCACATATTTGCTGTCTCCTACATGGCTTCTGGAAAACTGAAAACAAGACTTTTTATTGCTTTCTTTTAACAATGTCTTTCTTGCCAACTTTCCATAAAGACTGGATTTATGGAATGCACTAGTAATAATTGTTCGGTCAACAACTTCTCACATCTGAGCAAGTGATCACTGCAGCTCTACCAGAGTTACCATTGGTCTCAAGGCCCTTCACAGAACATCTTTTTATATAGAAATTAAATTACATCCGGGGTGACTATGTACTAATTAGGTGACCACTGAAGGAAAAAGGTTCCACTGACTTCTATTTAGGGGTATCATAGAAAATGGCTGAACACTTTTTTATTGTGAATAAATGTTGAAAATCGTGCATTGTTTTCCGTTCCCCTCACAATTATGCAGTGCTTTGTGTGGGTCTAACTTATAAGTCAAAATAAATACAATAAAGTTTGTGGTTGTAACATGGTACCACGTGTAAAATGGAAGGGGTATGAAAAGTTTTGTTAAGCACTGTAAATTAGTCAACAATAAATGCAAAAACTGCAGTGACTGAAAATAATTATCTAAAAAACCCTAAAGTATGGAAATTAATCAAATCAAACACAATAACTCTACCTAAGGCTTTATTGTAAGACCAATGTGTTTTTTTATGATGAGTCTACAGTCTCAGGTAGTCTACATATTTATGAACAAACAACATTAAAGGATCCTATGTCACTCCTCCTTCCTTTCACAAAGCCAGCATTAGTCTGTCTTAAGCCCCCTCCCACCCACTGAACCTATAAGCTTTGTACATACATGCCATGAATACAATGACTATAAGGCATAAGAAATACCTTGTAGAGAATGTTACACAAATAACAGCATCCATTACATTTTTAGTTTTCTAAAACTTAGTGGTCCAGAAAATATGTATAAAGACAGGACGACACCACAAATCTTTGGTATAAATTAAATTTCAGAATATAATAACTGAAAAAACAGCTACTGTGCTACGGAAAGTGAAAGCTTCATATTGCTGTTTGGTTCAGATATATCTGTTTCCATGTCCTGCACCTTTCTCAAATCACTACAAACTTTTCCACATTTAGTTTTCAACTTCCTGTTCTGGATAGTCTAAATAACAACTCCACACCTCCGTCTCACTTCCCTCAGTTTTAATAAACACTCCTTAACTTTCAGAGTGTGAGAGAAATTTAAATACAGACAGTCTCGAGCTCTCATACAGTTCACCAGGCTAAAAATATCCACCATCGACAACTGCAAGTGTAAACTATAACAGCGAGTGAGGACACCAGATGTCCACCGCTGTTGAACGGTTCACGCAAAGCTTATTTACATAATTACATTGAAACAGCTCTAAATGTAATATTTTTTCCAAGTCCTCGCAGGGAGTCCTGAAATATATTCCTGGAAGGATGTGTTTAGGAAAAGAAGAGGGAGATGTAAAGAAGGGTGACAAGGAGACAGAAGAAGGAAGTGAGTGTGGGTTGTGCATGCCTGGACTTGTGTAGGATGGTTGAAATTTGGAAATTATAAAGCAGAGGCAGACAAAAAGAATTTCCACATTGTCAAGCAGCCATGAGGCCTGATTATTTAGGTGTGAGAAGTTTGAGGAATAGACTTCTTCTAACCTCACTTATCATATATGGGAAAATATATTCACCGGCAAATTTATTAGGAACACCTATTCAATTGCTTGTTATCACAAATGGTGACTCAGCCAATCATATTACCGGAATTCAAATCACTTCGGTATTGAGATGTAAAGATTGTGACTTGCTCAAATTCAAACCATGCATCGGAAAAAAAGAAAATTTAGGTCACTTTGAATGTGGTAAGCCTGTTCCACATGACATAGTTACTCTGAGAATATCAGTAAGTGTTGATCTACAGGGATTTTTATGCATAAACATCTCTTTTGTGTACAGAGAATTGTCTAAAAAGAGAAAAAATCCTACTGTATGAGTGTCTGTTGTGTGGATAAAAGTGCACAGGCTCACCAAAATTGAAAAAAAAAGAAGATGGATCTCAATTTCACCTGCAACATTCAGGAGGTAGGGTGAACATTTGGTAAAAACAACATGAATGCAAGGATCTTCAGGTACATCTCAAAAAATGAAATATTGTGAAAAACTCTATAGTTTTTGTCACTTATTTCAGAAAGTGAAACTCATACGGTATACATATACATTCCTTACATATAGAGTGAGGCATTTTATAATATACTAAAATCAAAAGAAATTTAGAAATCAAAAAAGATTCTTTGTTTATCGCTTCCTCAATGAAGTGTATGGAAATCGTACTAAACTGTGATTTTAAATCTGAATACGTGCTGAACTGTGTGTTTTGCGTACTGTTACACCCCTAATTATGCCATAAATATTACAGGAAAAGAGTATTTTTGTTAAACAAGCTTTCAGGCATTGAGGGTCACCTATTTAAACAAACCTGTACATTCAAATAAAAAATAACACAAAAGCCTGGATGGCAGCAGTAAAACTGTTTTGAAAACAGAAATCAAAAGGTCCTAAAAGTTATCCAGTTAAAATCAACAAACAAAATATTCTCTAGAAAAATTATATTATTTTACAGACATAATGTCTTATAGACAAATATTATATTGAAGTCTGAAGTTTATTTCGAGCAAGTGGTGTGCTATGTACATGTTACCACAGAAAATATACAGTACAATTAAGTCCAAATTTGACTTAAAATGTGTTACATAGTAAGAAGATTACTTGTACATTAAAGCTCGAAATGGAGTGAGAAAAAGATAAACGTATTAATCCTCACCCGGTTTTATACATCGAAAATAAATAAACAAACTAGATGCTTCCTGTTTCTATCATCTCAAAATACCTCATCATCAACCACTGACATACACATGTGCAAAACCCATATACAAATTCTTATTTATACACAACATTACCAGAGGCAACAGTAATTATCAAATACATTTAAGGCTTAGAAAAAACTTTACATAATTTCATATTGTTTTATTTCTTTTGAGGCCTGTTTATACAGTATTTATATAGTCATATTATTTCTGTTTTAGTAATAATAATTTCCTAATAAAAAAAAAAAACACACTAGAAATGTAATTTCTTAGAAAAACTGTAAAAGTCTATGTTGTAGCCTTAGGCGTAACCGCCGACCGCAGATGCCTTGGTTTTATCATGGCAACCGTCTAACAACTCAGCAGGTTGTGCAATCAGTAATCAGTAGTGAGATGGCGGTTTACTCAGTCTCCACACACCTAAGCAGAGAGACGCCTGAATATGCTTTGCCTCTTTAACGGGATGTTCCACCAGCTGTTGACACATGCACTGCTAAAAGGCAGCCTCCTCCCCCTGCATTCCTTCTTTTACATCTCTGAAACGCAGCCAGCACTACAAGCTTGTCTCACTAAACACTGATCAGCAGCCTGATCATCCATTATACATCCATTGTAATGGAAATATGCTGATTTTGTATCAGAGAGGAAAAAAAAAGTCAATGTGAGAAAGCAGGCCATAACTTGAGGGCTGACAAAAAATATTTTGTGAACAAACGAAAGAAGACAGGAGATATTTATGACAACTTGCTCATTCATGAGGTTTCCTGGTGGGTGACACATTCAGCTGACCTTGCATGAAATGATGATTCTCTCTGCTTTCCATTGTGGGAAGCATATTCATCAAAGTGGGCTGACACAGTGCAAGTCAAGAAAATAAAATTGCTCCCATATTTTAATGAATTAAACTAATTCCAGTGTCCACAATGATTAAAGTAAAAACAGAAAAGGAAATAGCATTGTGAAAATGGCCACAATGATGGAAAAATTACTCTTGTTAATTTCTGCTGATTGAAACAGTAAAGATGAAATTCACAGTGTTTATAAAGTTTACTCATAAAAACAACTTTTAAGTCTTGCAAAAAAGCTGAATTATGTAGTTTGTTCATCTTAGACGAGTCAGGTCTAACAGGAATTTCTTGATTTTTTAAAATAAGAGTGACGATGGCAGTGCACGTTAGAACTTGTGCTGGGCTAATTGTACGCAGACATGAATGTGCAAGTCTTAAAACCCTGAAGGTGTTGTCAAAGCTTAACAGATACAGTGCCAAAGTGCAATATCATGTAATACTTTTACAGGTTGCTGTAACACACTATTCTACTGTAGAGCACAGCTATGGGAAAGAGATAATAAAGCTTTAAGAGGTATTTATTTTATTTTATTTATTTTATTTCGATAGGAAAACTGGAGGACTACTGTAGTTGCAAGTTCTCACAACAGAAAATTATCAGACAGAATCTGCTTCAGCATTTGCAGTTACGGCAAGCTGAAAGTATTCTTTTTGAAATGCATCATTTAGGTATTTTGCTGTGGTTTATTTTGCCTCATGTGTTTCGGAGACGAATACCTTCATCTTATGGCAGCCACTGTGAAATACAGACTAAAGTTAATGAGATATACTAGTCAGTATAAAACTGATCATATAAGATGCAGTTATGGAATAATGATACTAGAGTGTTGCTGCATTTCGGTTTACTGCAGCACATGGAAGACAGCAGTTGGAGACTGCCTACCAACACCTGCCCATGGCAGAAATAAAAAACCTCATGGAGCTAGAGTCGGATACCAGTCAGCATCAAAATTTAATCCCCCTTAACTGTGTCATGCTCCACCTCTGGAAATATTCAAGTCTATCTGTTGCTTTTTTAAGTATGTCTGCTGACAGACAGGCAGACAAGCAACTGGAACAAGCTCAAAACCCAGCTAGGAATTAATATAAAACTCCTGTTAATGAATTGAACAACAATGTCTTTACTGCCATCCTTTATTATGAGCAGAGTTATATAGAGCACTGCAAATAACTGGAAGGATAAACAAGCAAAGTGCAAAAAATAGTTTTTAGGGGACAAAATACATTCCTTATGTTTATTTTTATGGTGTAGATGTTTACATTTATCTTTATTCATATTCTAGATATTTTTTGTTTCAATTTAAACTTTGCTATAATAAAGCTTAAACCCATCTGTCTTATTATTTCCTAATAATTACATAAAAAACAATGATATGGTCACATTTCTGCTATTGACATTGTGCATTTATTTAGTTTTGATTGTTGAGAAAAAACCTAAAACTGTAATTTCAGTAAATGTGTGCCAGTCTCAGGCAGTTGTGGATTTTACAGATTACAGATGCAGGAGTGGAGCATATTTCGATTCCATCGCTGTAAAACCCGACTTACCCAATGATTTTTACATTCCTATATTGCACAATTTTCACCAAACTCCTGAATGTGATTTGCTTCACAATCCTCTTCAAGGCTGCTGCTATCACTGTTGATTGTGCACTTTTTTTTCTACTGCACTTTCCACTCACGAAAAAGAGCATTGTCATGCTCCACAATGAGGTGGAGCATGACAATGACCGTCTGCTAGACAACTGCTGAGCAATCAGTCTCCCTTTGAGACAATAAATCGTTTATGCGTTAGAAATCTATTTTATTGGTTCTGTGTAATTAAAATTTTCTGGGAAAGTGAATTTTGGGTTTTCATTAGCTGAAAGCAATATCAAAGGTAACAGAAATAAATTATTGAAATATATCATCCTGAGTGTAATGAATCTATAAAATGTATTTGTGGAATGTCAGAATAAAGAGGGAGAGAATTATGTATTTATTACTTTCATCAACGTTAGAAGTATACATACACTTCCTTAAAATTTCACTAATGAGTTTCACATTTTGAACTGATTTTCTGAAATAAATTAACTTTCTGTAGATTTTCTAGTTTTTATAGGTGTAGAAAATGTGGATAGATGAACAGATCCGCTGCTGTTACCTTGAGAAGGTGCAGCTGTAGCTTGCTGGCTCGAAGCAGTGTCTTTGCTTAGCTTCTTCTTTGCCTCCAGGACAGGGTTCTCAAACTGGGTTCTCTGATTGATGTGGCTGAAACAAACAGGTTCGGGTTTAACTGAAAAGTGTCTCTTCAGCTATTTGCATCAACACGTTTTACAAACAGCATTATATATTGTAAAGGCTGGACTGTATCAAGTCATCCGTGGAATGGGTTTTAGCCACCTAATATTGCAAGTAATGAAGCTCAGACTGCAAGAAGCATCCTGTTCCTCTACAACGAGGAAACAGCTTGTTGCCCTCCTGGCACACAAACCAGGACAATTGTTTCAAAGGAAACTCATTTCAAACCAAACACTAGCAGCTACAAGCTGCATCTATATGGCATTGACTCTCCATGTTCAAACAGTGCAAGTTTCCTTCTCTTGTCATTTCTACCTCAAAGGTTTTCATCTGCAGCCTGAACAATGAAACAACACGAGCTTTTCCCATTCCTGTTTCATTACAGTGAGTTGGCTCTTCCTTCAGCCCTCATTCAGCTGTTTCAATGTGTTCTGGTTAAGAATCTCCCCATTCCATTTCCATCCATTGCTGATGAAATGGCTACTAAACTTAATGGCCATTCCACTCATTTCCTACTGTGATGCTGAGTGCAAAAACATATCGCACACATATACCCAACATGCAATACTGTATGCATAAAGTCTTGTTCCATGTACACAACGCAATGAGAGCCCAATCAATGTTGTGCTTACAGGCAGGTCACAACACAGAGTTTCACTTTGCCACCTACTGATACACAACAGGAAAATCCTTATCAAACTCTTTCAGGTAAATGCTTCCTCTCTGCATGTTACATAACTTGGCACATTTTCACGCAAGATGATGCTAAATCTATTTGTTTTATTTTTAGACAGAAGAGATTCTTTCCAGTTCGCTCCTAATAAACACAAAGCAGTAAAATAATCGAATGTGCTCTGATCCTTTATGTACTTCTGGGTAAAACTAGAAATAAAAAATGAAATGGCAAAAAATTAAAAACACAACACTAATTAAACTTACTCAACATAGTATGTGCCATACTGTGGGTCATCAATTTCCTCCCAGCCATACGGTAACTCTGGAGAAAGATAACAATGTGTCACTATTTTGTGAGAAATAGCAGTAACAATCTGGAAGGATGAACTGAATAAACAGACTGAATATTTATGGGATATTTGGAAATTGTAAGCAGATCAGCATGTTCATCAGGCACAATTATCTGCTGTCATGTCACATACATCTCTCCCTCTCTCCCTCTCTCTCTCTTTCTCTCTCTCTCTCTCTCTCTCTCTCTCTCTCTCTCTCTCTCTCTCTCTCTCTCTCTCTCTCGTAACAATCAATAAACAGAGTGTTTCTCCAAAGGAATTATGTTGGGGGTTTTTTTCCCCCCTGACTGCATGTGGAACCTGTAATCGGTAGCAATGTCTTCTTTCTCTCTGAGTGGGCTTTCAGATCTGACAGATTTGACATCAAAACATACAGACTTTAGTTTTGTTTCATGAAATATAAGTTTGTAAGCCTAATCAAACATACATATAGTGACAGAACTGTCCAAATAGCAGGAAAAATTTCCACTAACTCAAAAGTGGAAAAAAACCCTGTGTATACTCGCCTGTACACATCGTTTTATTGTAGAAACATAAATGACACAACAGAGTGTGTGCCGATGACTTGTGGTACTCGCTGGTGAAAAACTGTGTCATTAGGAGATAGTTTTTCTGAAAATAGCTGCTAGATAAAATGCTGCACTTAACCTCACCATGGCAACCTGAACTCATAGCAGATGGACAGCTGATAATCATCAGCGTTTTTAAATCTATGTTATGTTTGCCCAAAAGTAAATAGTTTCAGATTAAACTTTTCAGTATTGAGGAAGCATAAATGAATGGGTAGTTTCTCAATTCCCACTGCAGTTTCTCCAGGAATAACATCTCCTAGCCACCAGTTTTTTTACTCTAGATTTAGAAGATAATCAAAGTTCGCAAGAACTTTTTGCAACACGTAGACAACATTTCTATAGTTTTTAATAACCAAGTAGACTGAAGTGAATGATGTACACCCTTTTCTGTTGAAAATATAAGGCAGAAAGATAGAAAAGAGAGTGAAAGAAGCTCTTAATGTAACAGAAAGCTTGGAGTTGCCTTTCAGAAGCACCATGTAGGTTCTTATTGTAAAAATCCATTAAAAACTTGCTGAAGGGTCCGACTCTTTCAGAAGGGGCCTCTCTTCGTTTCTGTCTGCACTTAAACCAACATTATTATCCTGGGGATACAAAAGAACCACATGTCTGACATTCCTTTAAGGAGACCCCAGTTTTCAAATTTCAGGATATTTAGGCCATGATCCTGAGGGCTATTTTTAGAGGTCAGAACATTTCAAAATCAAGTTGAATACATAGGTTTTATTATTCTGCTTAAAATGTTAGTCATGAATTATATAACACAGCTGATTAGAAAGCTAGATTTGGGCTACATATGTGTAGTGGTTAACAGACATAATATGCTTGAGTAAACTAGAGAAGCACAGTACATACCGCCATCCTCACACTTCTCTGGGGGCTTTGCTTTTTTTGCCAAGCGGGGGTCTAGCCATGTGGTTGTCTTTGTATTGTGACTGCGGAGCACAAAAACAGCAGACAAAAAATATAAACAACATTGACTTGTACCGAAGGGAAAAAGGAGCTGAAGCAAAAGAATTGACTGAAAGAATGCCTGATCTCCCAGTATAATATGCTCTTGTGAACAAGTTCATTGGTTTCTGTTCAGCTGCCGCTGTTTATGTTAAGGTGGCCTTTTCTTGGAAAAGAACTAAATCCTCTGAATGTGAAACATGTCTTGTTCATTCTCAAATGGATTAAATATCTGGAGTGTGTAATCAACAGAAAGAAAATCACAATAGTCTTCTAATATCTCCAGTGATAAGCGGCTTATAGCCAAATATGAATGAAAGACAACACTAATAACTAGACCTTAGAAATGTATGTTTGCTTTCAATAACATGAAAAGAAAAGAAACTGATTTTGTACAAACAGCTTAAAATATCTTCTTAGAAAATCCACAATCTAAAACCCAAAACCTGTGTTGTGTTGAAGTGAACAAGAATGAAAAATAATACTGAAGGGTTTATATTTGAGCAATTAACTTTAAATCTGTAAAATCTGAGCTATTCCTTTATTACCAAGAACAAACAAAAGTGGATTTTTACCAAAGATATAATTCTATATTTGCCAACCCAGTGATGACACAAAAGCATATTTATGCAGTGAACCTATATCTCATGCCTTGTATTGAAAGTTTGAAAGTAAGTTTGTACTGATAAGCTTGATAAATTACCTAATGAAGTGTACGATTACAATTAACCAAATAGTAAATGAGATTCAGTGGAGAAACTTGTTAAACTTGTTAATATAACTCAACTCTAAATTTCATATCATCAAGTACACAGACTTGGGCTGCTGGGTATTAGGAAAAACATGTGATAGCAACAAGATTTACCATCATCACAAAGCTTCCTGTCCACTCCATGACCTTTAGCATCTCAGAAATTATCATATAAGTCAGATGTGGTCATTACGTGTGGAGTTTATGCAACTGGCCAAATGTATTTACATTCAGACCTTGAAATACATCCAAGCACTTTATATATAATAGCATAGCAAATACTGTATCCAAACAATACTTTGCCATTTTGATTTTGTGTACATTCACTATGAAATGATAATTGTTATTTGGACATTTTTTTTAGATGCACGCTGCTGGTGGTTGGACCAACTTTCTGCGTAAATTCTTCATTCTTCAAGGTTTTCAAATTATTCCTCAGAGATTTTCATCCATTCAAAATGATATAGCACAGTTGATGCAGATTTGTTGGCTGCCCACTTACTATAGAGATCTCCTGTCCTACCATAGCTCAAAAGGACACTGATGGATTTAAATCGGGTGACTCTCGAGGCCATTGGGGTAAACTACTTGTAATGTTCAAGAAAGCAGTTCAAAATTATTTGAGGTTTCTGACATGGTACGTTTTCCTGCTGGGACTAGCCATCAGAAGATGAGTAAACTGTGATAATAAAGAGATGGACACTGTCAGCAAGAATACTCAGGTAGGTTGTGGCATTTAAACAATGATAAAATGGCACTAATGGGTAAAAGGTGTGCCAATATGAAATCCTCCACACTATGATACCACCAGCAGCTGCATTGTGTATCAGGAAGAATGGATCAGTGCTTTCATAATCTTTATGGCATATTCCTACCCTCCAATCTGGATGTTGCAGTTTAAACTGAGACTTAGTTGAACGGTCAGATTGAAATAATTTTTCAATCAGTTATTGTCCAACTTTGTTAAGCTTGCACAAACTGGAGCCTCAAATTTCTATTCTTCTCTGACAAATGTGGCACCTGGTGTGGTTTGCTGCAGCTGTAGTCAATCTCCTTCGAGATCTGATGTGCTGTGTGTTTAGAGAGGGTATTCTACACACCTTGATTGTAACAAGTGGTTATTTGAGCTGCTGATGCCTTTCAATCAGCTAAAACTTCCCCATTCTCCTCTAACTTCAACAAGGCATTTCTGTCCACATAACTTCTGCATGCTTGATATTTTTTTATTCAGATGGCTGTGCATGAAGTTTCAGTATATCACCAGTCACACTTAGACCAGCCTATCTTGCCCCAACAACCATGTAACATTCAAAGTCACTTATATCCCTTTTTATCTTTTGTTTCTTATTTGCCCTCACCATGTCTAGATACCTAAATGAATGGAGTTGCCTGCCATGTCATTGTTTGATTTGTGTGAACAAGCGCATGAAGAGGTAGGGGGTGGGTCTCACAAAGAGTGGCCAGGGGGCTATTTTGTGTCCCTCAAAATGATTTGGTGCAGTCCCTGAATGCAGTGTAAGAATAGTACGAGTTTGACTCACCAGCACAGCAGTTCATACGTTGAAACTTTTTTGAAGAAACAGTGACTCATATCCTGTTCTTGTTGCAGAGCATAACCTATAACAATTGATCCTAAAAAATGTCCAAAAGTGACATGCCTTCCTCTTAATAAACCAAAAGTATGAGACCGTTTTAGTTTATTGTTGAGCATGTAACATAAAAAAAAATAAAATCCCATTGAAATAAGGTTTTACATTTTAAGTTGAAAATATAATTGTCGCCTGTGAATACTTTGGAACCACTGCATCCACTGTGCTGCATCCATAGTATTGGATGCAGCACAACATCACTTGCATGACTGACATAGTTTTATATATATAAACAAAAAGTAACCCAAAACGTTCTTGCCATTAGGCAGCAGTGCCAACCATGATTCCATCATGCAGCCCTGAGCCATTCAGTGTAAGAAGAAATTCTTTATATTAGTGTTTGTCTCTTATTGTATGAAATACAAGATAAAATCAACCCTGTACATCATGACTGTTTTGACATATAATCTATTTGCTTAGACATACAATTTAAAACCTTATATTTCTTATCTACATTCTTTTAAAATAGCTCTTTTTACATTGACTCTCATCAGCCTGTTAGATTGTTATCATTCAATAAATTTGAATAGCTATGTACTTTCACGAAAACATTTTTATCTCTACAATGCATTTTCATTTCAACGACATTTTACTTTTCCTTACATTTAATATTTGTCATTTTTAATTTAGCTTTACTTAGTCTATTTTATTAATTTTTAATCTTTATCTATTGTGTATTGTTTTGGTACTGTGGTGGTCCTGGGCTGTGAGTTTGTCTTATTTTGTTTCATCTTCTTTTCTGTTTTTAACCGAGTGCCACAAAAATTTTGTTGTGGAATACAAAGACAAATAAAATCTTTGAATTTTGAATCCTTGAATCTAGATGACTAAAGTGTTTTAGCAGGCTATGGTCACATCAGCCCTGTCACACTTACTCAATGAAGTAGACCATGCCAGTTTCGGTGTAAGCCATCTCCCAGTTGTAAGGCAGGGGTTCCAGGCTGTCATCGCGGGGAAGAGAGCTCCATGTACGGAAGTCCATGGTGTTGCTGGACTGAGTGTAGCTGGGCACCGTTTTTCTCCAATCTTTGTGCTCTAGAGAGAGTGGAAGGACATGTTAAAAAAGGGGAATAAAAAAGGAAAAAGAAAGTTAACCCGCAGAAACACAGAGGCCAGCTACTTTATATTACCTGCTGCAGGGGAGTAAAAGGAGAGGATATTCGGCTCATAGGATTTGCATGGAAGTGATTATGTGTGTGCGTGTGTGTGTGGGTCTGCCAAAGGGTTGTTTTGCATTTTCCACAGCATGTTGTTAGACCTTTTGCCTATGTATGTATAGTTCACAGTGATAGAGGTGATAATTCATACAGGAAGAGCCATTTAAACCAACAGGCCATTTCTGTTATAATTCTTCCATGCTGTTTTCACTTTAGCATACTTATATTTGTAGACACTCCTTTTTAGTGAGAAAATACACCATAATGAACATGAAACATGCAACAAAGGCCCAGCTAATTCACTTTGCACTCAACGCTTTTTCTCAGAAGATGCTTATAAAAGATGAAAGACAAGAGCTTTTCATCCTGTCCTTTTTATGTACAGCCAACCTCCCAACAATAGAAAATAATGTCAAAAGATGTAAGGTCCAGCACACACACCTAAAATATTTCAAAGCATTAATGTTTGCAAAATAAATTATTCCACATGAATCCCAAAATATTTTTTTATAATCTGAACATGCTGTTCTTCAGCAGCTTTCTGGTTATATGCTGCTTTTTTAACTGGTCTTCTTTTGCCTCTAAGATCAAAAACACACACTTGTGTTTCATCTTTACAGATACAAAATGCACATGGCATGTTTGAAGATGTGTGCTTGTCATGTAGACACTTAGAGAACCAGCCTGAGGGAATTGCCCAAGGGAAAGCGGAGTTCATCAGCAAGGTTCAAAGCAGGGTGAGGGCCCACTTGACAGTAGGACTGTAGTTGATAACGACAGTCTGAACTCTGATGAAGAGTTTAGAAACACAGAGCTCACATTTTCCGTTAACCTTTTTTTCATCCCACCATGCTAGTTCTGTCCATCTATGGCTGGTCTGAGAATCCTCTGCAGCAGAAATACAGCAGAGCAGTCATTTGTGACCAGCCTCTTTCCATAAAAAGAACTCCTGGATCATTTAGTGTTTGATTTCAATATGACAGAGCCGTTGGGTAAACAGACATTGGATCTCTTTGAATCCTTTGTGCAGCTGAGCAAGCAGTGTTTGAGGAGTTTCTGTCAAAACAAAGTTTCATTCTGGATAAATTATTTTCAGCTTGGACTTGCTTCACTGTTAACCCCAATTCTTTAACTAAAAAAAAGGCTAGGTATGTTGCAAAGCATGTAACCTACTTCTGTCACTGGAGTTTTCTCCTTGAAAGCTTTAAGTCGAGATTTACTCCTTAGAGAGATGAGAAGCTGATTGAACTCTGAGATTCTGTCAAGGTGACCTGTGAAAAAGAGAACTGACTGGACGCAACAACAGTTTCGCTTGGTTTAGATTTGCACCAATTATCCCTTTCATAGTGGTGTTTCTGGTTTCTGGTTCACGTCGAGATCTAATTTGCTAAGTCCAATTTTGTTAATGTTTTAAAAAAAAATAATATATATATATATAGGTTCTTTGATAGAGGTAGTTTTGAATCAAGCAGGTTCAACCAGTCTTTATAATCTGGTTTTAGCATTTGACGCAATGGTGCTTTCACCGTTACCATAAAAAAATTGTTTTGTAAACATCAAACTGTGGCTTAAACAATTTGTAGAATTATTCAATTCATGTTTGAAGACTAAGTATTTCAGACCTAGAACCAGAGAAGTGTTTGTTGTTGTCTGTCCCTTTTACCAGGTTCCCCATGTTGTTCTTATCTTCCACTAGACAAGTCAGACTCCCTTCGATGGAGTAATGCTTTGCCAGAGAGCCATTAACTTTAAGGAGCGGTCACAAGGTAAGGGTCACATTTTGATATTGGAAGATCTTGTGACATGCCTGTTCACAACAAAGTGACAGGAAGACGCTATTTTGACAAACTTAAAAACTGAATAAAGTTGCAAGAGAATTTTTTTTCTCAGGAATCTATTTTAACTTTATCCACAAATCATCTATATTTTGACAAACACACATGAAGCTAAACAAGATTCCCAAACATTGTTCACCAAGCTTTTTAAAATAGCTTTGACTAAACAGGATCTACTCAAATACACAGTAGGCCTTAAAAAATGTTCGCAATTAGCAAACATGAGAAAGTCTTTAAATTGCAAGAAGAATAGTTACAGAGAACTATATGTGGAGACTTTCACAACATGCAGGCCATGGCAGAATGATTGGAGTTTGATATAACACACTGTGCATTACGTAAAATGAACTCACCAGGCAATCCATTGACTAGTGGGGGCCTCTCATCGTCATCCTCCTCCTCAGGTACGGCGCTATCCTTCCTATCCATCTTACTGACTGAGGTGGTGCGCTTCCTGGGGACCTCGCCGCTGAAATCCTCATCAAACAGCACCTGATCCACCAGGTCAGGCTGCACCAGGTTGGGCTCTGCTGGAGGCTTCGGGGTCCCATAGTAGTTACCTTCAGAAAGAAAGAAAGAAAGAAAGAAAGAAAGAAAGAAAGAAAGAAAGAAAGAAAGAAAGAAAGAAAGAAAGAAAGAAAGAAAGAAAGAAAGAAAGAAAGAAAGAAAGAAAGAAAGAAAGAAAGAAAATAACATAATAGATGCTGCATCCAGAAATACAGAATCTGGAGTTCAAATCAACAAAAAAGCAAAACGATAAAACATATTTGTGATGTATCTGTCTATTTATGATAGGTGAGATATCAACCAGTATATCTTACATTAACCAAATAAGCTGTTATTCTCAAAATGTCACACAGTACCACATAAGAATCCCAACGTTCTTATTTCTTAGACTTCCTTCTTTGCATGATTTTCACGTCTCCTAACCTTCTGCTTTGTTTTCCCTCAATAACTGCACCACAGGGCTGTCATGACTCATGTAACATTAAAATCACTTCACTTGGAATTTGCCAGCAACTAATTACACTGATCATTGAATACAGCAATTATCTATCTCTCACTTTGTGTTTTTTCCTTGATGAAGAAAGACCTTGTGTATATTGAGTTTAAATATTCAAAGAGATCACAGCACCCTGAAAGAGAAAGGGATGGAGTGCAAAACTTTGTTAAATTATTTTCTCATTTAACTCATGGGGTGATCCATCTATCTATGGGCTTGTGATCAGTATGTGGAATGCAATTTAGGCAAAGAATAAGTGATTATTCCACCTCCATTAGGATTATAATTAATGTGCCCACTAATTTATATCTCCACCATTTATTATGATTATTTGTTTTCTAAAAGCTGCTCTGTCAGATGTGTTTACTCTAAAACCACCGGATTATTTTTCTGGCAATCCATTTGCAAGATAAAATGTTTACATAGTTCTTACAATAAGTGATCTCGGCTAAAACAAGAAATATAATTGGATTAATTAAAGTATGTAGAGAAATACCACAGGGAAATAGGAATGTCTGGCAATTTAATTAGCTGCCAGAAACTTGATCATACTTGAATTTAGTCCCAGTTGTGAAGGAACTATGATATTCTGTGCTTTTGATGTACTTAAGCTTTAACACACCAACATAACAAATGCTGTTCTTGTGAAAGTAGCATTTATCATCTCTAGATCTTTTTATAGCATGTGGGAAAAGAAAAGAAGTCTGACATCAGCATAAAGTGCAAAGAACAGAGGACTCTGAGGACAACATTACAGCCATTCCAGCAGCTTTCCAGCACTAACACTGACACCACAACAGCTTTTCTGATAAGTGAGCTCATCTTGAACCCGGCCTCATCTCTGCAGGCCTCCTAACGGCAATACAAAGCGAACTAGGTTAATGCAACGATTGAAGATCTCACTCAAAGCAGTAGGAATATTGAGGAGGAGAGGAAGGCTGGATGAAAGCCGGCCCCTCCTCTGTTGACATGCAACTCTGTGTTTACTAAATGACACTCATCCGCATTTGTCAAAGATGGCTTCATTAACAGGAGTTGCATAACGATAGCAGGGAGAGATTGGGTGTGCTGCCTAATCCCTGCCTGTCTGCCGCTGCACACTGACATTCATCAGCCAGACGCTACCTCTGTGATTAATTACTTACAAACATGTGTCTTGGCCCCTGATAAATGTGTGCTGCATATATAGAAGCGTGTGAAAGCAGTGTGTCAGTGAAGATTTGTGGCACCATTTGCCATTACAAATGATGGCAAGCCTCATAAGCAGATGAGCCCGGGAAGCTTGTCCGGCGGTACTTGTGAACCTCATGTCACAAGGTTGATGAGCCGGAGGAAGAGTGAGCCAACTCTTTCAAAGAGTGTGCAAGCCATTTCATGGTCGTGGGCTCAGCTACTGGAAATGAAAAGATTCCTGTTGTCAAGGACAGTCTGTAGAGGCTGCACAAGGTCATGAGCCCCTTAATCTTGCCACAATCAGACAGAGCAGACAGATATACAGTCAAACAGCCATTCAACTATGACCTAAAGCTCCATTTACATTCAAATCAAATTTAACCTCCTTTCTATTTTCTGTCATGTAAAAGCATGACTCATTAACACCACAGGGATCCAAAACAACTTGATTGAAATAGACGTCCATTTGGAAAAATGTTTGTGTTTCTTGGCAGCAAATCGGAGATCAATGGAGAAACAAATTATCTCTGTTCTAACAAAGTCATTTTTTTCTGGCAGCTGTCCCTCTAGTCTAGGAAAAGACTAGTCAGTTTTTGTCTAGTCAGTTAGGCTTGAAAACAGGGGACCCCAGAGGCACTGAGATTGAGAAGGGACCAAAACACCCAGAATGGGTCGCTGTAAGTGCCTGGCACAGATGGCTTCTAATTCTCCTTGCCAGAAAGTATAAAACCCTCTGGCCCAACTAGTCTTCACTGATCTGCCAAGTTTATACCAAAAGAGAAGCATGGACATACAAGGGGCTTCGTTAAATTCTTTGAAGGTATGCAAAAGTGTAAAGCCTACTTTATAGTTCTTTGTCAGCGGAGTTGTTAAGACACCAAGCGCCACTATCTGTCGATGCGAAAGCTCTCCGACTGGCATGCTAGGACAGAAGGAGTAGAGCCTAATTTTTAAACTATCTGTCACATGCAGGGGACCGCAGCGATGAGCTCACAGGCTCCGCCGGCAACCGGCTGTGCCAGGGCGGATCCAGCCATGGGCACGGGGGCCTGGGGCCCGACAGACGGGAAATAAGCCCCTCATTTGGTGGGGGGACTGAGATGCGCCAGGCCAGAAGGCAGCCCAAGACCCAACCTGACGGACACAGTGGAACACACAGACACAGTCATACGTTCCCTCCCTCTTACACACATAGATTCTCACCTGCACACCAATATACACAATAAAGGATGCTGTACACCCACTCATACTTCCCATACACACTCTATACTCCCAGGTCCAGGTACTGATACCCCAGCAGAGCAAGCAGACCGCCAAAGCCCACACAGTGGCAAAGTAGCCCACCTGCCCAGGCCCCGACCAGACAGCCTGTTCCTCCTCCCGGACCCCAAGCCCTGATGGCCAATAGCGAACAGGGGTATGGAAGGACCCCTAGGCTCCCTTCTGCCACTCGAGTATGGTGTTGATGCGTGCTGTTATATTGTGCATTTAAAACAGAGGGGTGGGATGTGGGGAACGCAGCCACACATCCCCCAACCCCAACTCCGAGCCCTCAGTGTCTATATGCAGTTTAACGGTGGGCACAAGAGGCGAAGCTGATTAAACAGCTCCTCCTCTGAATGCCAAAAAGTCTGCCCACCCCAAAGTCCATACATGTGTGTCTCATGAAAATGTTATACGTGAGAGTGTCTAAGTTGGACAGTAAAACTGGGACCCACGGTGCCACGGGGTATCAGAGATGGAAATCCCTCCCCGCACTCTAGTGATGTGCCTAAACCCCAAGGCCCTACATGAGGGGTAAAGCAATAGAGCAGGTGTAGCACAGGTCTCTGGAGAACCAATTGTTCTATAAGCTCAAATATGTCTGTTAGATGTGGTTATAAAAGTGAAACATTGCCACCCAATGCTGGACAATATCTTGAGGTTTTGAAAAATATCCATATAATTCAACAACAGATATTGTTTATATTGCTATGGTCAATGCCCTGTTAGCATTAGTCAGCATTAATATTCAACAAATCACTAAAGGCAGCTTAATTCCGTACATTTCTCCACATCGACCGCAGAGGTTCCTCCTCTCGGAGGCATCGGGCTCGCGCACAGAAGGGGATAAAGGAAACAGCGGCTTCGTTTTGGATATAAAGTTTCAGATGAGCAGCAGAGGAAAGTTAGCTCCTGAGAATGATTTAAAAGAAAAGCACAACGGCGTTTTTTTTCTTCATAAAACATCTATATCATTCGTGAGCTGCCAGTGTCATGAAGAGTTACGGAGGCTTTGGAGCGCTCTGAAGAGCCCTGTGTCGTGCCAAGGGCCTGTGCAGAACCAGTGCACGAACCGGGATTTTATCCCGCTGAAGCAACAGCTTGCGGGTCAAGTAACGGCTCATTCAAAGGCTTTCCGACTTCTGATCACTTCAATTGAAAAAAATGTTCCCTGATTTCAAGGTTTTGACTGAAATCGCACTTGTAATTCAGTCTCCAGTGTGGCAGCGGAGCGCAGGTTTAGCCTTTAGAACATCATCAAACCCCCCAAGAGAAGTAATCAGTGAGTGATGATCCGTCCCAGGCAAAAGTCCAATACTTCATTCTGTGGATTTCATGTCCATGCAAACCAAGGAAGTTGTGAGCTAATTGTTTATATGTAGGTTCTTGGGACCACAATCAGTGATTTTTGTCTCTGTAGAAAAAAATGACATGGACTCAACAGGTTGATGTGTGATAGCACGATGTGGATTCTCTGTTCAGCTCGTTTGATTGAATATTAATTAAATTAATTAAAAAAACTAAATACTATTGAATATGTTGGGTAAAAATGGATTATGACAGGATTCTTTTGACCCTGTTTATCAAAATCATGAATAGTCTACCGCGGCCCTTGATTTAGCACCATTAGAAGCAAAATGAAACCACACTGAAGTTGGTTTTAGGTTGTAAATTTGACAGATATTCAACCTGGTTCAGCAGATAATTTTTAATGTTTAACCAAATTCTGACCGATGCACCGACTCTGATCATGTCTTTGTGTTGCTGCTGATCACAGTAGGTCATTTAGTGACAGACTACAGAATAAAATCAGCAGATTTCCCTTCGTGTTCCCTGGTCACTCCAGGATTATTATACTAGACTTTACAGATATCCTTTCAGATTTAATGTTATGTTGATGAATAATTTGTGGATTTTTTTCATAGCTTCCACATAATGTGACTTGGTCACGTTTCATTTTGACATTTTATTTTTTTTAGATGGTGACTATTTTGAAAACATTAAATAGATGGTGAAGTACTGTACCTTTAGGCTTCACATCTGTCCACACTTGATTTGTGTAGTGTTGCTCTGCTAGTAAAAGTAGCCATGTAATTCCAGGACATGTTCAATGTTGGATTATTCTTGAAAGCATTTTGTCAATAGTTTTGGAACTATATTTTGAGCTTAAGTTACTTTGATGGACTATAGTGGAAGTTAGAGAAGGTTGCAAATAAATGTTAGATGTTGTCATAAAAGTGCATCAGTGCCAGCTTCTACCTAATACCTTTGTTGATATTGCTGGTTGTACACAGAAAACCCTGTATACAGGTAGAATATGGACTAATACAAAACAATGCTATCGCTACAATTATGTAACATTTCATAACAAATATTTAACATGCTGAAGGCCCACCCTGCAAGGCAAGTTGCAAAGAAGCAGGAGAGAGAAAAAAATTTCCCTGTTGCCCCCAAAAATTACTCTCTGAAAGTTTACTGTTTATTGTCCCCCCCAAAAATGAAATGGAATTTCCACCCCTGGAGTCAACAGACCTAATTGACTATATTAAAATTCAAATTATGTATAAAGCAAAAAACCAACCTCTGTCTCAGAACTTGTTTGAAAATGAAGACATCCAGTTATGATTCTAGAGCTACTTTTTTTGATAAACCAAAAACTCAAATCATGGTAAAACATCATTGCATCTGTCAAAGGAGTTAACATTTGGAACAGAGGCCCTGAAGATATAAAACATGTTGCACTTTAGTTGGTTAAAAGGGACTTTATAAAGACAACAAAACTTCTTGTTACAGTAGGGAAAACTAAGCTAAATAAAAATGTATTTTCTTTGGATAGTGCGCTGTGTGCTATTCTTCACCTTGTGGTGTTGAAAAAATGTAAGTTTACAAATTAGTTTTGAATAAGTGTGCCTTAAACTACTATCTATCTAAGTAAAAGGGGTAGGTGTACGACATAAGCTTTTGCTTCTACCTACTCCCTTTCAGTTTCGTAGGTCAACTGATACCAGTTGCTTGTTTGTACCAAAATAAACTTCCATTCATTCATTCTTTAAAATCATTTAAAGTAGCAGACATGAAATTTAACAGCCTACCAAAGGTTGCATCCAAGCAGTTCTTTGTGGCTGCAAAATTACACACATTGATTTTGTGATGACTTTTGTGATTCAATCAATTTTGCAGCTGAACTTGTGTCGTTTTAGAGTTATTCACAGAAAAGATAGAACTAATAGGACCTTTTATAAAAGGGTCATTGATTAAGAAGGTAAATCATGTAAAATAACTAATAAAATAGTTTAAAGTTGAGGGGAAAAAAACTCTATGCAGGAACCATTAACATAATAAGCATTCAGGCAAGTCATTTGGGACTATTAGTGAAAGCATTATGATTAGCTAAGAATCCCATTAGCTCAGTACCTTGAGCACAGCTCACTTACTGTACACTAATAAACTGAAGGTAATTCATGAGCTCTTCAATGAAGGACTGAAACCCATGTGAGCCATAAAAGAGAACAAATGACCTTGTTTATTCCTTCCTTTTCACAGAAAAATGGGCCTCACTTCAAGCACTACTAAATGGAATAAATCCCATTCCCCGGTCCGATTACTTCCAGCTTGGTTTCGAGTTCCCTGTGCAGCTGGGAGATCAACACTGCCTTCCACAGAAGCTGTGCAGTGCCTTCTGCTGACTAGGCTTAAGAACAAGGAAAGAAGAAGGGGCAACTGCTATCAGAGTACTCCCTCACGGGGATAGTGTACTAAAACCGTGCAACTTTTAAGAGCTAATCCAGACGTTTCCTCAACACCGGCCAGTCTTGCTTACGCTGCATTCATTGGGAGCTGAGAAGCTCAGCATCCTTTCAATTAAACTACTGTATGCTCATCCTCTCTTTGCTCTTGATTTCTCTTCCTCTGCCTAAGGTCAACATTTCATGAAGGTGGAAACCACCTGGCTCCAGTTAAAGAATAACATCCTCTTGGTGGTTAGTCAGCTCCTGATATTTTAATTCTTAGATCATTTCTTCAAACAGAAAAAGATATTTATGATTATGATTATGTGGAATTTTATACTTTACATAGTGTTTTGGATTGGCAATGACATTTTATCATATATTGTTGGTAGATTTTGTCTCAAGATTGCCCGATTGCACCTCTGGTCATTTGATACATAAAAGCACACTCCATAGGTCTACAAATACACAGAAGAAGACATGCACCTGTGCACATCAAGGAGAAAGCTTATCTCACCTTTAAAGCTCCTTCACTTTGAAAAAGGATTAGACTTTATCTTTTAATTCCATAACGTATAAGCAGGAAAAGATGGAGAACAAAGGGAATGACAGAACAGTTCAGTGATGGTATATGTTGATGCAACCAGAGGTTTCCCCCTCAAACTTAAAAAAAAATCATTTTGCATTTCACAGCAGCTCAGATTTGCCGCCAAGAAGAGTGAGCTTAAAGAGAATGGGGAGATTATCATGTCATTGCCATAATCATTGTGCAAAGAGATAAATCCTCCTTTCCAATTCCTTTATGACACAAATACAGTGACACCATCTGACTTTCCAAAATATTCAGATGCCAAGAAACAGAACACGCTCCATTGTATTAAAAGAAAAGGCTACGATCCAGACATTCTAAGACAAAATATCCCCGATTTTGTACACTTTACAGTAAATTGCATGACTAATGTTGGTAAATGTTGAAGTTCAAGTTCAAGCTATCTCTTCCATCGATCATAATGGGCAACGTAAGATCACTGGCTAACAAGATGGATGAACTCCACGGCCTTACAAGGACTCAGCCAGAGTACCGTGAATGCAGTGTTATGTGTTTTACTGAGACCTGGCTGCTGGATCATATCCCCGACTCCAACGTCTGTCTGCCAGGCTTCCTGACTGTACGAGCATACAGAGATCTGAAGACGAGCAGAAAAAGAAAAGGTGGTGGAGTAGCAGTGCTTGTAAACAACAGATGGTGTCATCCAGGACATGTAACTGTGAAGTGTCGTCTCTGCAGCCCAGATGTCGAACTGTTGGCAGTGAGTTTTCGTCAATATTATTTACCAAGAGAGTTCACCAGTGTAATTTTGGCAGTTGTTTACATTCCACCTTCAGCCGTTGCCGACACTGCATTTGATGTCATCAGTTCCGTTGTTGCTAAGCTACAGACACAGCACCCCAATGCATTTGTGGCAATATCTGGTGATTTTAATCATGCCTCGCTCTCTACTACACTTCCAACATTTCAACAGTTTGTCAGCTGCTCTACAAGAGAAAACAGGACCTTGGATTTGTTTTATGCAAATATAAAGGATGCATATATGTCCAAACCAAGACCTCCTCTGGGACAATCAGATCACAATCTTGTTTTTCTCTGTTCAGAATATAAACCACTTGTTCAGAGGCAACCTGTGACAAAACGAACTGTGAGAAAATGGTCACAGGAAGCTGAAGAAGCCCTGCAGGGTTGTTTTGCAACCACAGACTGGATGACTCTTTGCCAAGCACATGGAGAGGACATCAATGCCATGACTGAGTGTGTGACTGACTATATAAACGTCTGTGTGGACAACATCATCTCCACCAGAACAGTGAGATGCATCCCTAATAATAAACCCTGGATCACCAGTGACCTGAAGGAACTGCTAAACAAGAAAAAAAGAGCCTTCAGGGAGGGAGACAGGGAATTACAGAGGAGTATACAGAAGCAACTTAAGGTCAAGATCAGAGACAGCAAGGAGGCATACAGGAAGAAGCTGGAGAACAAACTACAGAGGAACAATATCAGAGATGTCTGGTCAGGAATGAGAAAGATCACAGGTTTTAAGGACAGGAAGGATTGGATAGATGGAAGTCTGGACAGAGCCAATGAACTGAACATTTTCTTCAACAGGTTCAGTTCAGGAACTAGCTCAGCATCCCCCTCTCCTGTTGCCAGCCAAACAGACATCCCACTCTCCTCTGATCAACAGCGTTCCTGTAACACCTCGGATGTTTTATCCTTCACCTCAGCCATGGACTCTTATAATTCCACAAGTTTGACTTCAACCAAGTCAGGAAATGCTGCTACCCCCTTTGCCTCCCCCTCCCACTTGTCTGTCTCCAAAAGTCAGGTGAAGAGGCAGCTAGAGAAACTGAACCGGAACAAGGCTGCAGGTCCAGATGGTGTCAGCCCCAGAGTCCTGAAGCCCTGTGCTGAGCAGCTCTGTGGGATTCTGCAGCACCTCTTCAACCTTAGCCTAACTCAGGAGAAGGTTCCAGTGTTGTGGAAGACATCCTGCCTTGTTCCAGTACCCAAAAGAACTCACCCATCAGTCATCAATGACTATAGATCTGTTGCCCTGACATCCCACATCATGAAAGTCCTGGAGAGACTCCTGTTGGCACCCCTGAGTAAGCAAACAAGGACGTATCAGGACCCACTGCAGTTTGCTTATCGCTGTGGAGTTGGAGTTGAAGATGCCATCATCCACCTACTTCAACCAACCCACTGTCATCTGGACAAAGCAGGCAGCACTGTGAGGATCATGTTCTTTGATTTCTCCAGTGCATTTAACACAATTCAGCCTGATTTGCTTTGTCAGAAACTCCTGAAGACACAGGTGGAGCCCTCAACAATCACCTGGATCAATGACTACCTGACCAACAGACCACAATTTGTGAGACTGAAGAATTGTGTGTCAAACCAGGTGGTCAGCAGCACAGGAGCACCACAGGGGACCGTACTCTCACCATTCCTTTTCACTCTGTACACCTCAGACTTCCAGTACAAATCAGAGACCTGTCATCTGCAGAAATACTCAGATGACTCTGCAATTGTCGGGTGTATCAGAGATGGACAAGAAGCTGAATAGAGAGAGCTGGTGGACCGCTTTGTGACATGGTGTGGAAACAATCGTCTCACCTTGAATGTGAACAAAACAAAGGAGATGATTGTAGATTTCAGAAGAAACAGGGATAAGTCAAAAACTGTTTCCATCATGGGAGAAGAAGTGGAGGTGGTTGAGGAGTATAAATACCTCGGAGTTCACCTTGACAACAGACTGGACTGGAGACTGAACAGTGAAACCGTCTACAAGAAGGGACAGAGCAGACGGTACTTCTTGAGGAAGCTTAGGTCCTTCAAGGTTTGCAGCAAGATGCTGGAGATCTTCTACAAGTCTGTTGTGGAGAGTGTAATCTCTTCAGTCGTCATCTGTTGGGGTAGCAGCATCAGAGGCAGGGATTTAAATAGGCTAAACAACTTGATAAAGAAGGCTGGTTCTGTTCTTGGGACAACTGTGGAACATCTGGAGATGATGATGCAAAGAAGGATTCTTCATAAAATCAAAAAAATGATGGACAACCCTGAGCATCCTCTTCATGAGACAGTCATACAACAACAGAGCGTTTTCAGTCGGAGGCTTCTTCAGTTTCGCTGCAATACAGACCGCTACAGGAAATCCTTCCTGCCCACAGCTATCATCATCTACAACAACTCCTTAAAGTATTAATTATATGAGCTATACCAACACTTAATTTCCCTCTGGGATCAATAAAGTATTTTTGAATTGAATTGAATTGAACTTACCTTGCAAAAGTATATGTACCCCAAAGGAATTTAAACTTTCATTTTTCCACATGAGGGTATTTCAATGAGGGTATTGTAAGGAAAATTATGTCTGATTGCCTTTCTTTTTTTAATTTCAAATGTAAAATGTGTGAGCTGCAAATATATTTAGCCACTTTTACTTGTTTACCCCTAAGTAAAATATATTGCCTTCAAAAGCCACTAAAATAAAACGTGAAGTCCACTTGTGATTGATTTAATCTCAGTATTAACGCACCAGACAACTCAGGGTTTGATATTGTGGTGTGTTTTGAAACAAGGTTAGGTTCTGAAACAATACCCCAAGCCTTAAACATCTTATAGAACACCAATCGCTCAATCCTTTGAAATGTTAAAAACTCCTAACCTGCAAATTTATCAGAAAGGCTGCCAAGTGGCCCATGGGAACTTTTAAAGAAACCCAATAAAAGTCACAGAGGCAGCTTCAAAGCATCAAGGTCTATTTTCCAAAGTGCAGAAGATTTGAGACTCAGAAAGAGGTTCACCTTACAAGACAAGTAACTTCAACATACAGCCAGATCTACGCTGGAAGGGTTTAGACCCAATCATATTCATGTGCTAGAACGGCCCAGGTAAAGTAAAAACCTAAGTCCGACTGAGAATCTGTAGGAGGAATTCAAAATAGAAGTTCACAAAAGCTCAACATCCAATCATACTGAAATTGAGCTGCTTCTCAAAAGGGTAATGGTGAAAATTTCTGTCTCTAGATGTGCCAAACTGGTGGAGACACAAAGTCAAATGCCTTGCTCTAGCACTTTTGGATATTAATTTGAAAAAAAGATCAAATAAAATAATACAAAATTTAAAATCTATGTAAATCTATATAAATCATTTTCTTTTCACTCAACAAATATGTAATCCTTTATGTTAAAAAATGTCAATGTCAACCCTCCCCCCCCAAAAAACATTCAGTATTCATTTTCAGTATTTTTAGAGAAAATGCTAAAAAAAATTAATGGGTATTAATACTTCTGCATGACTGTATCTTTTGTTTACCTCATTAAAGTGCTGCCTTATAAACATGTGTAAACAGCTTAAGATGAAAAAGATGGGGTACCACACTCAGAGCTAATGTTTTGGATGTATGATGATGAGCTAAGCATACTGGTTGTGTCTGTGAGCGGTGGAGAAAAATAAGGCTGCTGATTTATCCCATGAATAAAGCATGACTTTAAAGTAAGAACACATGTGTGTCCTCCTGATGTGTGCCTGTTTAAACAGCCGGTGGGATCAAGAGGTTGTCTGGTTTACAGAAGGTCACCTGCAGGTGCTACATCTGCTTACATATTCACACCCTGTTGCCTGAAAGTTAATAGGCAACAGTGTGTAAAATTTCACCAGAACATGCTGAGATATATAATAAATGTAAAGATTAGGGGTTAAAACTAAATGGGCTTTCATGCCACTGGCTTATTAGAATACTGTGGAAATACAAGCAGGTGTGCATTGTTTCAAACTAAAAAAAGAATTAAAAAAACAAAAACAAATTTCTTTTTCTTTTACACACCTTTGATTTCATTTTGGCCCCATGAGATAGTTTTGCCAGGATTAAGCACAACTGATTAACATGCAACAAACATCTTTGAGCGCTGTTGGCGGAAATTATTGTTCCACCAGCACAACACTTTCATCATATTAGAATATTTCACCCGGGCTGTCACAGAGATTTTACAGAGGTCATGCAGTGCTGTTGACAACTATCGTGTTTGCCTTGAGGTTATGACTGGAAGGGGAGAAAGGGTGAAAACAACTGAGAGAAGAAGACTTGTTTACTCTCGCACTGTGTCATCATCTGTGAATGTGGGGTTGTGAGAATGTCACAGAGAACCTGAGAAATGGAGAGAGGAAAAAAAACTAATCCCAAAGTGATGCTCAGAAACCAAGATCATTGCATTGCATTATGCTATGCTACTGCCGATTTATTTCATTATCAGAAAGTTGCAGGTTTATTTGTTTTTATTTTCTTACCTTTCTCTTATTTGTACTCAGTAGATTTAGTAACATAAACAATCCCATGCCTAATTAGCCTAGGACTAGCTTCCCAGCTATTAGCAGCTGAGGTCCTTCCTCATCGGTGTTGTGAGTTGGACAGAGTTAAGTCTCGTCATTTAGGGTTTAAATTGATCCATTTTTGGTTTCAGCCAGATCAGGTATTTTTGAAAGGATTTGATTTTACTGAAATAACATAGTCACTGTCACCTATGTCCGAAGTCCATTTCACTCCACTTATGGCCCGTTCACACTGTCCTAAACGTCAAGGCCCAGAACGGCGAGATTACATGTTAAGTCTATGGTTGAGGCCGTCAGAGTCTCAGTGGTGCTTTGTGTGCTTTGGCCGCAGCAATTTTTGAAACTTTTGCTGCTTTCCAAGCTTCAAAGCTGCAAAAGCCAGCAACGCAGAAGTTGAGCTAGCTGAACTTTTGGCGGCATCACCTGAGCGTCAGCCATTCATAGCGCCTCACTGTAGTGACGTCACTACACATTTCTTGAATGGAGCGGCAGCACCTCATCCATAAGCAGCTCATGGAGCAAATGGTTAAACTCTCCAAACCCAGAACACCTCTCAAGAATGAGGTGTATCCACAAACAGCGCTGATGTGCCTGACGATGACGTTGTCTAGCTTTATTCAGCCAATAAAGCCAAGCTACTCTCTCGATATGATACTCCATTGTTTCAAATATCCGGCAACAGAGGAAGCCCCGCCCACACAATCTTTTTTTGCTCAGTAAATGGCAGGCTTTGCAAGGTTCAGGCTTAAAAATGTATAGGCTTCAAACTAGTCACTTTGTGAGCGTTTTTTGACGGCGACAAAGCGTGCGGTGTGAACGCGGCATTAGACATTCTCTGGCCATCTCCAGGCAATTTTCTGAAATGATTAAAACATTATAAAGGGTTGAAGTTGACATCTATATTCCGTGGATCAAAAGAAAGGGTTATTTAACTGCTTTTAAGGAAACTAACCTGGCTTTGATCAATTTTACTTCAAAATCTAAAATACTTGGTGAAAGAGAGACTGAATGACTCTACACTGCTTAAAGATATGCTAACACCCAATTTATTGTTTGTATAACATTTACATTGCAAAACTAAAGAAAATGGCAATGTAAAAGGTTTCTGACAGCTTAAAACTTATATAGTATATATATATATATATATATATATATATATATATATATATATATATATATATATATATATATATATATATATATATATACTAGTAATGTAGTCACTGAGGCTAAAGGCTAAAGGTTTTATTTTCTAACCAGTCATGTTAGACATTTACATTTTTATTTTTTAAATGTCTTACTTCTGATTATTTCTTAAGCTTTTGCCTTTTAAAGAGCAAAGTCTGTTTTTATTTTCATTTCCAATGATGTTTTGATTTAGTTTTCTTTTTTAGGTTTCATCTTTGTAAGTGATGGTCTGACACTAATTTAATTGCAATATAATTTTGGGATTTTGGTTCTACTTTTACTTCATCTTTCAGCAAATGTTAATCATGTTTAACTGACATGTTCTTACACTTGCTACACTTGCTACGTATAACTCGATAAAAGGAGTCGTAAATCATCATGAATTACATGATTACTTTCATTCAAACATTCCTCACATAAAAGTTACCTACCATCATAGGTCCCACTCTCCAAGAGGAGTCCGCTTTCCTCCAGGATCCTGAAGTCTCCAATGCTGATGAAGTTGTAGTCCACGCCAGGCACCTCCCCCTCTCGAGGAAGCCGTGTGGTGCCTGGAAAAGCATCAAGATAAGAGACACGGATAAACATACAGTTCCTGACATGTTTTCATGTAAGAAACGAAAGTGCAGATAAGAGACAAAATGATAGTTGCAGAGATTAGTTGTGATATTTTGACAAAACCAGTCAGTCAGAATCCAAACCTTTTTAAAATCGGAAAATCCCATCAAATCAAACATTCATTGCTCAAATGCATTCTTGTAGTCTGTCTCTGTAGAGAACAGATGTGTATGTACACTGATTTTGATGCAACCAAAACTTTCTGCCGTTTAAGTAAATAGAAGGTTTTTCATCACATTTCGTTTTGCAAATCATTGGTGCTCAAAAAAATATGTAGAAATCTGTTTAAACTTACTGCCCAAATCTCCAGTAGGTGGACTCTGCATTTCATTCTAGATAAAAATCCTTGGAGTTTAATGTCATAATGTAAAAGATTGACAGCGCATAAAAGCCTGTGGAACACCAACCGGCCTGGTTCATTTCATCTGCAATAAGTGACTGGAGCTTTTACAGTTTATTAATGTGACTCTCTTGATGTCTGTGGGAACAGCTAAAAACAGAAAACAGTAGTGTTAATTATAGATGTGAATTATGATGGAAGTAATGATTTTTGTAATCTCCTGGTGTGATTGAGGTTCACTCACCATAAAGAGCAACCTGAATGCAAATGACATGAGGGCATTCTGCATGCAACTTTTGCTCCTGCGGTGAAGCCACAACCTACATGAGTGTGTGGATGGGAGAAATATTTTCTGCTTGGATGAATATCCAAATGGGATTTTGGAAACCACAAGGCAGTCTTGATCTGATGTAAACAGATCAAGACATGTGTAAAAGCACATCCTTTCAGGGATTCAGTGTCACAAAGGCTAACAAAACTGTAACCGTAAACTTGCATCTTCCGAAGTGCTGGTAACTCAGTCTACTTTGAGGGTATTCCCCAAATTAGACAAATTGTCATCCAGGCTTGGTGTATTCAGACAAGTCAAGGTTATAGCCAGGGGTGGAAAGTAACAACTTACTATTACATTACTGTAATTGAGTAGTTACTTTGTGTAATTGTACTTTTTAAAGTAGCTTTCAAGAGTATTGTACTTCACTACATTTTCAATTTATCCATTAGGCCTACTGCATAAAGAAAACAAATAATAATTATAATTAAAAATATTGAGTCCCAAAAATACTGCAATGCATGATGAATAGGAGAACAAACTGGTGCTAATCAGGATATAGATGGAAGCACCTGACATCGGTATGGATCCAGCGAACAGGGACCCCGTCGAATGAAGTTTAACTCGAAGAAAAAAAAGATGTCAACGCCTGGCCGTATTTAAGTGACCACTTCGGCTTCAAGTTCAAGAAAGGCAACAGCATTATGCCCAGAGAGGCCCAAGTAGTAGCTTTAATAAAATGACACATCAAACCCACCCAAGCATGTAGAGGTAAGTTAAACTAAACTACTGTCAATGTCAAGTCATAGTTTAATAAAAGAATGTGCTCTAACATCAATTCTCAGAACTCTGTCCGGGGCATGATGCGCATCTGGGGGATTCGCAGATAAACTAAATTGTCCAGTTTTATTTTTTTTCAACAAGATTAGTATGTACTAATGGTGGTCGATTTGTTGGGATTTTTAGAGTGAATTAGAATTAGTAGAATTAAAGAATTACAATACTCATCCTGCTGTTAATACGTGAGATGTAAATTTTTCAATACATAAAATACTTTACTGTAAATTAAGCATGGATGAAGTCAACTAACTTTAAAAATCAACTGCTGCTCAAAATTTACAGGAGGTTCAGAGAGTAACACCAAGGACAGACACAAATAAAAGGAACTTTAACCTAATCTAGAAGTACATTAGGGCAGGGCAATTTTGAAATATATGAGAATTTTTTTTTTTAGCAGCTGCTATGTTTATTTGAAGAATATTATGTTTATTTTACATGTTTTAATATCTGGTAGGTATAACATTCTCATAAAAAATGGCATAGTTTTGTCTTACAAACATTGCGATTGTACCTGACAGTTTGGTCTTCTTTGAGTCATTTGGGAAAAATCACAGCCCTTGTGACTGTTTGTGTTACCCATTTTGATTTATAAATTTGCATTTAATCTGCAGTTGGACTTTTTAAAATGTTTTTTTAATTGAAAAACAGCAACTTTGAGTTTTGTGTCCCATTGTCTTTCTTGCACTACTCTGGAGAGTTTGTCTTGCTGTAAAAAAAAGAAACTAAATAACTTCTACTCTGAGTACATCTTAAATAAGCTACTTTTACTTGAGTACAGTTTTAGACTGGTAATTTTACTTGAACTTGAGTAAAATTTACACGTCCTTTTTTCACAGTAGTAGTACCTTTACTTGAGTGGAATATCTTCGTACTCTTTCCACCTCTGGTTATACCTCATATTTCTTTCTATGATCAACACATGTACTGCTGTCTAGACGAGGCAAATATTTTTGGTGAAATTAGAGATGCTATGACTGACCCTGTGCAACCAAAAACATGAAAGGAAACCAGAGCTCATTGGCAGTCTCTATGGGAGAGTTACAGGATAATGTTTACATAAAGACGAATTTAGAATTTTCTGGTGTATTAAAGTATGCTATCTAAAAAGTATTTCCCAAATCAATTTCTATAACATGCTAATAACAAGTGACAATCAGCTGCAATGTTATATTATCCTCACACAATTAAGAAACCGTTTGATAACACTGTTCTATTGAAACAACCTTAAATGGCATTCAAGCCTTACGATATTTTTTTATATATCTCATTGAAAGAAGAACCAGCATCTCTGAAGTGGATTTAAAAAAAAGTGTAGTCTGTGCCAATTAGCAGTGAAAAGACATCTGGAGGCTCAATGGCCTATTAACTAACTTTATGTTGCTGCTTCCTTTTATTTTTTTCCTGTTACATTTTCTCCCTAATTGGACTGTGACAGCTCCTCTACTCAGGTAGAGTAGCAAAAAACATGTACACACCAACACAAAATTCCTAACACTTTCCTTTAAAGTTTATCTTAGTAAAGGCACGTAATATTACATTGTGTGAAAGAATGTCAGCCTCTGCTGCCTCTCATTAACAACTTGTTTTTCTATTGGTGCTGGCTAAAGTCCCTCAGAATGCCCCTTGTAGGCCAATTACTTGTCAACCAGTTATGTATCTGTCAAAAATCTACCCAAGAAATCCTCCTGCTTGTCAAGCTGATATTTACCATAAGCTTCCCATTGTAGAGTTGTTGCTGAGGGCAAAATGAAAGCAGCGCACTTAGAAATAGCCTTTTAAACATCTTGTCATACTTTTACTTTAGTGCAATTATATTTTTAGACAAAACATTCCAGACTGGTCTTTTATAACACTCTGTTTATGTGTCAAGGTTTGCAGACACCCCAGTTTAGTGCCAGACAAAAGGAGTCGGATGTGCATAGCATCAAAAAGAAGAACTATTTTCAGTATACATGGTGGACTTAGCAGGTAACATTTGTCAACTGTAGCAGCTGAAGTGAGTACAGCTCCTAATTAGTTACACAGGATTAATAAAATTCATGTCTGGAGAGTATGGTTATGCATGGTAGCCAATCTGTTTTCATCTGCATAAGCACTAGAAACAGATGGGAAAAGATAACCTATTCTCAAAGAACCTACTAAGCACAGTACAATATTTCATCTTTATTTCTAAGGTATACAAATTGTTATATGAAAACAGTGCTTGGCAGTCCTTCATGCAATTATAATGAGGCTTGGAAGTAAATCTAAACTCTGCTTGGACATTTTCCAGCTCATATTTCTGTTGGGTGGTAGAAAAAAAACTCAGTCAATTTCTATACAAAAACTGCTCCCTAATTACAGCTTTGATGTATTTGTAATTTTCTTGATTGTTTGTATTCAGACTTGGACTTCTAGGGCTACATTCTCATAGTGGTGTGAATTCATTAAAAAACAAACTAAAACAAAACTGGTAAAATGAAGCAATAATGAAAAGCTGAAAACCCAGTGAGGAAAACTGAGTGCTTAAAAACTGAGGAGTGATTACTGGAATACTTCACAGGATAGTTAATAAACAGAATGAGTTTCAGCTGTGAGGTGAGGGAAGCTAAGAAGCTCAGGAAAATCTGATTGTAACAGACAAATGAAAACAAGCAGACATGGGACAATATCAGTAAAACCAAGTTAAAACTATGATATCATGACACCATTGAACAAAAATATACTTGAATTCATTCATTTAAGACATAGAATGAGCCCCATCCAGATGGGAACAATCCAACATTTCCAGTTGAAAACCAAGGCCTCAGATTTAGAGCATGCACATATCCAATAGGAAAAAAAATACCATTGATTTTAACATATATGTCACTTTGGTCCTGAAAGGTTTGACTGCAAACTGTGTGCACTGAGAGAATGTCATAACAGATACATGAGAGTTAGTCATTCAGAAGAGGCAATAAATTTAACATGGGGAATTTGTGCACAGTTTTATGATGGTAGTTCAGAAACAGCGACTCAGGGCTTTGATGCTGAAAGTGTTGGAAAGTAATACATATCCTCCTTTCGAAGCATTTTCTTAAAAACTGAGAAGTTTAACATATTAATGTCATCCTGTAGAATAGATTACATGTGATGAAGAAAGGAAAGATAAGTAAAGAGAGATCTTATCGCAAAGATGTATGACTGTTTGACATGTGATTTGCACAGTATTACTGAGTAGTTGCACTAGTGCAGGTTATTTAAGTGAACAAGTTATTTTGAGGTGAAACACTTGACACCAATCTCTTATCACAGAGGGGTGTCAAAAAATGCATATAACCTTGTGTTCACTCTGTTCCTAAATAATCCACCTCTTTTTGCCCTCTTCTGGTCAGAAGACAAGTTTGTTCTCAAGTGATTCCATTCAAGTACAGACGATCTAACAATTCACCACACATGGACAGTGTCAGACTCCTACTACTCCTTTATCACTGACTCATTGAATGCATAAGGTCGTTTCCAACTGAATGGTCTTTTTTAGTGTTTCCCACCTGATGTAAAAGCCAGAACTATATGACTTATTACTTCAAATTACATAATGGTACAGCAGAACTGACCTGATAGTGTTGGTAGAACATCAACACAGACAACATAGATCTATTACAGTGATATTAGAGGACGACAGTGTGTAAAGTGGACCTCTGGCACAGCGACACAAGCCAAGCCTGCTAATGCTCTTGCTGTCTGCATGATTGTCACAAACATTTGGGGTTAAATCCATCTTCGGATCGGCTTGTTTATCATCAGCTTTGATTTTCAACAAACTGCTTGAATTGCTTTGGGTTGGACTTTGCGATTTAACTGCAGTCTGTGACTCCTTGAACCTGCCTTTAATACCTCTAAAGAAGATAGACAGGTATTGATTTGTCACGACAGAATGACCACTCAAGCTTCAGCACCAGCAAGATGTGAAGTTGGTCCTTTTTCCTGCAAGAGTAAAATGACTGCCAAGCACAAGAGGGATGGAGTTTTGGTAGTTGAAAAGTAGCAGCCGACATCCCCATTTTCCAAAGAGTGACTTGTTTTTTGACTGTATTAGTGCTCTTTACCGTCGCCAACTTGTCACGCACGGATACTTGTTACTGACCCCATTCGATTTCTCTTACAGACAAGGTAGCCTATAGCATCAATTCTCAGAACTCAAACCCCTCAAAGCCATGAAATTGTAGTCAAACATTTTCTGCCATGTGTGCTTCATGCTTTATTGCTGTTTTTACTTATTATGCTTTGTCTGGGTTTTAATGCTATTTTTATTTGACCACTTAATCATGTAAAGCACCTTGAATTACCTTGTTGTTGAAAGTGTGCTATACAAGTAAAATTGCCTTGACTCGCCATTGGTCTAAGTCTGAACTCTTCAGTACTGTTAACAGGAAAATTGTTTTACAGTAACTACATGTTACAGTTGTCAAAGATGTGTTGTTACGTAAACTATTGGCTTTTCCAGATTTAACCTAAAGGTAGTGATTTAATCAAACGGCAGCTAAACATTAAAAAAGTAGCACAAAATATCACTCCTTTAGCATTAGCAGTCAGGTCTGGTTTAATTCTGTCACCATCTCTTTAAATTCAAACGTTGGCCACTTTCTAAATACGGCTCTAAAGTATAAAAAAAAACCCAGATGTCTGTATAAGACTAATGAAAGTTGAACTTGCGCTGTCTGTTCCCAAGTACAAAGTCTGAAGAATGCACAGCAAGCATTTTGGTGAGAAGAGAGAACCCAGTTGTTTTCGGGATATCACGGTGTGTGAGTGTGTCCACCTCCCACTGATATGGCTGATTTGTCCAGAAAAATGTGCTACTCAAAACACAGATGCTGTAATTAAACAATCCTATCTGACATCGTTTAATGGGTTTTCCATTAAAACACTTTTATAAAACCCATCCTTTTATGTGTTGTACATTAAAACATTGAGAGTAAAATTAGCTTGTTGAAATATCCTTAACAGACTTGATGTTAAAATATGCACCTAAGGGATTACTAAGTGTGTTTGAATGTGATGCTAAGGACTCCTGACAGTGTAGGGTCAAAGTCACTTTCAGGTGCAGATGAGAATTCTCCACTGATGTTCTGATAATAAAACCTACTTCAAACATGCAGTAGATGACAACAAGCTTAATTTACATATTTTGCATAGGCATAGTGATATACTTATGATGAAAAGAAAGCATTCCCTATGTCATGTTGAAGATTTTACATATCAGGACTTAACAAACATGATCTGTTTTTTTCCAGATTCTAAAATAATTTATTTAAACCACGCCTCAACTTCATAAGAACAAAATAGCTTGCATAGGATTTTTTTTTTACAAATACAATGCCAAAGCAGAAACGCTGGGAGTGAAAATATAAATACACCCTATGATTTAGTAACTTGAAGAAATATGTGTAGCCATAATAACTTGAAAGAGTCATGACTTTCTCCGTCTTTCACATTGTTGTGGAGGACTATTGGCCTATGCTTTACAACCTTGACATGCTTTACCACCATTAATCCGTTTATGCACAGCTCTCTTAAGGTTTCATTTTACAGCATTTCGATCCTGCTGAGGTTTGCACTTTAATTAGGCTCATGCAACACCTTAGTCCTTTAATACTTTAAGTTTTGTGTTTTACAGTAGTTTTGCTGGTGTATTTAAGATTAGGATCGAGTTGATAGCGATCCTAAACTTTGGTCTCATTCATCCAAAGATTTCTCTTTCTCAATCTCTACTGCGATGAACTTTAATATTTAACGTGATAATTGCTGCCTATAGAATCTGAGAGGGAGCTCTTGTCTTGTTTTGCAGTTTCTCTGACCATTGCACATCTAAAGTTAGGGTGAATTTCTGGGATGTCAAATCAGGGGGAAGATTGGTAAATGCTTTTCACTTGTAAATAAATCATCTCACTATAAAATAATAGAATTCTAGTTGTTTGGAAATCGTAGATTGATGGGTAGCCACAAATGTTCCTTTGGGGTCATTGCTGATTTCTTTCTGGCTTGGTGTTGTGTTAAACAGATCTGCATGTTTTAGAGCAGCAAGCTGCTTTTAGAGGTGGTCAAGTCTGCTGATGACCAGTGAATCAGGTGAGTTGGATCAGCAGCACCTGGTGGCAACTTCCCTTCTTAAAGGTTAACTATTAACTCCCAGCTTTTCCCTTTCTTCTTTGCTTTTGTTTAATGAATAATTTAGAGATTTAATACACTTTTAGAACCAATGAAATTATCTGCTCAGATGAATACCAGATCATTTTATTATGCTTATTACATAAAACCCAAGAAAAGAGGGTATTCTTTCTTTTTACCATGGCAATATATACAGTTGTATAGTATTTCTACATATAGTGGGGCAAAAAAGTATTTGGCAGCCACCGATTTGTGCAAAATTTCCCACTTAAAAAGATGTGAGGTGTGTAATTTTCATCATAGGTACACTTCAGCTGTGAGAGACAAAAAAATTCCAGGAAATCAAACTGAATGATTTTTAAAGAAATTATTTGTATAGTGGTGCAGAAAATAAATATATGGCCAATAACAAAAGTTCACCTCAATACTTTGTAATGTAACCTTGGTTGTCAATGACGGAGATCAAACGTTTCCTGTAGGTCTTCACTAGGTCTGATAACACTGCAGCTGGTATTTTGGCCCATACTTCCATCCGGATCTTCTCTAGAGTTGGGATGTTTCGGGGCCGTCGCTGGGAAACACGAACTTTCAACTCCCTCCACAGATTCTCTATTGGATTAAAGTCTGAAAACTAGCTAGGCCACTCCAGAAACTTTAAATGCTTTTTATTTAGCCACTCCTTCGTTGCCCGGGCGGTGATTGGGATCATTGTAATGGTGGAAGATCCAGGCACATTTCATCTTCAATGCTCTCACTGATGGAAGGAGGTTTTTGCCGAAGATCTCACAATAATGACCCCATTCATCCTTTCCTTAAAGGGGCTATATGCAATTTTCTGAAATTTAAACTCGCGACTGACACCTGTGGCCAAAAAACGGAACTGCTCTTCCTTTCTGCTCGCTCTCGCAGCGCGCGCTCCTACGCCGGTCGCTCTCAACTTCGATCTTTTTCGGGCACTTGTCAGGGGTTTAACTTTTTTAGTCTTATGTGAAGTTACTGTTGGTGTCAAAGTTGTCCTTGGTCTCTTCTGTGTATTTGCACAATCCATTGAACTGCTTGCGAGTGCTGACTAGTGACGTCACATCCGCAGACAGCGCGGGAAAATCCGACCTGACAGAAAATAGAAAAAATTGGATACAGGCTTATAGGTGCACCCACTGTGAGCTGATAAGGTGTCAGTATGCTCATCAGGAGATGTTTGAGTCATAAATGGTCAAATAAAAAGACTATTGTTACGTTTATATTGGGAAAAAAGTTGCATATAGCCCCTTTAATACAGATCAATTGTTCTGTCACCTTTGCAGAAAAGCAGGCCCAAAGCATAAAGTTTTCACCCCCATGCCTCACAGTGGGTATGGTGTTCTTGGAATGTAACTCGACATTCTTCTCCCTCCAAACACGACGAATGGCGTTAATAACAAAGAGTTCTATTTTGGTCTCATCTGATCACATGACATTATCCCAATCATCCTCTGGATCATCTAAATGGTATCTGGCAAACTTTAGATGGACATGTGCTGGCTTAAGCAGAGGGACTGCAGGATTTTAAGTTGCGTAGTGTGTAGTAGTGTGTTACAAACAGTAACCTTTATTACTGTGGTCCCAGCTCTCTTCAGGTCATTGACCAGTTCCCCCCGTGTAGTTTTGGGCTGTTTCCCCACAGTTCTCAAGATCATGTGTACCCCACACAGTGACATCTTGTATGGAGCCCCAGGTCAAGAATGATTGTAAGTGATCTTGTATTTTTTCTTGTATTGCTCCAACAGTTGATCTCTTCTCACCAAGCTGCTTGCCTATTGTATATTGGCTCCTCCCAGTCTTGTGCAGGTTTCAAATCTTGTCCCTGGTGTCCTTGGACAGCTCTCTGGTCTTTGCCATTGTGGAAGTTGGAGTCTGACTTTTTGAAGGTGTAGACAGGTGTCTTTTATACAGATAACGAGTTCAAACAGGTGCCATTATTATATGTAACGAGTGGAGGATAGAAGAGCTTCTTGAAGAAGAAGTAACAGGTCTGTGAGGGCAAGAATTCTTCCTTATTTGTAGGTACTGAATACTCATTTTTTGCACCATTATACAAATTAATTATTAAAAAAAATCTTACAATGTGATTGTCTGGATTTTTCTTTTACATTCTGTCTTTCACATATAAAGTGTATCTCTGATGGAAATGACAGACCTCTCTCATCTTTTTAAGTGGGAGAAATTGCACAATCGGTGGCTACCAAATACTTTTTTGCCCCACTGTAATTGTAAGTAGGATGCCGTCTCAGGGCCCTGTTAGTTGTGGAGGAGCTGATGCTTCTAATATTGCAAAATAGTGACTCTAGAAGGTGGGATACACTTTACTCTGTGACATTTACATTTGTTTACAATCTCATTCATGTGATCATTCTTTCTCTTTCAACAGTTATTAGTGCTTAACCTGATTATAAAAACACACATTTGTACTTCTGTGTATTCAATTCATAATTTAGAAGTAGAATTAACAGAAAGAGAGAGAGCAAAAGTGAAACAGATGTTGAAGGATGAGGGACTGAAAGCGAGGAGCAAAATGATGGAGGTGCCGTCACTGTGCAAGTCCCTGTCTCTAGCTCATTAAGACAGTAATTCAAGCAGAGGATTAGAGAGCCAGACTCATCCAGCTACCCCGCTGATGGCTGCTGATGAATAGTGTTTAGAGGCTACAATTGCATTGCACAGCTATGTTAGAAGTACCAGATACTGTATGTGAGCAACAGAAGGCAAAATGTGCAGGTGTGTTTAAACCAAAGACAAGGTGAAAATGAAAGACAACAGCAGTGGCAGAGAAATCCCTCTGTAATCATGTTGTGTCCAACCACTGTAACTGACCCAAAAATACTCCCTGTGCAGCTGAGCTTTAAGAGGAAAAATCCAATAACTATTCAGTTTAAAGCCAACAGCCCAGGAAACAACACGACTCAGAACACGGCTCACAGGTGTATAAAGGCATAGGAGACAAACAACAACATGACAGAAAGGATAGGGGAGGAAGCATGGAAAAGGAATAAAGTGACCAGTGTTTTCCGGAAACATTCTCTATTTAAAAGATAAAAAAGGACAATAAATAACAATGAGACAAAAAGCAGCTTACTTTGTTAGCAAATCTCACACTTTTATATGCAAGTTGTAAATAGAGCATTTTCAAGCCCTGACAGCCATGAGTTGCAGTGAAAGTTCTGTGTGCAAAAGTTTGCCCACCTACCCAAAAACCTTGGAAATACGCATTTGTGGGGCGTAGAAAACACTTGGGGAAATCTGGTTCTATAAAAGGCGTTTAATTAATAATTACCTTGTGTGGTCAAATATGTATCAAAATCAATTCAATGTAGTCAGACTGTCCACTTAATTATCAATTTAGAAACAGAAAGTAGATTTATGGGGTTGCTTCATTTCCAGAGGGAATTATGTTAACCTTACCTCTGAGCCAATAAGCGCTTCTGAAACAAAAACGTAACTTGTAACTGCATAAACGAAACATTGACACAAAACTAAACCTACTACAGATTTACAATCCCAGAGTTTCTTTAGCCACATCAGCAGAGGCAGGACCATTCAACTCTCTGGTGGCACTGTCAACAACTGAAGAGCTTCTCAGGTGGAGAAGCGCTTTGAAGCGCATGGGTTATGAACGTGACTGTGATCACAACAATGATACCTCATAGAAGTAAATACGTTGCATGGGAGTTCAAGTGATGTCCTCGGCTGTGTTGCTATAGAGACGCTTAAGTGTGTGCTTTTTAGTGTGCCTCACAGAGAGCTCTGGATGACAATGCAGGAGTTATGTATGTGTCTTAGTGATTGTGTGCGTGTGTTTGTGCGGATCTATTTAATGGATAACGAGTGTTAATGCAGATGGTTGTGTTTTGGATTTCCAGAGCATCTTGAATATTCCCAGAAGGTACTTTACATAAAAGCATGTATGTGTTGAACGTGTGCTAGGATGCACATGCGTGGTTTGCAGCTGGGTTTTAAGAGCACTGAATAGGAGTACGTACAGGGTATGGTGCGTAGGTAGAGGTTGTCTCGTATGATCTGCTGGAGTTTGTGGTCGAGCGAGCCTTTCTGAAACTGCAGACTGAGGTAGTGGCGCAGGTCTGTGTTCAACACTTTGCCTGCAACAAGAGAGAAAAGGGAAGGAAAGATCAGTCAAAATTCCAGCAAGCTATGATGAGAAGCTTGTTGAAGGATACCAGAAATGTTTCATCTAAGTCATACAGCTCAAACAGTAATTCCACAAAATGTTTAAGAAATTAAGGCAAGTTTTTAATTTGAAGAATAAATATCTAAAAAATATTGCAAATATTAATATTTTACAAATCCTAAAACAGGAAATGTTTGCCAGATAGAAAAAAACTGAGTTATGTCACTTTTTTTTACTATTCATTTTTTTACTATACATTTTCCTTCTGTCCTAACCAGCTTTCCTTATCGAGTCTGGTTTATGTTTTGTTTTTTTCACTTTTAGATTTCAATCTGATCACAAGGGTATTTGGGAGAAGATTAAATGCTAGGATGATGTTTGAAAGTTTTATCTCTCTCATGAAATCAATGGGAATGAAATGGAATTCTAATCTGATACGAGTATTTTTTACATGCTGTCCAGTAAAAACAAAGGAAGTTCATGCAAAGTTTGAGGCAGAGAGAGATTCTCAGAGTTGTCGCACACAAATGGAAAAAAAGTTCATTTATTGAAGAACATGATGAGGAGTTTGGAAAACCGATTCACATTGTCTGCCTGCCATCAGCTTCCATATCTCTTGACTGAAAGGAAGAAAAAGCTTTGAGAAAGACTGACGACGGACAAAAATGTTTTTCTTCATTTCTCATCTTCTTTGCACGGAGAACAAACACAAATCTGTTTCTAAACATTTCTCCTCTTCTAGAAGAAGAAACAGTACACAGGTAATAGATTAACTCTTCATAGAAGAAAAAAAAATAGTTTTTTTCCTTTACAACTCATGTTTTATTAAACTATAATAGAACTTTTCTTTCAATATATAAGTCCTCAGTTAACTTTTTGAGCCCATTTCAATGGTATCTTTTCTTCCGGGGTCTCACTGTCATTTTATGTCTTCTTGGATCAGGCAGACCGTTTAGCTTACACTTCCATAATAAGGATCACATGTCATATTTGCTGATCATTTTTATCTAATGTAGAGTGAGAAAACAAAGGTCATTCTGGGAACTTCCTCTTGAACTTCTTCTGTTCCAGTTTAGGTTGAATACAAGAACATTAAGAGATAAATAGGCTTGAAATTAATTACATTGCTACATTATTATTAATTGGTCTACCAAAAGTAATACTGGTGAAACACAAGAGTAGCCATGAATTAAAACAATCTGTGTATTTTTTTAATAACATAATTTTTTATAAGTGCCATTTTAGTTGTTCACCTCCCTATCGGGGTCCTGCACCTCATTAATAGTGTGTGGTGCACATCAAGGCATTGTTTTAGTACCATTTCTATTTTGCACCACAGTGAACCATAGCTGAGAAAAGAAAACTACAACTCTGTTTCTGGATTATCTAAACCTATCAATATAGCTTTTCTCTAGACAACCTATGAATTGAATTCTCTGTTGTGACTGTTACAAAGGAATCTATCTTATTTTTTTTAAATAAGGAGTTCTGAAAATGCATCATTATTAACTTTAATCATCCTTCTTTACAGAAGATAAACAGAACAAATTCCATAACTAGCAGCATCACGGCAGTAATTACCCATTGTTTAATCTGAAAACACTTGTTTAATAAAGCTATAAATGGTTGTAACATTAATTGTAGTAAATCACGCAATTCTCGTTTACCTTGTTCTGTCTTGATTTGCAGATATACATTTACTTCAGTAAGGGGCTGAAAGTAAACCACTTACATAAAATACATTTTCGGCCTATGCTAAAACAACAGTTTGAAATCAATGCCTGCAATACTTTTAATAATACAATTTCGAGAATATATCTTTGAATCTCTGTTAGGCTTTTGGTAATGACTTCTGATCTCTTGTCACTGAACTTCTTTTTAAGTCTTATTCCTGAGTTGGCTTCACCGCGTTAAGTGAGATGACCTACTAAGTAGCAATTATATTTGACTTATTCGACAGCTAGAGCTAGGACGGAAATCCATGATAAAATTGGCTTATAAAGCTTTTTCAAGACTTTTTTACTAATTTTAAATCTGCCTAACTTAAATTTTTTATTAGTTTTTCTGAATTTTTATTTCTCAGTGAGCACATTGAATCTTATTTTAATATATGGATTAAGGGTTAGAGGGGGTAAATAAATATTTTCTCATCAAGAAAGAATTGTTTCAGATTTCTGTGGGTATCAACATTCTGTACACCAATCCTTAATGCCACAATTTCTGTTCTACAGCATATCTGACCACAGGACACAGAAGTATTCATGGCCTGTATTGTGGTAATTTCAAATTGTATGCATGCAAAGTGACATAAACACACTGATCTGAGGCCTTCTTTGCAGTGCAGCACAGTGATGTCTTTGTAGCTTCCTGGGTCCTGTCAGAGACAGTTAGGGAGACCGTCACATCAGAGAAGTTTCCCATTCCTCCAATCCACAGACAACACTCCTGCTGAAACAGGGCTCATTTTTCTATGACAGTGCAAATTTGAAACCCTCATCTATCCACTCGGTTGTTGCTTATTGTTTTTACAGCCAGCCCAGAAGATGACATTCCTAAACTGTAACTATGATTTAGCAACACAAAGGACGGAGGTAATTTGGTTTAAATTCATAATTTATTTCTGCCTGTTCTATCATAGGCTCTTTAGACTATTCTTAAGAAAGCAAATAATAAAATTCATTAATTAACTATTTTTCTTTGTGGCATCATCCTCTTGATGATGACTCCCTATCTTGTGCTACCTTGACATTTTTGCAGAAAGTAATGACATGGAATGTGTCAGAAAGGAACAAGGTCACCCACGGGAATCCCATAGCAACATGTTGCCATTTCAGTGAGCATCAGCAGCACTCTTCCTCCCTAAAACTGGAAGCACAGAGAAAATAGCTGCACTCACTCAACAGTGAGGAAGGCTGTGCCTGGCCTTCCTTTGTGAAGCAAGAGACTGTTAACATAGTCACTTAGACCAACACCTCACTCTAGGGCCACAGAATTAGACTAACACTTGAAGCTGTGCATTCAACTCCTTCTCACATGCATATATTATTGATCTATGTTGAGATATTTTTTTGGAAAGCAGGCATCAAATTGCACAAAATAATCATGCAACACTGACAAAACTTGATGCAAGCTATAAACTACACTGCTGAGATGCTACTGCGATTAAAAAAAGAGGAAGAAATCTTTACAATAGAGAATACGATTTGTAGTTCAATCTTATCCATGATTTATTTTGCAGTAAAAAATAAGTCTACACATAAATATGAGGTTATTGTAATGTTACTCAAGTCTATGCTAAAGAGGCAAGTAAATTTTTTAAACAAAAATTACACATTTGAACTCTTACTTTTTCCTGACCTAATGAAAAGGGCATATTAAGTTTTCATTTCTCCAAAATACAATGAAACAAAGCCTAAAACATAGGCATAGTTATTTCATAAGTGCAAGGCTAAATGGGAGGGTGCTTCATTTATTTTTATCACCAAGAATAACAACTAGTAATGTATATATACCATGTAGTTGTAAAGGAGTCATATGCAAGACTGTTTCTTGGACCAGGTAACTGTGATTTTTCTCACTTTCCACACTGACCAGGTTCACTGACGAACTTGTCTCACTGTACTTTTGACATGAAGCACTGATGCCAAAAATCTCAGTAAACTTATTTTGTCTACATGGTTATGCATAGCAAGTCTTTCTATCCACTTTGCACTGCTTTTTCTAAACTGTGAAAATGGAGCAAACGCCTTGTGTCAATTTTGACATATCATTCAGAGACATTCTCCCTCAGGCAGGTGGACATCCACCGGGAGGTCATTATCTCTGTTGTCTGACAGTCAATTAACAGTCCTCTGAATAGGGAATCTGTCTAGTCTGGACATGTTCCCTGAAACTTCTCTCAGTACACTGGCCTACATCATAATGAGACTAATTTATGTGAAAAATATCTTATATCACGGAGTACAGATGCACCCTGCATGAACATAAATGTTCAATTGAAATGACTATTTTCCTTTTTCTCACTAATAAATACACAAGAGGCTTCATTGCAGTTGCTGTGGATTAATAGTCAGTGTGTTCAAATACACAGTGTTTCATCGTGCCATGAATGGGTCATCTGTTTGAGTGGAGGGACAGATCATTACCCTTGATGTTATTAAAGGAATGCCACAAAAAGCTCCGCTGAAAATACTTCAGTTTTCACAAGTATGGAATGTGTCAGGCTGGTCTGTGGAAAGTGTATGAAAATATGCACATTATTATGGTCAAATGCTTAAATATTAATAAAATGCTTCTGCAATAAAGGACGAGCCAAACCGCCACTGGCAGCTTCAGTATGAGATCTGGACAATGTCGTTGGTGGACAGCAGTTTCAAACAGACAGTCTCATTAATTATGTATTTTCACCTAAATGGGTTTTCTAGAATGCAAAATTATAAATCATGTCAACACTTCGGATGTGCAGAGCACAATACATGTAAAGTGTATGTAAAAAATATTTTTATTATAATTCATGTTGCTATAACTTGTTTGACTGGCAAGATTTAGATAAGTTGAGGAGCTTGGGAAAAAGACTCCGCTCCAGCTGCTTTCAAGGGTGAGGCCAAGGGCAAAGGACGTAAAGGCTTCCAATGGCCGCTGGAAAACATTAATTCCTTAAAAAGCTCTCAAGAGCTATGGTCTGCCTACAGAGTGGTAGTCATCTCTGTTTTAGTCTCACCTGCAGCAGAAGCCCGGGGAACATTCCCATAGCCAGTGAGCCCCAGCTATGAGTGGACGAAGGGAGCATGGGCGACCACACTAAGTTAACCCAGAGGTTAATTCTGCAAGGACAAGATTTTGTCTTCATAAAGAGGACCAACTAAAGACATACATATTGTTAAAAGAACGTTACCAGCTCTTTTTTTTATTCACATGTTCCGCCCATTTCCCTCTATTGTTCTCTATACCAGGTGTATTGAAACACAAGGTATTACATGCATAAGGTCAAGCCTCTCCTTTGTGCTAGTCACAGGTGTAGGTTAACGAGTAAAAAGAAGGAACTTTGAGGCACTTGCCTATTTAATTAATGTTGCACCACTTATTGTTTTGAAGTACTTGTTACAGCTGGGCTCAATATATCCAGGATCCTGATTATTTGTGTCAGCTGACAACTAGGGCTGGGCGATAAATCAATTTTATCGATTAATTCGAATTTGCCATTTAAGAAGATTTATTTTTGGGAAAATCGAGATTTTTTACACAACTTTGAATTGAGGTAGACTCCCAAAGGAGATATTAAAATAAGAGTTTAAAAAATAGATTCTGTCATTTGTTATTTCTGTTTAAGAAAGTAAAGGGAGAAAGAAATCAATTAAAATCGGAAATCGGATTTGGTGTGAAAAAATCGGAGATTTTATTTTCAGGCCATATCGCCCAGCCCTACTGACAACCAAACAATCTACTATTAGTAGCCATCGATCCCTGGTTATTACTCATCCAAGGAAAAAAACGAAGGGGAACAGGGACCTTAGATCTGTACGTCCTAAACTGATTTGAAAAAACAACTGAAAACTGTTTTGTTCTACCAAGCTTTTATGTCAGGATTTAATTCAGATTTTTTCTGCTTCTTTTTCAAACCATGTATAACTTAAATGTGATTTATATTGTACAGCATTCATTTACACTTTTAATCACTGTTTCTGCTGTACGAATTTTACTAGGATATGAAATCTCTTGTTGAACTGAACTTTCATTCCAAAGGCTTTTTATGGATTTCATTTTCTCTTGCTCTGCTCTGCAATAAAAACTGAATATGGTGATGTTGTGATATGTGTCTAAATTAGAAAAACTCTCGATAGCCTGTTTGGGTGTAATTGTGTTGTGAGCTATCAGTATAGACATGTCAGTAGGCTCGCTGTATGGTTGTGCTGTCAGTTTACCAAATATCTGCTAGAAAAGTGGTTAACTAAGTTAGAATGGTTGCTTTACTTTGAGGTTAAAAAGCTACTGATTCATGTGTGTGCCCTTGTCCAGAGGTCCCCAACTCCCGGGCCCCAGACAAAATCTGGGCCATGGGTCATTTGGTACCGGGCCTGCAGGCCGCGCAGAAAGAACAAAAAACTACCAGTATTTCTGTTTTATTTATAGCAAACTTCTGCTAAGTTTGCTGTGTTATTGTTAGGCTAACTTACATGCTAACTGTAGTTCTGATGCAGCTTTGTGACAAGGAAGGGAATTATCAAGGTTTGGAGCGGCAGATGATGTTGGATCATTTCGTTGTTGTAGACTAACTATTTTAAAAGAGGACACTAACTGGACCATTGTGGATGTAAAAAGAAAGTTTTTGTTGGAGATGGCTCCTTCTTGGGTTTTGAAATGTTTCTTCGAACGATAAGTTGTAATTTATTTTATTTATTTGATTTCTGTGTCTACAGTTATAATTGTATCATTGATTGGCATACATCATTTGAATCACAAGGAGGGATAGGATGTTGTTGGAAATCAGCCTGGGAGCTTGGAAGTTTCTTTACCTCCGGTGGGTCATGGATCAGACAATTTCAAAATAGTTGACAGCAGAATCGAGCACAGTAGCGAGAAGTACTAATCACTCTCAGCTGTAGCACCAAAAGTAGCACTTACAAAGATCTTCCATAAAGGAAGATGCCTTACTCCCGTACACAAGCAGACAAACAGCAGGATCATGACAGCGGCTCAACCGCGGCTGCTTTTGGAGTACAAAAACAAATGTTCTTGCGACTGATCTAGAAAAGACCGGCCATTCAGGAAAACTTCTGAACCTCCCTCTGGCCTGAAAGAATCTCAGCTTTCAAATTATGTACGATATCATGTATAATATGAATATGTAAATAGAAAGGGTGTCAAAAAAGACAAACTGGACCCGGAAGTATGTAAAAGACTGCCAACAGGATGTGAAAACGCAAAGGGGTTAAATAAAAACTGGGCCCCCCAAAATAAGCCACGGCCCCCCCAGCTAATTTGCTCTGGTGCTGGGTCTGCAAATGTAAGAGGGATGTCTCACCACTGGTAAATCGAAAGGCATTTACTTGTGAGTAGTGTTTACTGATTTTAATCATTGTTCTGTTCTTAAGAAATTCTATACCACTTTTCAGAGAAAAAGTGGTTGGTCACCATTCATGCTGCGATAGCTGCTGGTGAAGAGCCTGAATTAAAACCTTAGTTTGTCTTCTAGGTGAGACCTCATTAAAGATTGACACATATACCCCAAGAGATATTTGAGAATATACTATTATAATTATTAGTTTATGTTTTCCAGAAGAAGCCCTGACAAATGTATACTTTCATATGCCTTTAATAGCCATATTTAGATTATTAGCATTTGTTAATTACTAATCACAATCTTACAGTGCACAACATAATGCACTACTAGCTCATGCTTTTAGTTACCAAGCAACATGTTTACTCAAAATTAACACTTAGACAAAAAAAAATTAAATAATGTTCTGACCCAACCATAACAACTCATTCAAAATGCAAACAATACCTGCTTAAGCAGCATCTGCTGTTAATAGATTAAAGTCAGTCAACCTTAAACAGCTATTGGTTTAGTCTATCTTGGTTTTCATGCTGTATAATTCATAGTCATGCAGACTGAACTGGCCAAAGAAGTTTTGATCAGCTAATTTACGTCACTGCTCCTTCACCAGGTTTTCAGGATTTTCCCTGGTCATCTGTTGCCCTCGTCTTATCCAGTTTACTCACATTCCCCCTCTACCTTCCCAAAGAAAACTTTTGCAACATCTCAGCATTTTCCAAAAAAAATGCAGGTTTGCTTTTGCAGTGAGATTTAGCTGCAGTCCAAGCAAAGATGTTTTTAAATTATTCCATGCAAAAAAAAAAATTACATTCTTCCCAGTGGAAACAGACAACAATAGGAAGTTAGCGTAACATAAATTTTTTTTTAACTTTACCAGTTGTCACACATCCAAGGAGGGCTGCATCTGGGACATGTCCTGTTTTTTAAATATTTATACTACTCTAATAAGAGTTAAAAAAGTACAAAACTTTATTTAGGTGTTTATTCAATAGGTAAGGAAATTGCCTTTTGCCTGTATATTGGAACTGAATCTAATTTACTAACACATAATCAGGTTATGTTGTTCTGGCTGTTATTTATGAATAGTCAGCAAAAACTTAAATATAACCAAAAACAGAGTTTCTAAACTTTCTAACAATCTCCATATTTTGTAGTCTTACCCAGACAGGTTTATTTTCTTATATTTCCTCGCTTTAAAACTCTCCTTCGCCCATACTGCAGTGAAGGCAGACAGATGCTGCTTGCACCTCAATCGTGTCCTCCCTCGACATTCATCACAGAACATAATGACAGGTCACAAGCATCCTCTTTGTCAGAAACTGCTCCTCCCCTGCGGCCCCCAGTCAAACCAACACCTCTAAGGCCTTTCCTTTGACTTCTTTCATCGTGCTCCTCAAGTGACAGCAAACCACCTTCCTCTTTCCATACTGCTGTAACCTTTCAGCTTGCTGTGGACATTTTAGGGGGACAAAACCGCCGCAGGCTGGACACCTTTCCATGAGAAGTTTACCAAAGGGCTTCTGTTCACATTTTCAGACAGCGGAACATGAAACTGGGATCAAGGCACACGGTGCTGACTCTGCCGAGAAAAGCAGAGTGGTGTGCTATAAGCCTGGCTTATAATCTCACACCTCACACAGCGCCGTCAGATGAATTCTCTTCACCTATATAACTGGCATGTGGAGTGTTACTTTGGCTGGAGGCTTCTGCAACAGAGGATTGTGATGGGCCGATGTTGTGTTTTCAGTCGGTTTGTTCGGCTGGCTGGACACGGAGCAATGCAAACTTAAACAAGCGGGGGGCCTAACATGCCCGAACCGCTCACTGCATGCTTAATTTCCTCTAATTTCAGCAGCAAGCCTACATTGGGATACAGGTCTTGTGAACGCATCTTAGATGACCAAAGAGAGATGCAATAAAAGTCAAGATAAAAACAACCTTATCTTAATTGGAAAGATAGTGTACATGAGTGCAATTTAATGGCATGACCACTGGTTTATGTTTTATAAAACCCTAAGAGTAAACATTTAATTCATTAAATTAAATTGAATAAATAAGGGTATGAGTAATTGTGTTATTTTATCTAAAATAAAGTATTAGGAAAATTTGCATGAATCTTATTTCACTACCATTCTAAGTCACGGATGCACAGGTTAGAGCCACAGACCCGTTGACATTACAGACTACAGATATGCCCTGGCATGATCATAGCATAACACGTTTCCAGCCCACTGATCTCTAAAGAACCGAGACATCTGCCCTTGCGTTAAAAGTTAACTAGCCATATGCTCTTTTCTCCTCTGCCCACAACCCCTCCCCACTGTCCATCACTGCTCTGGAGATGAAGGATTGACCTTCTTCCGTTAAGGTAAGCAGGATCTGCTCAACTCAGCAAAATGGAAGCTGTGATTCAGGCAGAGCACCATCAACTGCAGTGGCACCAGAATTGCTGTTATAACCCTAGTTAAGTCCAGGAGCCAAGAAGACCAAAAACATAAGAAGGACCTGCAGGTGCTGAGTCATGTCTTGCTTTGGTGTTTTTGAATGCTTTTGTTTGTCAAATGTTCAGACTCCAGCTTTGTTGGATTTTTTTTACTTCTATTTTAACTTTTTATTATTATTCCCTTCATGTTTTGATAAGCAATACATGACCATTACTGCTGTTCTAAACTTCAGCTAAAATAAATTAACTCATTGATAGTAGCAACCAGCATTACATCCCAGTTCACTTGCTTCTTAACATCTGGCTCTTACAATGTGTATCACTACTAGAATATTTATCCAACCAACTGTGTTTGCAATAAAAAAGTTAAGCATTGCGTACAGTTGCATAATAAATATAGATAGAGTGACAACTTTTTCATTTGTTTGAAGTAAATTAAGAACATGGTGGAATTCCTTTTCATTTTCAATAACGAGATTTTAAATACTGGTGCACAAACTTATCAGTGATTGAAATCAGCTTTGATTGATCATTGGCAGGTCAAACATTGAAAAATAAGATGTTTTATGTATAACACCCATTAAATCAAAACCAAATGTTCCATATTTTTTTGGCTGTTAATGTATTAACAAACTGCATAATCTTTAATGCACTGTTTTGAATTTTGTGAAAATAAGATAAATGTTAGTCTTTTCATTTTTTGTTGCATTCAATACTACTACCTCTAGCATGGTTTTTTTCCTTTTATTGTCAATGTGTGTCACAGTTAAACACAATTTAATACAGATTAGTTTATAGGGACTGTAGTACTTTGAAAGAAATGCCCAAAATAAAAAATTGGAAGCCTAAAACACAAACAAAAGCCCACATCAGTTTTAGCTCATAAAAGCGTTTTTGTGGCCTCTCTGGCTTTAGGGTATCCAGTTTAAAACTGTAAAAGTTATTCTAACCCTTAGCTTTTGGTTCTGACCCCATAATAATGGATGTAATGTCAAAAACAAACATTTGAGTTGTGTTGCCGTAGTTTAGCTAGATGAAAACTAAACAGGAGATAATTCAATAAAGGACTTTCAATTCAAATCAATCTATGACAATTCAGTCATTTAGACAGATTTTAATTCAACGGCATTCATTCCGACTGGATTCTGGTTATAATACAATGTGAACTAATTTGTTTATATTGCCCACCTGATTGCTATCTGATCTCTACATATCACTTAAGTCAACATCCTAAATGTTTGCTCAATATCATGATATACAACCAAATGTGTTTTTGACATAATAGTATGAGTGCAAGTTTCTATTCCCAAATTCAGTTGTTTACTTTCCAAACTGAAAACTGTCTTTGTGCTACTTGGTGTTTAGATTTTCTTGCAAAAAAAAGAAAACTAATTGATGGCCTTGCAAGCATTGCAGGAGTTTTGGTTGTTTATCATTCCTGGATGATTCAGATACTTTTAGATTCCTTTTTCATGCCAATCTAAATTTTTCGCTGTGCATCTACTCGGTTGTAGACCTTTCAGTTTGGAAATAACTACTGTGACCGCTGAGCATTTCTTATTTACTCCCACTCCTCACTTTCACCTGTTTCACAGCCAACATGTTTTCACATGGAAAAGAAATGGCACAAATGCATCCAAACTGTTTCTGTGAGGGAGAGAAACAAGTTTTCAGGTCATATTTAAAGAACAAGTGTGACTCAACCGGGCTGCGTTGTTCTCTGCCTGCGAAAGGTTCGGCCTAATCCCAAGCTTGTTGTCAAATCGTGTCTCCATAAAAGTGAAGTCATGTTTTCTAGGGGGTAGCGAGAATCCAACCAAAAGTATTAAATTATTCAAAGCGAGAGAAAAGTGTTAAGGAGGGGAATGTATTAGCAGCTGAAAATAGGTGGATTCAACCGCCATGCTCAAGCATTAGGAACTCGAAACAATAGTCTTCTTTTCTTTTTATCAAGGGCCTAACTGTGCCATCTGAAATGCAGGTAGCTCAAACATTTTGTGGTGAAGTACAACTGCAAGCTGCAAGTCTTGAAACAGAAAGACTGTGGGCACTATTGCAACGACTGAGTTCATCCAGCAACCCTTTTGAGTCTGTAATGAGCAAAATGAGTCGCGTCATCCTCAACCAAAGATGGCAGACAAGTGTCGTAGTCTGCAGCGCCGTCATTAATCACACCATCCACTGGAGAGGGATGAGTGAAAAGTAGGCTTCCGCAGTCATCTAGCTCAACTGCAACGGATTGGAATGAACCTACAGAGTGCTCCTCAGTGCATACAATCACATAACAGAGTCAGGGAAACTGTGAGCCAGAGATTTTCTCTGTCTGTGAGGCATTTAACTGACTGATAGATTAACACTGGGACATGATATTAATAATTCAACCAAATGCACAGTTAGGCAAAGATAACCTTGGAAAACAACCATAATTGTTGCTGTGGGGGTGACACGTGCTAGCCTAGTTGTTTTCAGACAGCAGCTGCTTGGCCAGATTTTACACAGAAATAAACGAACAGGGCTGCATGTGCCAGAACACATGCGTCGGCCTGGGAGAGTGAGAATGTGTGTGTCACTCAGCTCTCTCAGCTCCTCTATTCTAGAGAAGATCTCTGTCGGATGTCATTAAAAGTTCTTTTACTAGGTCTGTCATTGTAAATAGACTGAACAAAGGTGCAGATCACTTTAAATTTTACTCTCCAGGAAAAAAAGGTGCCTATTCTGTTTGTCTCTTTTATTATTATGGCCTCTTGTGGAATGAGAAAAATGTATTTTCCACACAACTCTAAAGAAAATCCAGTCCATTGCTTCCAATATGATGCAGTTTATTGTTGAGTGAGCTAAGAGCATCCTGAGGGCAATAGGGCATCTTATAAAAGTGCACTGTGCTTAGAGAACACAAAGCACATATACATTTCACCCAATATACACAAATGCAAATGCTCTGAACTTAGCCTTGGAAAATGATCAGGAAAAAAGTGAAATCTCAAATGCATGGCTCTCTGCTAGGATGAGGAGACAGAGAATACGCTGCCTCTGCCGCATACGTTTACATTTCCTTAAGTACTGATGAGCTGAACAGATTCCATATTGAAAATAACTCAAAAAGACACTGCCATGACTGCTCTGATATTACCAGAGATTCAAAGACAAGGGGTTCCCTTAGCGATGGTTTCTGACAATGGTAAGACTTCACAAAACTGGATCATTTGAAAAGAGCAAACTGCAAAAAAGTAGTCTGATAATGCATGACATACTTAAATGTAGAGATAATTTTACAAGATCTTTATCCCAGATATCAGAAACAGACCACCTACAAACCAACTCATAGAAAGAAATCAAAACAAAGTAGTAAATAAAGCAAGCTGTAATAAAGAGAAAGTACACATGAAATAAGAATTGAACACAAAGAAAAAAAGGTGCGAAAAAACATCTTGATTGTAAAGATTTACAAAGTATTCCTGACCTTTATCAGTGCCAATCGATATCATCTGGTTTCGTCCTAAGTGCTAGCCTACATTAATGTTATATAATAGTTTTTACCAATGAATCACAAAAGAAGCATTTCATGCTGGGTAAACGCAAGGAGATCTCTCAAGACCTTCACAACCTATTGTTGCAATAAACATCTGAATGTTTCAGTGAGCACTGTTGGCAACATAAAACAGACAGAAACAGGTGCTCCTCACAAGATTTCTGACAAAGGAATCAAAGGAACAATTAGAAGAGTTGCCCAAGAGCCAAGATGCACCTGGAATTAGCAGGTACAGCTACTAAAAAACATCAAAGACAATAAGTAATCCATTCATAACCTGAATCTAACACGATTTTGCAGCAGAACATTTGGAAAAACCACTAAAATACTTACAAATCAATAGCCTGGTCAGATAACACCAAAACTGACCTCTCTGAATGTGATTGTATACACCGTTTTGTAAGAAGGAACTGAAGAGGACATTACCCCACCTCAACATGGATGCAACTTGTCTATCCATACAGGTCTTGTCTAAAATCTGTCAGTAATTTTAGTTCAGCATATATTTCCTGTCTTATGCCACTGTATTGCTCATACATTTATAGATGGATTAATTTATTTAGATTTCTTTGTGTGTGTGGATTACATTCCATCATCTGCTGGCAATTTCATGACAATTGGCCCATGAGAAATTCACATAGAAAAATGTTAATTTCTTAAATATTTACAATATTTTTCCTGCTGTATATAAAAGTATTTCAAACATAAAAACAGTGATAAAAGATCAGAAATTCAAATATATTATAACCAACATATAAACAAAATGTTTTGTTATGTCTTTGTTTAATCTATGATTAATTACAAAGTCCCTTTATATAAAAAAATTGTCAGAAAGACTTTTTTGTTTATTTTTAATGTTTCTTAAAACCAATTATGTTGGTGAACGCTGCTTCAGAAGTCAAATAAACCAATTTTACTCTGCAAAAAATTCACAAAAGATCCATATGATATCTTGCTAAGGCTTATGAGGAGAGCAGGCTAATTCCAGCTCATATAACAACCCATTATTATGTTTTACAAACTGCAAGAAAACAAAGTAGTTTTTAGAAATGAAGACAGGGAGGGCTACAAACGTTCAGACCACCCATTTTAAAAAGCGATACCTCATAAACAGATGGACTTTTAATGTTTTGCAGCTGTGTGCATTCAGCAACCGCCGCGTGCAGTGCTGCTAAGGGAGCTTGGAGGTGATAAGGTCATGATGAGAGATCTAAAGGATAATGATGGCAATTCCAATAACTCTTCTCGCTTGCTGCGCACCCACTCATGAAGCTGAATCTTAATCCTGGGCTATAATCCTGCTGACTGAGAGGTCCCACAGAGCCATTTATAACAATGAAAGTAATAAAAAAAAGGAAGCCCAACATCCATCCGCCCAGTGTTTATGACATGACACTCAGATTACATCAGCTCTGAAAGTGAAAATATCCACACACAGATTAATACTCAACCTTGTTTGTTCATGTTATAACCTGCCAAACTTCTTATATATTTACTACAGCAAATATACAAAGGATTTTGTTTTACACACAAAAAGGGTACAATGGTAATTTTCCACATTGTGTAGTGTTTTAGACTCATCAAAAAGTAGAGGTAGCTTTTGTAGTGCCATCAGTGTGTGCACAACATTCAAAACCTTTGGCAACATTAGCAGCAATGACTGCCTTGGGTTCGGTTTTATAAGAATGCAGAAATGCTCACCCACAATGAATTAGAACCTTTAGCATGAAGCCCTTGTTTCCTTTTCCGAGATGCTCATTGAGGTTCATACTCCAGAGGAATCACAATAGAGCTTTTCAAAGCTTGTGTTTTTTTGAGATGTGCTTTTGGAGAGCTCTGGTGAAAATCTGACACTTCACCTTAGCCTCAGATCTAACAGTCTCAGTAAATGGCTTTGTCTGACGATTGCTCAGTATTTTCTCTGCATTTATTTTTCCATTTTTGCATAAGAGATCCTTGACAGAAAGAAAATCCTTATAATGATCTGCAAGCTGCAAGTTTGAGTGCAAAAGTAGTGTTAATAGTGGGATTTCTCATATTTTAAAAGTCAAATAAAACAATAACACAATAAAAAGTTAAATAAAACAATAAAATCATGAAACCTATCATACTGAGTAAAAAGCCAAGCGACATAAGTGGGTTTTAAGAAGAGATTTAAAAATGGACAGTGAATAAGCCTGCCTAATCTGCAGTGGCAACGACTTCCACAATTTTGGGGCAGCCACAGAGAAAGCTCTGTCTCCCCTGAGTTTGCGCTTTACCAGCGGTACAGTACATCCAGGAGCAGCTGGTCTGCTGACCTGAGGGAACGTGTGGGGGAGCACATGTGCAAAAGCTTGGACAGGTAGGAAGGTGCAAGACCATCTAAATCGTTTACCCAATGGAAAGCGCTGGTATTCTTCATGTAGGACATGAGAAGAGTCTGCAGTTATGTTTATTGTTTGTTATGTTTATGTTTATTGGACATGGGAGTGTGCTTGCTGATCTGTAGCCTGGGATTAGCTGTTCACCCCAATTATAAGGCTTTATTGGCAATAGCTACTTGTCAGAGCAGGAGAGACTGCAGCAAAGAGGCTTGGCAACACAAAGTGCTTCAATCCTAATTGGTAAAAATAAATTGTAAAATGAAGTTGCTAAATGACAGAAGCTGTCATTGGTAGTTCTGGGAAAAAAGAAGTGAATAAATTAGAATGTTGTCCATTAGAAATCATTAATAAAAACTTAATGACATACATTTCTGGTTTTAAAAAAATGTGTTAAAATTTAATTGGAAATTTGTTCACATAACAGGTATAACTGCCCAGTGGCACAGTTGGTAGCACTGTTGACTTGCAGCAAGAAGGTTCGAATCCCGGCTTTCTGCAAGGAGTTTGCATGTTCTCCCTGTGCATGCACGTCTTCTCGCCGGGTACTCTGGCTTCCTCCCACAGTCCAAAAACATGACTGTTAGGTGAATTGGTTTTGCTAAAAAACTGCCCTTAGGTATGAGTGCGTGCATGGTTGTTTGTCCTGTATGTCTCTGTGTTGCTCTGCGATGGACTGGCGACCTCTTGAGGGTGTACCCCGCCTTTCGCCCCGTGACTGCTGGAGATAGGTACCCGCACCCCCCCACCCCCAACCCTGCATAGGATGGATGGGTACAGACAATGGATGGATGGTATAAAATATTGTTTATTCCATTCAGAGTCTGAGCTACAGTAGTACCTGACTCATACAGCAGCAGTTGCCAGCAGACGCAGTTGTGTTTACAAACTTGGCAAGGTGGCTGACAATCTTTTTTTGCAGCCATGAGCACAGCTTTGCAGTTAGTTTTACACTTGGCTTGATTGTAATTTTGTTGATTGTTATTTACTTTGGTGTAAGGTGGATATGCCAATCTATTTCTACCAATATATATTAGAGCCATACAAATGTTGGTGGTAGATTTGCAGCAATTTCTTTAATGGACTGTGGATCAGAATGAAATTATATATGCACTTGAAATAATGGGATCAGATTTGTAAGAAGCATAAAGTGAACTTGGACAGCACAAATTCCTGCATAAATTTATGCAATCACACTAAAACTATATCTCCAAGTGGCTTACTTTCACTTTAGCTTTGGTTTAGGTGGCATATAAATCCAAACCAGTGATCTGAGTTGAATGCAATTTTATATTTTTAGAAACTATAGATCAAGTGAACTGCATTCTGCAATGAGCACAATCATTTATGTTGCGCATCATCAAACAAGCTTTCACATATGGCTTAGAAGCCTGGCAGTATGTTTACTCAGGAGACCTTGGGTGTTTTTGTTTAATGTCAGCGCAGGATAAAATAATTCACTCAAAAAAATAATCCAAAATTATTTCAATATATTTGTAATGTTTTGTGGTGTGGAGCCAAAATGCAGACAGGTGCTAATGAGATGCATTGTATAGGCTTTTATAAACAAAACTTAAAAAACTCAGATAATGGAAGTTGTCATGAATAAAAAACTGGAAAAAAAACTGGATGTGGAACTGGGAGAAACTAGAAGCATGAATACAGGACAAGAAAAAAGGTCATGACAACATAGAATCCAAACATTGAAAACCCAACAGCTTATATGAGAAACAAAATCAGGTAGAACGCATGGGGATGATGAGACAACACAAGGGAATGGCATGAGTATGGATTACTGGTGAGCATGAATACAATGAAATAGGAGGCAGACTAATAACATGAGAGAAATTAAAACAGACATAATTCACTGGAGAAAGGATAACACTTATCTAAGAAAACTCAAAAGAAACACACAAGGAGCAAAATATAAGCATAAACTAAGAAATCAAATATAAAGGAATAAACCAGTATGGCAAGACCTTCTAACCAATATTTAATAGAGGGGACTAAACATAATATGGCAAGACCTGAACGGAAATAAATCACAGTTGATCCTGATAATAAATCTAAAAGTAATACAAGTATACAGGAATAGGAACACAAGAATAAATCAGGGAAAACAGACCACAAGGAAAGAACTGAAATGGCAGAAATTATTAAACTTAAATACCCTATAACAACCAACACCAAACAACCCAGAATCGTAACAATATAATAATACAGAATCTAGATAATATTCTCTATTCTGAGGTAAGTGTGCCTAGATTATTACATTGAACCAAAAATGTTCTCTTTTTTAAATGTGCAAACAGTATGAAATTACAAAAGTTTGAATTTAAAAGGGGGGGGGGGGGGGGTTATGCAAAATGGACTTTCTGAAGCTTAATATCCTAAGAACCTGTCTTTCCCTCATTAAAAACATGCATGAAGTGTTGCTCTGACCCATTCACTCATGTTAGAGTAATCTTTGAGTCTCTGCCGGTCTCTGTTGGTAGTTCTCGGGGTTGCTGAAATGCCTGCTCCCACCTATCCCCGCCTTTTCCACCCATCTCCTCCTCTGACCTTACGTACTCAGCCGAGAGCCTCGCCCCTGCAGAGCTCCCCTGCCCCTGCCCCTCCCCACCTCACACAACTCCAGCTGAGTCCCAGGTGCAGTAATTATAACATACCAGCTGCAGCTACAGCTGCGCGTCTTTTGTGGGATTTTTTCATTGACTCCGTCCATGCTGCGATGATGCACGGTATGTGACGAACTGAAGGGGGAGTGTCAGAAAGAGTAGGAGGGTCTGAGAGAGGCACAGGCGATAATCAAAGCGTCCAATACGGAAGTAAATTTCTTTAAGGTGGATTTGGATATATGACGGACTTTTAAAAGACTTAAGGTGACAATTTAATTGGAGTGTGCTATAGAAGGCTAATATGTGACTGGAAGAAGCATAATACCCCACCTTTAACAAGCTGGACTAAATGAAACTTTTTCACATTTATGTTTAGGGTTATTGTCCTCCTGGAAGGTGAACCTTTGTCACAGTCTCAAGTCTCCTGTAGCTTCTAAGGTGTTTTTGCCCAGGATTGCACTTTGTTTAGCTATGTGCATCTTCAGACAACTTTGACCAGCTTCCCTGTCCCTGCTGACGAAAGCAGCCCAACAGCATGATCCTTTGATTAACATTTTTCACTGTGGACATCTTGTCTGGGGTTCTGCCAAACAGCCCCTACATGTAGACCCAAACAAAATGGTCCCATCTGACCAAAAAACATTGCTTTACATTTTTGATACGCGCAGTAATAAGACTGCAGCAAAGGGGATTTATTTTTGGCTTTCTTTCAATAATTCACAAATCTTGTGAATTTCAGATTTGTAAGGTGCAGGAATAAAAAAACAAGAAAAGATCTTGTTATCTTGTTAGGAGACTCCCTTGTGTTGATCATTGTTGCTCCTCCAGAGTTACCCCATTTCTTGGCCACTTCAATGATTAATGCTGTCCTTGCTGGAAAGCCAGTTTAGTTGGACAGGCATTTGAGGTAGTTATATTTTTTAGCATTAGAGAAATCCTTGGCATTTTAAAACATAAAGCACACATTTTCAGATTTAACATTTGACAAAAAGGGGCAAAGAATGCACACATGTTGCTTTGAAGCTTAAAATTAAAAGCCAACTCAAACTTCCAGATGAGGAACTGCTGCTGGCCAGTGGGCAGATTTTCTTGAGCTATTTAAATGAGCTCAACCTTGTAACTTGTTTTATTCAAGTACAGGTAACCTATGCAAGAAAGATAATTAACCTGAAACACGCTGAAAAACGGGGATATTTCCATTGCTGCACGATGGGTTCTGGGGTTCATTTCTAACTTGCATAACAAGAGGAAATAGTTCAATACTGCAAGAAGACCAAGTGTATAAAGGACAGAAAGATAAAAATGGATAAGGAAGGAAAAATCCACTGAAGAGGCCAAGGAATCGCTGTCAGTTGCATTTTGACACTTATTAGGCAAGAAGTCAGCGTCGATAAGCATAGAGGGTAGGCTTTGACATGTCTGTGGCTTCGAGAAAAGTTTGTTTTCATACTCTGTCAGGACAGAGGGGCATATGAGTCAGCAGAGTCTGGAGATAAATTGAAGATGAAATAACATGTGAAAAGAGGAAAAGCTCTTAGAAGTGGCTGGGGATAAGAGGAGTACCCATGACATTCCAGTGACAATCTGGCTCAGGTGTGTGCTTTGACCTGTTAGTAATCACACATGGGCTCTATATGACAAATGGGAGAACCTAAACATGAGCATTGGCAGCTCGAATGCAAAAACAACAACAGCAAAAACAAAAACTTTTCAAAGAGCATGAATATCCTTAAAAAGCTGTCAAGTTTTGAAAAGACACAGACTTAATGTCCTTTTGGGTTTTAATTGGTAAATTAAAATTTACATTTTCTGTTACAATTCAAATCATCGACAAATTATTGAGCAGTAAAATTGTTGGGGGAGGATTAGGTAAATTTTTGCATCAATATAAAGCACAAGAGCACTGACTCTCTATACAAACTCCAAATAAAGCTGCTAACAGCAGTGATCTCTGAAGTAGAAACAATGTGTTTTCATAACCTCACTAAACCAGCGGCTCTGCACAAGAGGCTATTTTTTTCCTCCCCTATTTGCACATGGCCCACTTCAAAGAGCATGCAAATCTACTGCAATCTGAGTGCCTTCTCTGTAGTTAACTGTGAAATCCGCAACAGATACATTGATGCTATAAGACAGACAACCTCAGGTAAGTGAGCAGAGTTAAAAGTAGAAAGGAAAAAAAAAGGAGGCCATGTATTTCCTGCAGACAAATTATGTAACCGTCAGATCACAGTATCCAGACCTGAGAAGCCAAACCTAAAAGGCATTTCAGGCAGGATGTCTGCTGAGCAAGTAGATCATGATGTAATGTGATGAATCTCCGGAGACATGGTGTAGGGATGGTATAGAGGCTGCCATTTTCCAGAGAGTAACCTGCACTGCAGCAAGGATGCATGGAAAATGAAGTGCACAAAATGCACCTGTAAATGCATCCATTTACACAGAGTCCATGCACAGAGAAACAACTTAGTTCAAAAATCATGTAAGTGCAATGAGACATACAGTAAATGAACAGGCTTACCAAAAGTATTTAATACTAGATGATCCTTTTTTAGTAATACAGTAGCTTCAAAATTGTTTTGTTTTTCTTTTGTTTTTCTTCAAAATTTGTCTTGTCTTAAAAACTAGTCACATGCATTGCTAAGCTGTGATTTTGATCCATTCTTCCACAAAAACCTTCAAATCTTGAAGGTCCTGGCAGCCTCCTCAATGCATGCTGTTCTTTAGTTTTTCCATGGATTTTTAATTAAATTTACATCATGTTATTGGTTAGCCTATTCTAACAGCTTTTTTTTCTTTATCTGAAACTAACTGAGTTTCCATTTATAATGCTTCCTTCCTTTATTTACATGAAGACTGCCAGTACCATATGCTGTAAAAGCAACCATCACCATTATGTTCCCACCACCGACCTTCACTGGTGGCATGATGTGTTGTGAGTGATGTGCATTATGATTCAAATACGGTGAGTGCAATAATACCTAAATAATTCAAAATTGGTCTAATCATATCAGACTATATTCTCCCAGTATTTCAATGGCTTATATAAATGTTCTGCTGCACATTTTAAATGACTTTGAACTTACTTTTTCATAATGTTGATGTCATGGTGGGGGGCTTCCTGCCACTTCCAGGTCTTTCTAAAGCTCTCAGCAAACGATTCTTGGATCTTGTGCAGCTCTTTGATTGTTTATTTGATTCCTCTGTTAAGAGATATTTTAAGAAGCCCCTTCTAGTGGCAGAGTCATCATAAAAATATGTTCTTTCCACTTTAGAATTATGGTTCCAATGTTGTTCACTGGAAGATGCTGCTAACTGGAAGTATAGAAATGCATTTGTAACCAAGGCATGGTTACCATAATTTGTTAATTAGAAACCTTTATATGGAACATCAGTTAAGAATAAACTAGTTGATTATTTACATGATAGGAGTTAGGATTTCTTTTTAAATATTGGTAAATTTCAACTGTTTTCTTGGCTTCCTGTGCCTTTTTTGCAGCTTCTTTTTCTTAATGTGCTCAATTATTACTCCTTGCGTTACTGAGTTATTACACACATTTAATGGACTACTTAGTTTTAATTTATTTGCATGTGTGGATTACATTAGTTGTAATCGACATCAAGTCTGAGTTTCAATTCAGTGTGTCGTTTCAAAAATCTGTCTCCTGAGAAAACGCTTACATGTTCGACACTTAATGTAAAAAAAGAAATGCCTAATTGCATGAACCGATAAGTAGAAATGCATTATAGATAAACATGGTACTCACATGTTATTTTTCCCAAAAGCCACGGAAAGAAATGACCCCCCTTGATTAAAAGAAAACCTGAGATGTTCCAATAATTATACCCAAACAAGTGCTAAACACTCAAGATGATCACAACTCTAATCCCCACACTCATGTGGGGTAAAGCAACCAATTGTTTCTGTAAAATAATTTCTCTGCATGGTAATTATCCACCATAAACACTACTGCTAAATTCCCCCACTGAGGAAATGGCTGTAATTATTTTCTTTCAGATGACATTTTTCATAGTGTTCATTGAAATCCACTCAGCGGATGGTAACTTTTAAGGTTCTGCTGTTGTGTAATGACAGGACATTCATGTTAAATGGAGCCTCAGCGGACTTCGCTTTCAAAGAACAGTCCTGGCTTGAGAGAAATGGAGATGGACGGATGGCTGTAGGCAAGGAAGTGAGAAGTTTATTGTCTTTCCAAGGTTATGCTGTATCCTATTCACCTGTGAAGCTTCATTGACCACACTGCTCTTCATGGGCTATAAACACCAAAGTAACAACTGCCTGTTGGCAACACAATCGCACACACACAGGGAGACATTTACACACTAATTCTCTACTCTAATGTGTTCTGCAGTGGAGGCATGACGCATGCTGACACCTCTGTATGAATTATGAAAGCATAGACCAAATCAGGCATTAGTCTCTGTCAGGCTGAACAAAAGGAAACATGGCCACCTTCAAGCAATGCAACGGTGAAAAATATATAGAGGCTAAATTCAGCCGTCAAAAATTCTGCAACCCCCTGAAAACCATCAGATTTCTGCTGTGCCCACCAAGGCTCTGTCAGTGGTCTCAGGACAGCTCTCCCACCCACTCTTTGTGGTTCACTAGCAGCAAACTGATCTTACAGCCCACCTCTTCATGCTAAAACGCGAGCACAGCATACTAAATCAATTAAAGCAGAACTATGCAATTTGAGGAAATTTATTTATCTCCAACAATATCCACAAGGAAAGTCCATAAGGGGTTTTGGAGGACAATGATTAATTTAATCAAGTGTGAGTGAACTTTCTCCAAAAATCATGCTGCTCCAAAAGATAATCCGCTTTCCCTGAAACGTTTCCGACAGGATTAGCCCCTGAGGGAAGCTTGGATGCATTTTACAGGGGAGAAAGGGAGCAACACCAAGAGAAAAGGAAAGTAGATACAGAAAAGGAAATGCAGTGATGGAGATATTAAGAGAAAGTTAGACAGACAGATGGAGAAAGATGACAGGAGAGAAAACAGATGACAGAAAAGGAATAGTAGGTAGAGAGCTATCAAAGACTCACTGTGCTTAAGTGTCAGTGTGGGCAAGCTGCATCATTTCATAATTCAACATGACTTTTAAAAATTCAGTTTAACCTGAAGTAACAGTGGTGCTCAATGAAGCTCAATGAAAGTCAATTAGCATATTACATAGTATTGGTAAGAGAAACTTGTATGTTTACATTTTTACAGCTTAACACCAGCAATTTGTACCAACAATCATCTCGTCAATGGGAATTATTTTCCTTTTAAATTAGTATTTTTCTGAAGTAGCTCATATGGACAAAAAAAGGGATTCATGTTAAGTGAGTGACAGAACTATTGTGTGGAACTCTATGTTCACGCAACTAAAACAGCACATGAAGCAAGAACAAAACTAAACAGCATGGAAACCAGACAAATTAGACTTAAAGGAACCCCCAGTAAAGCCTGCTCTTTGGCAACATAAGGGTTTCTCAGGCAACAGCAGTGAAGATGGAGGAAGAAATATGGATAAAACAACAGCTTAATCATTTAACACTGATAAGGTATGTAGAGGCTTCAATTAAATTAATTACACACTTGAAACAGCATCATCTTAATGTAAACAGAACTGGTACCAAGAAAAATAAAAAATAAACCTGTGTGCACTATTGAAAATAGACCCTCACAAAAATTCTGACTGATGAGGAGCAGGAGTCAGTATACTGTAGCAGCACACATGCTTCATGCGCCATTGTTTGAAATCTTCGTTTTAAGACTACTGATAATGATAAAGTAAAACACAGCAACATTCTCTCTCATCATCACTTTGGCCTGAAAAATGATCCAAGTTGTATGTCCACAAATATATTTCCACAGTTGTCCATAACTTATCCAAAGCTTCTGCTTTTGTCCTCATACAAATAGCAATGCTAATCTAAACTGTAGACCGTATTCATGTGGAGTAGGTCATGTTCTAAATGTGCAATAGTTGCATAGTTTTATTTATCTTTTAAATGTACTTAAATAATATTTTATTCTAGTAAAATATTCATCTATTTGTTGCAAAGTTTGTTCACAGTTGAAAAACAATATTTTTTTTTTTGCTTGTTTCCCATAATATAATCATATCAAACTGAGGTATATAACAACTCATTAGTTCTGTCTACCATCAAAACATGAAGTCAAATTAGAGGCTGCTTTATATTGGTTTACAGTCCAAATATTTAAGCTTACTTGAAAACCGTGTAATACATTTGTTTCTTATGTTTGGGCACTGTTGACTTGGCAAGAAAAAAAAAAAAACAGAAATAGCAAGCACAAACATTTCCCACAGTCCTTTCACTTCCTTCAAGTCATGACTGATTTATTTTCTAATCTGACATCAGAATTAATAGACTTTGATAGGTTTTAATAAAAAAGGTATACATAGATTAAGATGTATGAGTTGCACCTTCCATCATGTCATGTGGCCATAGCCCTCAGCCAAATGGCTGCTGAAAAACTGTTTTAAAACTGCAAACCACAAATTTGCTGGTCTAGAACATGTATGGAACAAAAAATGGAAAAAAAGATAATGAAATGTAATTCAGAAATGTGGTTCAGGTTTAAAAGTTGTTTTTTTTCCTACAGCTTCAGTGAGTACAGAACAAAATGTTCAGATGACAAAAAAGCAGCTTTTTCTGAACTGAACTGCAATCTTAAGATCTCTAAAACGTAAAAAAGCTCTGCAAAATCTGCCTCTGGCCTGATCATTCAACCTCCTATTTAAGATCTATGTTGTGCCAAACTTAAGGTTACAACTGCCAATGGGGGTGGTGCTTAGCTGCAGCCTTTGATTAAGTTATGCTTTTCCAACCCTAATGCCCTGGCTGTGAATTATTCACCAAGTTGGAGAGAAGGGGTTGTGCATACTACAAGCTAAGTGTGTTAGACAAAAAAAACCCCAAAAAAAATAAATAAACACAATGCAATAAAGTTCGACCGAGGCTTGGCCCTCTCTGTCATAAGACAGCAGAATTAAAGAGAGAGGGGATCAGGGGGGCAGATGATGTTGCCAAATTGCTATCCTCCAAAGCCACAACAGTCTTCAGCCAAAAGCCCTCCTCCGCTATCTGTTTGTGTCCATCCAGCAGAGCTTTAGTGGCATTTGTTTCTATTTCCAGGGAAGTGACAAGTGTAGGACATCACTACACAAAGAATACTAAAGTCAACAGAGGTCACAGTAGAGTAAGCACAACAAAAAATGGATTACATTCAGGATTTTGTGGGTTTAGTAATATGGCAACCTTAAGCGGGATCATAGAACATTTTGCTGGTTATAATTATTTCTAATACATGGATAATCATCTCTGTATCACATGATTGTGTGAGGCGCATTGTGTAATCAACATGTCTCTGGTTTTGGCATGCCAGCACAGCTCTCCATATTTACAATTAAGGAACTGATTTTCCCTGGGGGACTGCGTGCCATGCATGCTCATTTGAGGCTTCCCAGTGCAGCATCACTCTGTAAGTGCAATTTACAACTTTCAGCATCTATCACACTCACAGAAACGTCCTGGGAGGCCTGCAATATTCAAGGTTAAACAGTCACTAGGCAGAGTACTGATGAATAACTTGAAATCAGCTTCGCTGTCGTGAGTTTTCATGCAAGAGATTCAAGGATGTCATCTTTTCTTCAAGGATGTCATATTTTCTTTAAAAATGATTAAGAACACAAGATTATAATCTTCATTAAATAAATGTAAGAATATTCAGTATGGAAAAAAACAACAAGCTCTCACCTTAGCCTCTAAATACATTGCCTTAAAATATCCTTAACTCTTGATTTTCTTCCCTGCCATGTTACTTCCACAAACTTTATGTCTCATTGGCATGTTATTTGATAAACTAACAAAAAGCACAGGTGAAATGGAACAAAAATACATGGTTTCTAAATTATTTTAAATTAATAAAAATCATAACAGTGTAGTTTGCATTTGTATTCAGCCCCTATGAGTGAAAATTCTGAAAAAGCTTCTTTCTAAAAACAGGTTTTTCCTCCATGTTTTCAAAAGACTGTAGACTTTAGATTGGAAAGACAGCTTCTGTAAACATTATTTCTTAAATCTTACCAGAGATTCTCAAATGGATTTGCTGTAGGTTTGGACTGACTGTGTCATTAACACACATGAACATGCTTAAATCTAAACCAATGTATTGCAGCTCTTGGTGTGCTTTTTAACGTTCGAGTCCTGCAGAGATGTGTGCCTCTATGTCAATCTCAAGTGTTTCACTGCCTCTTACAGCAACATCAGGAGTGACCAGCTTCTCTGGCCTTGCTGAATCAACACAGTACCATGTGCCACCACCGTGTTTCACATTAGGGATGACATGTTCAGGATCATGTGCTAATGGTACAAATATCTTTTTTGTTGTTGTCTACATTGGATTTTACGAAAGCCAAAAGATTTATTTTTGATTTAATCTGACCAGTGCACTTTCTTCAACATGTTTGATGTCTATCCTCATGTGCTTGTGGGGAAAAAAACTAATGGCTTTCTTCCAACAATGGCTGTTTTCATTGTTCTGTTAACAGATTTTCCACCTAAGCTGTCGCTCCAGAGTAACTACTTGGGCTTTTGAATGACACTGATTAATTGTCTCCTTGTTCAGCCTGTTAGTTTATGTGGCTGGCTGTGTCTGCTATGCTCCTTGGTTTTCATAATGCTGTTTGTTCACCGATATTAATAAAATAACCTCTAAGGGTGTCACAAAACATTGGTCAGCACACTTTTCAGAGTTGTACTTGTATAAATATTTGAAAACATTTTTATCATGGTCCTTTTACTCCAACGTTATGAAATACTTTGTGTTGGTCTACCACATGAAATCCCCATAAATAACATTGAGGTTTGTGGTTAAATTGAGACAAAATGTGGGAAAGTACCAGGAATTTAAATACTTCTATAAGGAAGTGTATAAAGTAACCCTGCTGAATCAGCTGTTACACACTGAGGAGTGCTAAAGAATGGAGAAAGGATGGAGAAAAGGGCTAATTGTTCTTAAACTCAGTGAACACTTTGCTGCAATCTGACAAACATGTTGAGAGAATCTATGGTTTGCATTTCGATTTGTTGAGCTGAGGCAGAAATCTTTTAGGAAGCAAAACACCCTTTAATGTGCTGTTTTAGTGGCTTTGTTTGACAGGTAAATGTTTGACGATGCTTAGCACACTGGTAAGTCATTGCTGCGCCTCAAAAGGGAGCAGCTCATAAAAGAGGAGCCATTTTCATTTCCACTTTAATGCATGTGTCCTTGAGCAGGACACTTAACTTCACCGCCAATCTCACAAGGTATATATTTTAAATATAATTACCCTTTTTATGCCTCTTTTCTGCACAAATAAATGTCATAGAACCAATATAAAACGGTTTTCAGAATCTTTTTGTCTGAGTCAAAACTAGTTTCCATTTGCGGTCTGAGGTCGGTGTGGAAAAAGAAAGAGAGCATTATGCACACAGATACAGTGTGTAAATAAACCACTAAAACCAAGCAGAGTGCTGTTAAGCATGCATAAGCCTTTTGAATTAGTCTTCCTGATCTGCTTTGGATGACAGCCGCTCACGCCGGCAGAATACAATATGAGAGCATATCACCACAACACAGACTCCTCTCTTATGTCTACTCTTTCACTCTACATAGAAACCCATCTTTGGCATGAATCACTCATTATTCCATAATGCATCAAACATGCAAACTCAGACCGGAATCTAAAAAAATAAAAAAATCATCATGGTTGGACTGTGGCTGAGTGATTTGAAAAGGAGGAGTGATGAGCTGCTCTTATCAAGACACACTGTCCCTTCAGGGTTTGTCTTCGATGCCGTAACAGTAAATTTCCTCTGAGACACTTGAAAGCTCTTTTTCTCTATGCGCTCTGTTCACTACTCGACAGCATGTAAATGGCTTCAGGATTCATTAGACAGTGCGTCTCATAAACCATACCTCTGTCTTTTTACAGCTGACTTACTACTGATGGGGAAGTATTAAAGCCTTATAAACATCCCTTAAATCCCCTTATAAAAAGGGGATGGTAAATCTCTATTAGAAACTGAACAAAAGTGCTACAACTGAATATTCAGATTCCTTTTCTTGTGCATGAATAAATAATAGATTACTTCCACTTGAAGTTTTCTTACTGTCCAGCAATTCAAAATAACAAATAACAGAATGGCTTGAAATAAAACAAATAAACCAGTCCTCTTTAGTCAGAACTATGGGCTGGTTACTGGTATCACGTTGAAATATAGAGTCATTCAGCCCTGCCCCTCCCTTTATCCATCTGTTATTGCACACTTCCACTCAGCTGGCTTAAAGAAGGCCACTACACCTTTCCCTCGCTTACAAAAAATATGTGTAAAGATTTTCGGTTGCAAAATGTATGGTCACAGAAAGGTCACAGATTGTGGTAGCATCATACTGTGGAGATGCCACCCATCCCACTTATTAAGGTGACATTGCTTCAAAAGAGTTAGGAACACTGGTACTTTTAGGCAGAAGACGGTGTCTTTCTACTTTTCAAAATCAAAATGTAAATGAAAAATTTGAATAGATAACATCACAAGCAAGATAAAATTGTAAAAACTGACGGAAAAAAAAGTATTCACATTTCATTAAAAAATAGAGTATTTAAATGATTGAAGGCCAATTTGAAACTTAAACATTCCTAAAAAGTTAAACAGTTTTTTCACAAATCTGGCTCTCATTTTCTTTCAAGCAATCCCTCTCATGACCCACTTGAAAAAGCAAAATGTCTTTCTTTGAGACGGTTATTTTAAAATAATTTAAATATCCTAAGAGGATTGAGACAAAAAAGCCAGGTGCTAGACACAAACAATTTTACCTGTGCTGACCCTGAGAATCTGATGAGTTTACTGTGAAGACACAGTTAACAGATTCCAAGCCTAAATGAATGCCTTTACCGATTTTGACTGGAGCCCAATAGCCATAAGACTGCATCTATGAAGGGTTTGAAGAAGAGTTTGAAGACCAAGACAGTCTTCAAAGGTCATGTCTCCTTCTACCCAACACACATATCCCTTTGTACTTTGCAAAGGGGTCACCAAACATGGGAAGTTGAAAGATAGAAGATTTTAATTGTAGTTAAAATGTTATTTTTGACAGTCCTGATAGTTTCCAATGCTACTCCCATGATAGGAAGAGATCCCACCAAAGTTTTCTGCAGACTGTGCAGGGGTGTTTCATGGTGGCTCTCTGTAGAGCTATGACAACCCTACTGACTGAGTGCCCTCATTTGTGCATTGAAGAGTGGGGGTTTCAACAGGAGAAAAGTGTAGTTTGCATTTTGCATGTTCCTCTGATCAAAATCCCATTGAGTATACTTGGGGATCAATGGGAAGGGAGGTTTACAGAAACTGATCTCAGTTTCACACTGTGAATGCCCTTCATGAAGCAATGTTCCCACCAGCCAGGAAACACTTGCATTGAGGATGTCTAAAACTATGTTTGAAGTAATCAACAATAACAAAAAGGGCTACCAACTTCTGAGTCCTTTTACTGTCACTTTTTATTTGATGGGTCTCATTTCATTTTCCTGTTTTGGTGGTATACAGTGGCGTCGTCAGCCGATTTTCCCGGGGCTCCAGCCCCGGATGTTTTAAGTCTGTTGTTTCACTCAACAGCAACAGGCTCACAGCTCCCTCAATCACTCACAACGGGCCGGCTTTGCTCTACTCTGATCAGCGCTGCCACTGACTTGACACGGTGTCAGGTTACAGTTAGTTATGGCAAGCCATCAGTATCAAAGATAAGGCGTGTTTTAAAACTATATTCAGGTATTAAAGTCCATGGTGCATGTTAACGCCTTGCCATACCATGGTTTGCCATAGTCAGTATGTCGCTACCGTGAGCACACGGCCCCTTCCCTCTCCTAACGAGGCCGCTCTGGTAGAAACGCATGCACAGAACACTGCATAGCGCCAAACCAGAAGATATATTACGACTAGCAACATTTGTAAATGTCTGTTTTTTGTTAATTAATATAGGCCTGTTTAGTAATGAGTATTGTCCAGTATACAGTGACAAGCTGCACTTCCAGCTCAGACCGAAAAATCAAGTACTATAATCCAGGTCTGAAATGTCTAAGTACTGTAGATTTTAAACCAGAGCAGATTAAAAACCCTCAGAGTAGAGAAAAATTTGGTGTAATAGCCCTTTAGCCGTTTCCCGAATCAGAAGCTAGAAACGGAAACCAACTTCAGCCTCGTGTTGGTAGCAAACTAGTTCTCCTTAGTAAGCACATCGACTAAAGAAAGTAATGAAAAAATTACTAATACAAAAGCAACAAAATAACTTTTTAATTAAAATGTATAAATATCATTGCAAACTTGATGTGGGAAACACTAATACAGCAATGTTGACTATAAAATTTGATTAATTTTGTTCTTTTCCATATATCTCTGATCATTTCTTTAACTCACGTTGCTCCTGCAGACAGTATTCCCCACATGAGAGCTGCTACTTTAGACAGGACAGCTGAATGCTTCCATTGTTGTTGAACTTTTTGATTTGGTTTTATTGTTCGCTTCTTTGTATTACATTATTGTATTACTATATGTGCGACTTGTTTTCTGTTGGTTTGTTGCACATTTTGAGTTGATTGAATAATTTTGTAGAAGGAAGCAAAGATGAGCTGCAGACAGAGAAAGAGCCAGCAGTAGCGGAGCTGTTCCAATCAAACATGGAAACTGCTCCCAGTTATTCAAGTATAATTTTTTTAATGCTAGAGATCGCTAACCAAGTAAACACTTTTGTAACACTCTTGATGCATAGTGACTTGATGTAGCCCTGTTGTTTGCATAAGGATATTTAGTTTGTGTTTTGTATTATTAATTGAAAATAGTCATACTTTGCACACTTAAATCAGATGTCATGATTTTGTAGTGGGTAGGAGAGATGAGCTAAAGAGAGGAGCTGTAGCTGCAGCTCCAGCAGAATCACCAGCATCATCATGTGAACTGGCAATAATTAAATATTCGAATATTGTTTTATAGTTTGTTAATAAGAAAAGGTTATTTAATTCCAACTATCATAAAAACTATTAAAATATAGATAGAAGCAAATTCAAAACGGGTTAATAACAGTGCATCATTGAAGACATAATAAATGACATAAGTAAAGCTTTGCTTTACATGATTTGCTCATTTACCATTTTGGCATTATTGCCAGAGCCAAACAGACTATCCAAGACAGAACCAATGATGAGAGGGAGAAGAGAGACAGCAGCTAGAGATAAAGACAGCAATAGGTGAATTGTGTATGAATGAGGATGTGCACGGTTTGTGAGCAATCTAATTCTAAATAAAACATTTTTTTGATAGTTCACTGGTCGAAGGAGAGAGATGGAAAAAACCAAAGACAAATGGGAAAAAGAAAGGGACAAGGGAAACCAACAGAAGCAAGTGAAGAAAGATGGATTGAACTAAATAATTGTTTGGTTTGGCTATTTTCAGATGTAATTTTCCAAAACACAAAAAACTGAACATTAAATGTTAAATTGAACATTAGATACAAAATTACAAAAAAAGTAATTGTATATTAAATTACACATTACACTGTTTTAACATGCATGCATAATAATTTAGGCACCTTACTATGCTATAGTCTATAATCTACTGTAACACTTATTTTCTTACAAAAATTTCACATCTTGTCTGGGCTAAGCCCAGCTAATATTTGAAGGCTGGAGACGCCCCTGGTGGTATATTTACTTAAGGCATCTCATACCAACCCATGCCTACTCAGGACATTATATTTTGTTGGACTGAAGTGTCTCATAAAGCAGAAACAGGAGGGGAGCAGGAGGAGGAACAGACAAAATGAGCTCACAGAAAGACCCTCCATATTTCCTGTGCTGTGGTGCTGATGTTGTCAGACAAATGTGGTTGCCAGGCTGCCCAGTATTTGTCACTTGTGGATGTGTGCAGTGGAGAGAGCTGGTGTGTGACACTGCACTACGCCTGAGGGGAAGGAGTGACACACAAGGATTTAAAAAGTCGTTATCTTTGATTGACTGCGCATTTTCCCGTCACCGCAAGTTATTATGGGTGTTTATGCTAATGTTTGTATAGTGTGGGTGCATCTTTCCACATTTGCCCTTTGCATGTTTGCGCCTTCACGAGAATGTGTAAATCATGGCCTGCTATGGGGCCGTGACATAGAGTGTCATTGTGTCACAGTGAGAACCTGGCTGTTCCAAAAGTATAGCCCCAAGACAGGAAACAAGATGTCACGGCCTGTCAAATATTTAATCCTTGTCCTAGTGGTTGGATGCACTTTTTAAGAAGAATGGGAACAGAATCCATATGTTTATTTTCCTGCTTACCCTTACAATTTATTAACTTGCAATGGCAGCTATTCTTTGAGTATTGTGGTATAATTATTGAGTTTCACAAGGGATAATCCATATAAATGAAAGATAATCTCACAGCTAGAGCGGGTGCTATGGTGAATGCAATTGACCTTAGATTGTAAAAGTGTGATAGAGCAAGACGTTGACAGCCTGTAGGAGAAAGTAAAGGTCCCCAGAAGGGACAGGCTGTCATCATGTTTGTATTTTCTGTCTTTATTATAAGAAATATATAAAAAAAAAATAAAAAATAAACACTCTCTATCACATTGGTGATACAATCACATGGTTGTCAGAATATGTCCAATGGACAGGTTGGAAAGGAAAGAGAGAGTGAAAACAACTGTAAGAGGAAGACTTCTTTATTCTCACATTGTCATTATCTGTAGCTGTGTGGTTATATAAAACAAAACAAAAAAACATGAAAACAGACAGATGTGTAAAAAAAAGACATTAGTATGAACCAACGGGAGGTTGATAATTGCTTTCCATTCAACATGTATTCTCTTTAGAAAATCCAATTCGCAAAATAACAGTTTATGTTAGGCTATATTTACAAAAGAATACCTGAAATCTTTAAATGAAATTGCAAGATGTAGAGAGAAGTATCTATGAAAATAATTTTTGAATATATATATATCAGTTGACAAAAATTGAATGAGCCTCTGCAACAAAATAAAACAACACAGCTGATGAGGTAGGATTAATCTGAATTTCAAACAAATGCAGTTTAATTCCATTTTACATGGTGATAAGACTTTAGCCCTTGTTCAGACTAGAGTATAAATCATATGTGGTTCACATTCTATTAGACATCCCGGTTAGGAGCAAATAATTACTGTACATTTGCAGGTTGTTTTTATGAGATGCTTGATTAAACAAAAGACTTAACTTAAACAAAAGATATAATCTCAATTTAATTAAATGCTCAATACTGTGAAGTTTTATTTGTGCACGCTTACTGAAATAAGTAAAATGTTTGAGTACAATTGCCAGGTCCATGCTTTGTTGAACTGTGCGGGCAATTTAGCTAAAAGTCGACTTTGCTGGGAAAGAGGAAGGTGTGACTGAAAGGGTGTTTCCTAGAGTTACACCTTTAGTCCTGTGATGTTACTATAATAAACACAGCACACATTCAAATCAAGTCCTACAGGAGATAAATCACTCGGTGGCAAACGAATGAAAAAAATGTCAAGGGAAAGATTTAATGGGCAACATGATCCCAACATTAATTCAGTAAATGACAACCTTTATTCTATGATATATTTTACAATACACAATACCTTGCAAAAGTGTTTAAATACATTGAACTGTTTCACATTTGTCATATAACAATCACAAACCTCAATGTATTTGGTTGGATTTTTATGTGGTATACCAATAAAAAGTGGTGCATAGTTGTGAGGTGGAAGACTGTTTTACAAATAAAAATCGGAAAAGTGTGGAGTGCATTTGTATTCGGCCTCGTTTTACTAGTTTGCCTTTAAAAAAGCTCTACTGGGACCAATTGTCTTCAAAGGCCACCATGTTACTAATTGGAGTCTGCCTGTGTGTAATTTATTTTCAGTATAAACATACTGTAGTTTTTCTGTGAAGGCCTCAGAGGTTTGTTAAGGAGCAATAGTGAACGAACAGCATCATGAAGACCAAGAAACACATCATGCAAGTCAGGAAAAAAATGGAGGAGAGGTTTAAGGAACAGATATGCTATTGTAGAACATCCTAAGCTTTGAACATCTAACAGAGCAGTAGAATCTAAAAGTAGAAAGAGTATGGGCCAACTGCAAACCAATCAACACATGGCCTATTTACCTTAACGGACAGGGGGGCATGGATAGAATCCTGTATAATCTAGACTTTGTAGTCAGAAGAAAGCCAACTATTGAAAGAATTGATTTGGAAGACCTGTTTGCAGTTTCCCACAAACCATGTGGGAGGAAACAGCAAACATGGAAGCTGGTGCTCTGGTTAGAGGAGATAAAAATTATATTCTTTGACTTCCCTGTAAAAGGGAGGTAAACTAATACTTCATATCACCCAAACTGGTTTTCATGGAAGAATGACAAAATTGTTTAATTGCTAAGAAAGAGCTAAAGAAGGTGCTTTGGTCAGATAAAACCAAAACTGAATTTTGGGCCTACATGCAAAATGCCATTTGTGGGGGAAAACCAACCCCGTGAACACACCATCCACACCATAAACATGGTGGTGGTAGTATTAAGATGTAGCAATGCCTTTGTTTAGCAGGGCCATGGAAGAACTTGTGATATTTTACAAAGAAGAATGGGGAAAAAGATCAGTCTTTAAATGTTCAAAGCAAGTAGAGATTTACCTTTAAAAATTTGGAGCTGAAGGTGGTTTGTTCAAACATTTACTTGAGGTGACTAAATAAATTTTCTATTGTTTTAGATTCTTATTTGTTTAAAAAAATTCTAAATCATGCATCATTCTGGGTTGGTCTCTAACATAAAATATGAGTAAGATATACTGAAGATTGTGGTTGTGACAATGTTTAAGGGTTATTAAAACATTTGCAAGTCATTTTGTGCGCATTACTTTTCTCTCCAATAACAGAAAGATAAACTGCTGAGTGGATTTTAATTGAGTTCAGGATGGACTATAGAATATATAGCAGTAAAAACCTTTAATTATCTACATGCTCCAGAAGTATATTATAAGAAAGTCATAAAGCAGGAGAGATCAGCCTTACCATCTGTTAGAATAAACGACTTCATTTGTCTCTTGCTTAAGAGCAGAAAGAATCAAATTCAGTGTCCTAATTAAGTGTCCTATTCACTTGAATTTAATAAACAAATACAAATTGCATCTCCTGCTATCAGCATGGAACAAAAAGAGCAAAATACTATCATGCTTATTATACTTCCATCCATCCATTATCTGTACCCGTCCATCCTATGCAGGGTTGCGGGGGGGGCTGGTCACTGGGCAAGATGCGGGGTCAGTATATCAATAATAAATGTTATTTTTTTATTTCCTAATCTGTCTTTTTGCTATCATTGTTTCCCTGACATAACTAGGGGTCTACTGTATTACTCTGGTGTTACACATTGTGAGTCTTGCTGCTGACCTATCAAATTCTATTAAAATTTGTGTACTCTAAATATGAAAGTAAAAACAGCAGCCAATATGATAAAAGTTAAAAACAGCACAGACCATCAGTGTCCATGCTAGAGCTCAGCAGAAACGTGTTCAAATATCTCCAAAATCAGTCCAATTTGTGCATTCTACAGTAGCTTTCATCATCTGAGACATACAATAAATCATGGCAGTGAGGCATGCAGCGCAACAAAGGACTGCAGTGCTGCACTTTAACCCAACCCCATCACACAAAGCAGTTGGCATTGCTGCAGCTGCCCTCCTCCCTCACGCTTTTGCTCCCTCTTCTTGATTAGTAATAGCGGACTGTACGTGCTTGTGCTTCATCATCATCTGCAATGGCCAAACATCCCTTCTCCACTCCTCCCTTTTCATTCTCTCCTCCATCCCTTCCACCTTTAAAGCCCTTTACTCCCCTCCATTACACTAATAAGGCTAATCACCCCTCCAGCTGGTGAAGCCATGGGCCTGGGAGAACATGTCAGCAAGGAGAGATCAATGGAGTACATCAAAGGGCCCGAGCAACACACAAACCACCCCAGCACAGGGCCCTGAGAGATAAGACTGCTGCTCCCCTACATTTTTCATAAGATTATCCACTATTGCTCTGTTCTTGCCTGTGGTTTGAGCGCAGGGCACTTTTAATGAGCAGGGCTGCAGCAGATACTACCCCTGATGGTAATATGCAACAGCTTGGAACCACAAGCGCGTAGACATGATGACGCACTTGTGCATTGGATGTGGGCATCTGCATGGAGATAGTAGTGCATACATGGCTGATGCGGCCTGATTCACTCAGTATCTCCACACAAACCTACCAACACCCACACAGGGACGAACATGTAGTTAGTTCCACAGATCCATTAGAAGTTCATCTATAATACATCACTTGCTAATTAGGGGATAGTTTGCTGGTGCTAAAGTAATGTGGGCAGCAAGAGGAGTAAGGCAAGGCAAGGCAATTTTATTTGTATAGCACACTTTCAACAGCAGGGTAATTCAAGGTGCTTTACATGATTTGGTGATATAAAAAAACACATGGAATATAACATTGGAAATTAAAAGTAAAAGAAACACACATTACACATGATACACAAATCAAAAAAGCAAGAGAGCATGAACACATTTCATACATATGACCTCAAGCATTTACTCGATGGCAATTCTAAACAGATGGGTTTTTAGTCTCGATTTAAAGCAGTTCAGAGTTTCAGCAGCTCTACACTCGTCAGGAAGTCTGTTCCAGATAAGGGGAGCATAGAAACTGAAAGCTGCTTCTCCATGTTTAGTTCTGAGTCTAGGGATGTTTAGTAGGCTAGAGTTGGAGGACCTGAGTGGTCTTGGTGATTGGTACTGTGACAACAGGTCTTCATCATATTTTGGTGCTAAGCCATGTAATGATTTATAAACTAGTAGGAGTACTTTGAAGTCTATTCTCTGAGCTACAGGGAGCCAGTGTAAGGACTTTAGAACTGGGGTGATGTGCCCACCTTTCTGGTTCTAGTGAGGACGCGAGCGGCAGCGTTCTGGATCAGCTGCAGCTGTCTGATTGACTTTTTAGGCAGACCTGTGAAGATGCTGTTGCAGTAATCAATCCGACTAATGATAAACGCATGGATGAGTTTTTCTAGGTCCTGTTGCGACATCAGTCGTTTAATCCTAGAAATGTTCTTCAGGTGATAGAAGGCTGACCTTTTTATTGCCTTTATGTGACCCTGGAGGTTCAGGTCTGAGTCCATTACTACACCTAGGTTTCGAGCCCGATCAGTAGTTTCTAGCTGTATTAACTGAAGCTGTGTGCTGACTCTTGATCGTTCCTCCTTGGGTCCAAAAATAATTACTTCAGTTTTGTTTCTATTCAGCTGGAGAAAGTTATGGCCCATCCATGCATTTATTTGGTCAATGCATTGATTTAGGGTTTGAATGGGTTCAGAGTCACCTGGTGACATTGTAATGTAGAGCTGAGTGTCATCCGCGTAGTTATGGTAGCTAATGTTATTGGTTGCTATAATCTTGCCTAGTGGGAGCATGTAGATATTAAATAAGAGGGGCCCCAGGATGGAGCCCTGGGGCACCCCACATGTGATTTCTGTTTGCTCTGATGAAAAGTTTCCTATTGAATCATAGAAGTCCCTGTTCTTTAGGTAAGACTCGAACCAGCCAAGTACTGTACCAGAGAGTCCGACCCAGCTCTCCAGTCGTTCCAATAAAATATCATGATCAACAGTGTCAAATGCTGCACTGAGGTCAACAGAACCAGCACTGTGGCTCTACCACAGTCTGTATTTATGCGGATGTCATTGAATACTTTGAAAAGGGCAGTCTTGGTGCTGTGGTGAGCACGGAAACCAGACTGAAAAACATCACAGTCATTGTTAGGAAGCTATTTAACTGCTGAAACACAGCTTTTTCAATAATCTTACTAATGAATGGAAGATTAGAGATTGGCCTGTAGTTCTGCATTAACGTGTTGTCCAGATTTTTCTTCTTTAGTAGTGGTTTAATAACTGCTGTTTTTAAAGCCTGAGGGAAGACACCTGATAGCAGGGATGAGTTCACTATTTGAAACAAGATCAGACCCAATAACAGGAAGAACTTTCTTTAGAAAAGCTGTGGGTAGGATATCAAGACAGCAGGAGGAGGAGCTTAATTGGATAATGATTTTTTCAAGGCTGTTCTGGTTTAATTCGTGGAATTCAGACATTTTCTCTACATTGTTGTTGATTGGGGATGGCACTGGTTGTGGGTTCGATATTGAGGTACAGATTGAGCGTCTAATTTTTAGAATCTTTTTAGAGAAAAAGCTGGCAAATTTATTGCAGGCCCTGGTAGAGTTTAGTTCAGGGGCTACTGTCACTCAAGGATTAGTTAGTCTTTCCACTGTTGCAAATAGAGTCCGTGCATTATTAATGTTTCTGTTGATGATTTCAGAAAAGAACGATTCCCTAGCATATTTTATGGTTAGCTGATATCTATTCAGTCTCTCTTTTTAGATCTCACAGTGAACCTGGAGTTGAGTTTTCCGCCATTTTCTCTCGGCTCGTCGACACTCTCTTTTCACTACGTACGAGTGGATTACTTGTCCACGGAGACTTCTTTCTACCTGAGACTGCTTTCACTTTAGTTGGAGCAATGGAATCCATGATGTCTGAGATTTTCGCATGGAAATTATCTACCAGCTTGTTTACTGAGTTTGAGTTGGAAGATGAGGGGGATGTGGTGGAAGGGTAAATACGTTTATAGGTTTCTACTGAACTGTCCCCTAGAAAACGCTTTTTTATAGTGGTCTTACTATGGCTGGATAATTTAGCAGAGATGGTACTTTCAAAGAAAATACAGAAATGGTCAGATAATGCAATATTAATTACCGAGATGTTGGAAATATTTAAACCTTTGCTAATAATTAAGTCCATAGTGTGTCCTTTATTGTGTGTTGGTTGTTTGACATGCTGGGTCAGGCCGAAATTGTGGAGAGTATCATCTAATGTTTTTGCTTGCCTATCTTGGGGGTTGTCGGTATGGATGTTAAAATCCCCCACAATGATTAGTTGGTCATAGTCAATACATATTACAGAAAGAAGGTCATTGAAATCATTAAAGAAGTTAGAGTTAAGTTTTGGTGGTTTATATAAACTTAGAAATAAAGCTTTGTTAGGCTCGTTTATCTGGGTGGCTAGGTATTCAAAAGAATCAAACGTGCCCAGGGTTACCTTTTTAAAGTTCATTGAGTTGTGAAAAATGGTGGCTACACCTCCACCTCGTCTGTGTTTTCTGTTCTCGCTTAAGGAATTGTAATTTGGAGGAGTAGATTCTATCAATGAAGTTGTTTCGTTATTTTCATCTAGCCAAGTTTCTGATAAAAAAAGGGCGTGTAAATTATGCTCAGTGATGAAGTCATTGATAAGAAAAGACTTCCCGGATAGAGATCTAATGTTTAATAAAGCTAACTTAAGTATTGTGATGACGGGCAGCTGAACCTTCTGACAGGTAATCAATTTGAGATTTTGTTTAATATGAGAGCGTGTGGTTAACGGTTTATGTTTCCTTATAATCACTGAAATCTTAGACTCAGGGGTGCCGGGCGAGTTCTGGGGGACAGTAGGGGTAAATTTACTGCCCGGTTCCCTTGAATATCAAATATCTGTAATAATCAGTGGGGGGAAGCTCCCAGGCTTATTGACACTAGTCCCAGGGGTTTGGTGTAGTCTAAGTTTAGGTGTTAATTGTGTCCCAAATTTGATTTGCTCGTTCAGTCTGTCTGTAAAGTTTCGAAATGGAGACTCATTTGATGTGGCTGAGTCACAGGAAGATGAAGACTTAATATCTGATGGTTGTTTATCTGTTCGGTCCTGTGGTGTCATCATGACTTGCTGTTTTTGTTCTCTGATATCCATGGGCGCCTCAAGGTCAGCTTTTGGGAGCAAGTGTTTTGTTTTCTGACTTTGATAAGAAAAAATGTTTGCTGCTAAGAGCCTTACTTCCGCCTTGTTAAGATAACGTTGGCATGCTTTTAAACAGATGATTAGCATTTCCAAATACTTTGAAATTATTAATAAATGTGAACGACTTCTCAGCTGATTGTTTCTTCAACCATTTATGGAGCATGCGGAGTCTGCTAAATCTTTCATCATTCCCTTTAGGGACTGGTCCGCTGATGAGGATGTTTACGTTAAGTCCATCAAGTCTCTGTAGGAGATCAGAAACGTCTCTCTTCAGAATCTCTGATTGTCTCATCGCGATATCTGCTGATCCAGCGTGAATGACGAGTTTTTCCAAAGTAGGATGTTGGTCCAAGATGTTCTGGATTTTTTCTGATATTTCTCTCACTGTATTTTTGTAGCAGCTATAAACTTTGGTATTATTGCTACAAAAAGCCTTAATTCCATTAATTGATCCATCTTGCATGATAACAATATTTGCTGGGGGGGGCTCTTACTTTGTTATGTGTCCGTTTGATGCGGCTGGGTTTCTCCTGGTGGCTTTGACTGGTCCCGGGGGCTGCATCATCTTTCGGGGGAACTCAAGGCTGCGAATCTGTTTTTCAGCGGGATTCCAGGTGGAGAAATATCTCTTGTTTTTGGCTGAAACCTCTTTTGTTTACTTTTAGCAGAAGCGGCAGGTCTGGGTTCAGAGCTTTCTCTGTGCTGGAGTTTCTTTTGGTTTTTCTTCCTCGGAGAACAGGCTGGGGTTGATGATTCTGTGCATTTTAAAGCTGGCCAGTCTTTATTAGAGTGCGGAGTTCTGCCAGTAAGACGTCTGTTGGCTGAGGGAGTTGGGTTGTCCTGTGTTTTCTCTGTGACACGGTTAGACCGATGTAACACCGGGCTGACAGGCTGTTCCCTGTGTGTATTCAACGGTAAAGTTGTGTCGTTTGCATAATCAGCGTGGAGATCAAAATTAATTTCCAGATGACGTAGCTTCGTTTCAATGCCCTCAATTCTGTGGAGCAGTTTTTCAAAATCCTCAGCTGAGCAAAAAGCCATGTTGATAAGTCCATTAAAGTAATCCAAGAGGAGATCCGGTCCAATACAGTAACTCCAGGCGCTGGGTAGATAAAGTAACTAAGAAAAGGTTTAAGAAAAAAAACAGAAGAAAAGAAAACAAGAAAAGCAAACAGAAAATAAAATAAAGTGAACGGATCTGGAGAGATGCAGAGAGCAGCTGCTCCTCCTTCAGCTCTCAGACGGACAGCTGAAAAGTAAGAGTAGATGACGTTGCCAACTAGTTCAGCAGCCCACTTTCAGCTCCACTTTACACTTCATGAAGGCCGAACAGGCATTTTATGATCCTCTGAGGCTGCAGATTCAGCCTACTTGGAGGAGAAGACTGAGATGAGAACAGAACGTGAACCAGAGGCTGGTTTTCCTTCTGTTAAGGGCTAGAAATGAGGGGATAAAAGCAATGCTTAAGCTTTTGCTCAGAAAAGTCTAAAAGAGGAGTAGTGATGAATATGTATAAGGGGATTTGTTATGGAGGTGACCTTTAAGTCTGACTAAGGTGTTAACTGGCTGATACTGGCTGAAATGGGCTGAGACCCACAGCCTGCATGTTTTATGTGACATTTTCTTTTCTAGCAGACAAAATAACAGCTATTAGATGGAAGATGTAAAAGAGTGTTTGTGGCTTAACATGCAAAACCGGGGGGGCAGTTTTTAATGCAATTTTTATGTGAAAGACATGCTGCTTATAAAATTATGATTATGCTCTGTCTAGACAGCTTTTTACTTCAAAATGAAGCGGAAAAGTTGTTAAAGTAGCATTCAGAGCACTGTACATGTGGTCTGTGTCTCACAGAGCAAGCTCTCAATCAATTACTCCTGTCTGCCCCCCAGAACGCAGAGGAAACAACAGATAAAAAGCTGTGAGGAAAATCCTGTGCTCCACCAAAAATAATCCAGCACAAGTAAATATGTCTCCCAGCAGCGGTATCGACTCCCTCAAAACAACATTTATCATTAACTCTAGAGAGAGAAGGTTAAACAAAGAGAAGCAGAAACACACTTTGATTTTCTTTGGAATTAAATTGACTTATGCAGACATAAATCTGATATGCGAGATGAATCTTCAATGCCCTGGCAAGTTTGCCTAAACACATCTCTTTAAAGTGAACGTGGACAAACGGGTTTCAAAACAAAACTCTTTACACGAACCAGATCTTCGCTAAAAAGAAATGTGTAATTTCAGAAAAGGTGCACAACTGATAAAGAGGTCAGAAATTGTAGGGAAAAGATTAAACATCACTTTGGTTAATGCTGTGGTTGTTTTTAAATGTGCTATAGAAATAAATCTAAACTAAAACCATTTTCATTGCATTATTTTGCCCAAACAGATTCTATCAGTAGTTGTAACAGCAGAGCCTAGACTGTAGGTCCACAGGAAATCTTAATTATTCAGTCATTTTCTAGCAGATTAACTACTATAAATGTTTAGAAACAGTGAGATACAGAGAAAGTACTATCAAAAAAGTTTAATATGCCAATATTTTACTACTTTATCTAACATTTACTTGTTCCTCCACTTCACATAATAACGCGCCCTTGTGGTTTTGGTAAACTTTATCATAACAGCTTCTTCAGCATTTGGGTCCCCGTCTACTTCTCTTTGCTGCTTCTGCAGCTTGTAGAACATAATGTAAGAGCTTTCTTTCTCTCAGTAAGACTTAAAGTACTATACAAGCGTCAATATGTGCATCCCAAATAAACAGTTCTAAAGCAGAAAGTGAGCTATGCTTGTAGAGTGAAAAACATGCTGCAGTAAGCAAGTGAAAATCTTGTTTGGGATTTTTATTGTTGCCTTGCAGAAGTGTACTCCAGGGTGTATGTCGATATGATGTGTGCACTTGTTGGGCATGATTACAGGTGCAGCAGAATGCAATTTGCTGCACCCTGTAATCATGTTGCAAAAAAGGCAACAGAATAGTGGTCAGAATTTGCGATTTTATTAAGATGCTGACTGAACATTGCCACACCTCAATATAAGCATTATGAACTTTAACTTCATATTGTAGTTTTCGTGTAAATCTAGTACCTAAAAGCTGTATTACTTTATGTTATTGTGTATACATATATATTATTTTATGTGATGCATTTTGCTGCTTTCTTGATTAAGTCCAGAGAGTGTCCCATGGTTAAATAAATGAATTTACCTTATTTAGGTAAAGAGGTATTTTCATTTTAGTACTTTGTAATTTTAAAGTCCAAAGTTTGTATTTTACTTTTTTTAAATGAATTATTTTAATATTATTTTACCAACATATAAAAATATTTGTTTCACAGTTCAAATGTCTAAACATTAGAAAAGGAATAATTAAAGGGCAAAGAGGAGTCCACTAAACCTTTTTTTTGGTAGAACTGACACTTGTCTTGTCACAACAAGAAAAACTCAAGTGTATTCTGACGGCTGCATTCCACCTAAGGGAGTTTTCTGCTTTTCTGCCGGGTGGTTTACTGTCATGACTCTCTTGGGACAGGCTTTGAAGATGAAGCAGCTGTGCTCTCTATGAAGAAGGAAGTAAAGATTTCAGCTTTGAAAATAGGTCCATTCTCTCTTCCTTTATAGAAAAATATTCAAATCAGTTCAATGATGGATTAAAATGACTCTTAGCATCTATTGTTACTAATATTTCTGTTTGATACGATTTAAAGGTGACCTTTGCAATGGTATTGCTTTAAAATTACCTGGATGTTTGAAGACGTAAAAGGTTTGGATGCATTATCTATAACGCCTATCCCAGTGGTTCCCAAACTTTCCAGCTTCTGACCCCGACTCTTAGTGGAGCATACAAGCATTTTTGCTGAGTCAATTAAAAGTGGTATAATGGGAACACAATCAACATCAACAGCCAATATATTGACCAATATATGTTGCTTTTATCAATTCAAGTCCTATTTTTAAAAATCTTTTATTCTATTTCTAAAATGCAGATGCTTTCGCTTTGTTATTTTTGTTATTTCATGTTATTTTCTCAACAAGATTTCAAGACCCCACACTTATATGTTTGTGACCCTAAGTGTCAACTTTGGGAACTACTGGTCTATCCTATGCAGGGTTGCAGGGGGGCTGGTGCCGATCTCTAGCAATCATCGGGCGAGAGGTGGGGTACACCCTGGAGAGGTCGCCAGTCTACAGCAGACTTTGAATGTTGCACTTTTCTACTTCGTCTTCATTTAAGTCTATATTAAGTCATGACATAGTGGTGTTTAAAGCTCAGATCCAGCCATTTATAAGTTAAAACTCTAGAATTGTCAAAGTGTATACCTTCTTTATACAAGGACTGCATGTGTAAATAATAAGCATTAGATTATCATGGTTATAAAAATTTTGCATTAAAATATCCCAATTTCATGGAATCATTGCATGAATTTAAATGATTTGTTAATAAACTCCCAGTATTAATGAGGATTAGGGACCACAGTCACTCGCAAATTGCTGAAATCTGCAAATACATAAGCCGCCCTCTAAAAAAGCTTACAACTGCCTGTTTTAATGGTTTACACACCAAATTTACCTTAGATTGCACTATTACCCACAGTGGAAGCTGTCTTGGCACTCCCATAGAAACAAATATATAAAGTCTTCCTTATTTCTGCTCTTGGGGTTACAGTCAATCAGTACCAAAGAAAATAAATAATGGCGCTCGCAAATTGGCTGCTTTGTAAAAGTCAGCCAATAGTGAGTCATGTAGTCTTCCGCCTTGGCAGTTCAGCTTCCCAAGCGGCATTTTCTTTCAAATAATTTAAATAAGCACTATTTAAAAAAGATTGTAAATAGGTGGGTTTCAGCAAATAATTTGGAGTTACGTTTTAAAGAAAAACGCACGATTAATCCAGAAATACTAACCAAGAATAGGCGGGGATCCACAGTCATGGTACGCCAAAATGCTTTGGAGGATATTTTTTAAATTATCCCAGCACCCAGACTTAGTGCTGTCTGACATAACTATGTCTGGTTCTGTTCATTGTCGGTACAGTCAGGGAACAAACTGAAAAAACAAAGTCAAAAAGCCAAAGTCAAGACAATCTGGGATATGAAATGTATCATTTAGACTGTCCTACTCTCTGTGTCACCAGTGGAAACAAGTTAATTGGGGGTTAAGTTGTTACCTGAACCAGCTGACAGGATGTTACATCAGTTATACAGGTGAGGTGGGAGGGATTACACCGCACTGCTAGTCTAATGGTTTAATCACCGCTGCAGAGTTCCTTTTTACCGAGGAGCAGCGGATTCAAACTCTGGAAATTCTCTTGCTTTCATGTGTTTTTATTTGGCCTTTTATATCCTTTTGTATGGGTGAAAACAAAGATAATACTAGATAAATAACTTTATTGTAATATGAATGTGGTAAACTTTGGTGGGGGCGATGCTCCTTCCGTATAGCTTCCACCTGCTGCTTGCAAAACAACGCAAAAGTCACTGACTAATTCCTGGAAGAAACATTTTAACACACATTATTACAGTCAGACGTCCAGTCTGGTTATACTGTATTGCTATGTTAAGAGAACGGGGCCAACAAGGGCAGCTAAGCGGACTCCTTCACCTCAGTAACATCTGTTGTGGCTAACAACAACCAAGGCTAATGGAAGTTGGTAACCAGTTAACAGGAAAACGTGTTGCTCTGCAACACCGGCAAGCCGGCATGTTCCTAAACAGTAGCCTTTATTAACGGAAGTGGACATTCAAGTTCCTTTTCTCCTTTAGAAGAGTCGCTGGGCATAACTTCTGCTAGCAGAAGGCTGGGCTAGACTGAATATGTCTATAAAGTCGCATGTGTTGCAGGCTAAAGTGCAATGGATATATACTTACGTGAAAACCTGGTCTGCCTGTGTGCTGTACCATTGCTTTCCTACCAAAAAACTTCACTGTGGTGCTTTAATAGGTAATACCTCCTGTATGATGTACCCTCTTTTCTGCCTAGTACCCATCTGGTTTCCAGCAACTCATCTACTTGAAATTACAGCTCCATACTTACTCATCTTTTCAACCCTGCAGAACTGAAACTGTGTTTATCCATCAACCACAAGCTCTATTGGCCAGTGCAGCACACTTATTTAATGGTATTCATTAAGGCAACTAAATAACAAAGAAATACACAGGTATAAAGACACACACATGCACACACACGAAACAGCAAGGGTCTGCACACACACTAAAGCACAACCTTAAAGCATTGAGCCACACCGCTCGCTTTTTGTGGTAACTGGAAAACATTTTCCTGTACTGAGGAAAGAACCAAACTAATTTTTTGTGACTTAAGTTGAATCTGAATTTATTATTTTCTCACTCTCGATTACATGACCTACTTTCTCTCACTCTCTCTCTTTCACACACACAGACCGTACAAACACGCATACAGAGATATCTGCCATACAGCAAGGTGCAGCATTTCTCAGCGTGTGTGCGTCACCTGTAGACGGAGGCTTTCCCATTTGTGAAAAGAGAGAACAAGTACATGCACGACGCCCCCGTTTTTCTGCGCTACGAAAGAAAGTAGCTGTGTAGCTCCCGCAAGGCCCCTTCTGGGACTCAAATAAATGCTCATATACACACCCATGCACCCACACATCACACGCACGCACACGCAAGTGGGAAAAGCAGTGCTTAATATTACCATCAAAGCTTCCTTGCTTGCCTGTCACCCACATATTTTCTCAGTTGCTAACAATATTTGTGGCAAAGTCAGGGCTTCTGAGAGACAGTGCAGAATTAAAAAAAAGAAATTAAATATGTTATTTGATGTCAGAATCAAACTGTGCATTAAAGAAAAGCGTTAAAAAGTCTAAACTGTCTAATTAAAGGTCAATATTGATTTGAAAAAGAATGGTATTGCAGGTAAAAGGTTCTCGTCACAGATTAAACAGAAAATTATTTGAAAAGAGCAATTAATGGACACTAAGGTTAATAAAAGCAATCTGTGATTGGGATGGCATGTGACTGATAGTTCAGTCTTATCTATTGCTGCTCACTTTAGCTTAGAGGAGAGAGAGTGGGTTAATGTATAGTGCCTTTACATGTGCAGAAACAATATTGAACAATAGTTTTTTGCATTGATACATGCAGCTCTCAACACAGTTCTTATCTCGTTTTGCTCCCTGCACCCTAGCCGCTCATTTCTCCCACCTTCCTCTTTTTATGAAGTGGTCTGTTATCAAAACACTCACACACACACACCAACTCATTGCCATCAGGAAAGCCATATTGGCTGCCGCTTTCCACAGGGACTCAGTTTCTTTTCATTTTTTGTTGAAAGTCTTTTACAAATGGAGAAATGACAAGAACAAAATCCATAGTGACTATTTGCACTGGACAGAAAAAAAGAAAAGAGGTGTCATGGTTAAGTAAACTGAAAAAGAAGCTCACCTCATAACTAAGAAGCAGTGACCCCTGCAAATGCACAAATTTGCTAGCAAACACTTGGATTTTTTTGAGCCATTCTATTGTTTTGGACGCACCACCAGAGGGAATGGCTATGCCTGCATGAAGAGGCTGAGGTTAGCTGGCATCTGCCCAGAGGTCATTACTTCTGATCTGACCCAGAACGACCTATGAGATATAATATTTATGAAGATGGGTAATGTCGTCCCACTCCTGACCGTGGGGCTGTTAGAACATACAGCTACACCTTTAACTCAGCCAGGTCAAGGTGGGACTATTACACCTTCATTAGACGGGAAAGGTAACAGAGCCAAGTCACCAAATGTACAATGGTAAATCATACAGTACTTACACTATTAACAGTTATGGGTACAGAGATAATGTTCCCACATTTCATTAGATACTTAATCAATTCTCTCAATTAGTGTACGTAAGTACAAATAATAATAAAAAAAATTGTGATACAGATAAAAATTAACTGAAGTATTAACACAAACAATATCAATGTTATCTTTATTTCTAAAAAAACTACAGTAATTGCTTCAACAACTGCTATGGAACAGAAAATTGGTGCTACCTGAAAACAGAACTCTTTGCTTAGCCAGAAATAATAAGGCTTTCATCAAAGGCAGAGACAGAGCTCATGGAGACCAGCAATCTCTTGAAATATTGTGGGGACTGTGTTTAAAACTCCAAAATTTGATTCTAGTCATCTTATATTAGGACAGAGAAATAAAAAACACAGATATTTAACATTATTAACAATGTGGTTTCGCATTGGAATAACATAAGCTCTCTTGTCTTCCTGGTGTTTTTTAAATCATCGCCAATTACAGAGTGAATGTAGGTCAAAGAACAGCATAGAGCTGCAGTCATGATTGCTGATATAAACTCAATCTATGTATGGCGTTTACAGCTAGATTTATGACCATGGCCTTTTAAGGCCTTTTCAGGCATTTTAACATCAATAGCTTTAGTTTATAGAGACCAGTAAGGGTCAGAAATAAAACATATGATTAACAAAGACAATATGACTAACACTCTGTGTAGATAACTCCCTCCCTGCACTGTAATAATCTACAAAAACTGAGAATACAGGGAGGATTAACTAAAAGAGATGTCCATGGTGACATAAAGATGTGGCTCCAAGGTGACTCTCAGTGTCACGTTCTGCAGTATGTTGTTTGTTTAGTCAAAGTCCATGACACAAGCAGGCGATTGTCTACTGTCGCTACATGCTTGTCCAGGATGAGTCAATGACTCGATGCAATCTGCTGGGTTTACTTATATAGTAAGCTTTTTAATTTAATTGCAATCATGGTCTGAACTTAATGCACCGTTTAAAAAGTAGGATCAATTGGAACGCATGCATGCTTGAATTTAAAGGACTATTTTTGGTAAAGTGCCTTGAGATGATTTCAGTAGGTATGTAAATAAAACTGAATTTCATTTGATTTTGTGATTTATTTATTTTTTTGCTCCATTCCTTAAGTCTTTTTATAGTTTAGGCTTGGTTAAGGGTTTAAGTTATTGGTTCCTGTTTTATTCTGGTGTCTGTCTTCTCTTGTAAACTCTCATCCATTTAATCCATGACCTTTTATATCTGATTCTACTTTTTTATTTTTGCTTCTTAACCATGCTCTTTTTAGTGATTGTTTCTCTTTAATGTTTTTATTGTGTAATTTTACCTCAGTTCTCTACAGCACCCTGATTTCCAGTCATTGGTCCCTGATAATCCTCATCCAGTAATCACTCTCACAGCCAAAACACCTCTCAGGTTTGTCCATCCCATGTCAGATTCATTTGTCCTGCCTGCCATGGTTCTGAGCCCTTCTGGTCCCAGCCTTTTTATTTGATTTACTTTCAGTGTGATTCTGCCATTATCTTGCTTGAGTTTGGGTTCTCCATCACCACCACTTATTTCCCTCTAGTTGTGAAAAAAAATGAGTTCTTGCTTTCTCAATAAAACCTGTTAAGAACCAGCAATAGGACAAGTTCTGTTGTAGAACTGGAACCTTTTTATAGGAAAAACCTTAGTACTAACACAGTCAGACCTAGGTTTTAATATCATCACTACTGAATACTATAATAACCAAATAAATTTTATTAACAATTCTGAATCTGCATAGCAGCGTACAATATTGCCACCTTGGTGCATGGTTGTGCATGATGCACAGTGGCTCAGATAATCTAACCACTCAAAACATATATTCCCCTGAGGTGGACAGTAGAGCAAGAAAATGCTCTACGAAAATGATCAGTGAAGGGGAGCCATTGACAATGTTCCCACTTCGAAGTCACAGAGGACAACTTAATCAGTTAGCGTGTGTTGAGCAGCTGTGAGGGTCGAGAGCATACTCATTTCACCCCTGTACTCTCAGGCTCTCACTGGAGCAAACAGAGGAGGCATGGTCCTTGACAAGCAGATTTTTCTGCTTGCAGATAATCTTGTTATACTCTTGCAAGACTGTGCTTTGTGGGATCCTGCATTATTCGTAGAATAATGTTGCACTTGCACTTCACAAAAACACACAAAGTTTTGCTCCTATTTTATGGAAACATGCAGAACTGACTTTACATTCAACAATATATCAGTGTTTTCAGGAGAAAAAAAACCCATTCTTTGGTGATGTACTTCAAAGTTAGACAGGCCCAACACATGCTTTCACCTTACAGTCAACTTCAGAGGGAAACTGTTGTTCTTTTATGTTAGATATTTCAACTTATTTTGATTTTAATCTCTTCAGTATGTTCTTTTAGCTAGGAAAAACAGATACCCAAATCCAAAAACTCAGAAATAAGGCAAGTAAAAGCTGTCTACATGCTTTAAAAAAGTATTTCTGAGCAGTATTTTTTCTGAAAACTGGGCATGAAAATGATGACACTTTTAGTCACAAACAGACAAGCAGGCATGATATCACCTACGCTACTGTGTCCACACATCATACCTCAGATTGTAAAACACTGGGATGTTGTTTGAAAGCACAGACTGGAGCAGAGCTATGGAGTACTGTTTGGTTATTGTAAACGGGCCAAGGTGAGCCATGACAGGATATCATATTGATAGGGTTATTTTAGCTTGCTTATTGTGCAGTCTTTGTTTTAAAAGCGCTATAAAGAATGATGGATTGAATTGGACCTGAAAACGGTTAAGTGTGGGCTCCCTGTGGAGACGGCACAAACTTGAGTTGATAATGTGTGGGTAGAAAAGAGGCCAGAGATTTTCTTAGGAAGTATTTACAGCCAGATTTGGATTCACAGTTCCCCCATGTAAATCTAGGAAAATTCAAATGTCTGCAAATGCCAGAAAGGTTTGGCAGAGTCGAGGATGAAGCAGAGCAACAGAACACAAGTTAATGTGACTAGCTGTGAGACCCATCAACAAAGATTTTCAAAATCTTCATTCTCCTTTTGCCTTTTGACTGATGAATATAAATGCAAAACACATAGGAAATTTTAACTCCATAAACACCCGAACATAATTTCAGCCACAATATAGGATGTGAAACTGCATAAGATTTTTTTTCCTAGTTTGCATTCTGAATGTCATTAATCTCCAGAAGGGTAAGACAAGCAGATACTGCAATTAAGGAAGACAAATGAACCAGTACCAGTAATTAAACATAACACCAACTTTAAACTACTTCTTGCAATTGGGCATACATGGAGTTACTACATTTTTCACTTGTGACATTCCACATGCGATTTATCTTTGATACATTCTGGTGTGTAATTCCAGTGTGACATACAACCCCCTAGGCATATCATTCAGTGTCTCTACATCTGACATTTTTAATTTGGCCAGGCTAATTTGGTTCTTGGTTTGCAGAGTAAATAGTCTTAATTTTGACCTTTCTTGTGTTCTTAATTTTTGTGCGCTTTTTTGTTAAGTCAAGCCATTCAAACAAGGACATTCAACCTGCTGACCTGCTAATTACCATGCATGCTGCAGTTACTGACATACATGGAGGTGGAAAAGGATTTAAATATCAATCTGATATGCTGCATACAGTGTAGGAACAAAAGATGTTAAGGATTGAACCTAAAATCCTCTTTGCTGAGAGAAATCATAAATTGACTGAGAATCCACAAAGAGGACCCTGTTTCTCCACAATAGCTCCTTTTTTTCTTCTGAACCAATCATTAGGTGAATGGGGCAGTCTGTTTTTGTAGTTGCAGTAATACGCAGACTGATGGCTCACTGTCCCTGTGGTGGTTGTGATTCAAGGCAGTTAATAACCAGCTGTCTCAGCTGACCAACACATTCTTCACTGTCTGATTCACCACAATCAGAAAATGCATTTGGCTTTACCCAGCACATGCACTACTTCCCAATAACAGATGTCTATTCAGACTGTGATATTTATTCCATCTGCCATTATAAACAAGTGTAATGGAGTGATTAATGATTTTTTTAAGCCTGTGGTTTTATGAATTAAAAGTATTTAGTCCCTTTTGTTTTATAAAACCTGAACAATTGATTCTCCATGTTTATGGAAATGGCAACATTGCATCTCATAGATGTCCAATTTTGACTGTTCATTTCCCCCCCTAATCTTTTTATTTTATTATAAGCTCATTTGTTATAAAATGATCTGGTTTACCAGCAACTGTTTGTCATGTCGTGGTGTGTGCCTCCGCAATAAACCAGATAGCAATCTAATGTCACCAGCTTGCAGATGCTACACATATACATTGCATAGATCAAACTCAGCAATCCAGAAAAACGATCCGATGCAATTTAATTTTTTGTTTGACATAAGGTGAGAGATTGTGCACATACTAAAGAAAAGATCCCTGTGTTACTTTGCAGCTGCAAACAGAAATGTAAACTGAATGAGTTTTGGACTCTGTTTATCCCAGGAGAAAAAAAAAAAAACAAAAAACAAACTTACATTCAACTTCAAGCCGGTCGTTTAAAAATCTAAAGCGATGAATTCACAGAAACTGACATTGAGAGACTGTGCGGCAGATGCAAACGGTTCTGTATTGATCATCTCTTTGTGTCCCTCTGAACTGAACTCTCATTGATCTCTCAAGCTTATTTTTTATGCAGTTCAGACTTCAGAGGCAGCAAGAAGATGATGATGTTCTTAGCAACTAATGTTTTTTGATCTACGACATGAAAAGCCCTAAAGATGAGAAAGAATCCTTCCGAGCACCAAGGAGAAACGTCTTACTATACCTTACATGGAAAACAGCACAGAATTTTGTTAAAAACTGTTGCCTCCAAACTGGATAAGAAGGTTCTAAGTGATGTGTGAAATTAGAGCTATATCTATCTTTTATGATTACACAGCAGCAGGCGACCTCTCCCTGGCCCTCTCCTTGTCGAATCTGTGATTCAGTATGGCTACAACAGATGTGAGTGATGTAGAATGACAGTTATCGTTCTAGACACATAGCGCATTAAGGGCAAAAAGATCACTGGAATCTAGAGAAGCACTGTCTGCACAATGTAGCCTGAAGGAGGGGCTGCAACTGATCTAAGTATGAAGCCTTCACATTTCGTACCAAGAGCAACATTAATTGTATGTTTAATTGGAGGGAGAAACAAAAATACCTTCTGATTTAGCACTTAACCCATTAAGACCTGAGAAATTAGCATGTATTAATTTTTTTAAGCTTTGCAAATATTTCATGTCTGTTGCAATTTTCAGATTATATATAGCACTAATGTTTGGTGACATATGCTGTTATTTACTTATCAGACAGGTCAGAAATCTACGTACAAGTACTGAGGGTGGAGGGGGTAATGCTAGAAGAGCTGTACCAAAACTGCAGGATGGGTGCAAACCCTTTAAACACTAAGACCCTACACTCAAAGGACATATTTTTACATCACGATACATAGGACACGATACGATATATTGCAATACTGTGATTATATTATATTATATTGTGATTTTTTAAATTGAATTTTACTGTAGAAAAACTGTCACAGCATTCTAAACATTAATGCCTGTTTCATACTTTAACACATCCAGTTTTATTACTAGATCTAGTTGATCCACGGGAACGAAGAAGGTGAAAAAAACCACAAACTACCAGTCATACTTTTAATTTTACTTCAAAAATTACTGCCATCATTAATGGTTTCTTTCAACTTCTAAAAATCGATACATTGCTTTTGAATATCGATATAATATTGTGACATAAAATATCGCAATATATCGGCATATCTAAAAAATTTTACATCCCTACTTGAAAGCTTCTCTTAGATTGGACTGAGAAAAATAGTTTTAATGTGTCAACTCATAATTAATCGAATATTTAAATACTGAATTAATCTAAAACTTAAAAGTAGACATCAAAATTCAGAGGGTATAAAATGTTTAATAACTTTTAACTTCTGAAAAAACAGGCTGTTGTTAATGCTTTGACATTTAATAATTTTTAATCGTTTGGGTTTTGAGTGTAATTATTAGTGCATTGATTAGATGTAGTGTTTTGTGTAGTTGATAGGTTTTGTTTTATTTTCTTGTGTTAAAGTTAATCAGTGCAGGCATCCTTTTATGATAACTTTAATGTTTGTTTTTTACATCCTTATTCTGCTTTTTCTACTTTTAACACAGTTCTTCAATACGTTGCTAATAGTTTGGCTCGATCATCAAAACATATTGCTTTTTGTAAATGCACACAAGGACATGTTTCTAATGATACAGTATGTTGAAAGTGATTACAATCTGCTTTGATGTTTTTTTAAAAAACCTAAATGACCACATTTTATTTATTGACCACTGGAGGTAAGCACCACCCCATGCTTGAACCTATGGTAATATGGGTGTGGTATAAATTAAATGACACATAAAAGATCTGCACCAAAGTACGTTAAGTCAGATAATTAATGCTCAGCTTTCAGCCACTGACTCATATTGCTTCCATCAGTACATAGCAGGTGCTACAAGATCCAGCATCAGCCACCTGCTCAGAAACTGGAAACTACATCCATTGATAGCTAAATGTTTTGAAATGTGGTTTCCTGTCTGACCTTAACTTGCAAATTGCCTTCAACATCAATTTTCCTAAAGAATCAAAATGCATAGGTTGAGAATGTAAGTGTAAAATACCACAGCAACATATGGTGTCAATAGTACGTGCAAAAATCTACATGCCACTATGTGTGTGTGTGTGTGTGTGTGTGCGTGTATTTTTATTCGGTCATTCATCCAATCTACTTCAAACTTGGCAGGTGTTTTGTTTAGACCCGAGGAAGTGCAGTGGTGACTCTAAAGCTGTGTGAGAGGTTCACATTTTTTGGCTCCGAGTTGTTTTCTGGCACACTTTTTCAGAAACTCTTTCCTTGCATGTGGGGCGCTTTAGGAACAGCTTTACAGTGGTTGGGATATCTCCCATCATCAGAAGAGAAATATCAACCTGCAGGGGAAACGTTTTAGTGAAATTCAAGATGTAATCACATACTCCCAATGTAAAGTTATCTTCCAATGATTAATTTAGATTATTTCTTTGAAAGGCTAATACAAATTACCACATTTATATTAAGATTTCACATAAAATCTGTAATCAGGGCATCTTGAATGCCATTGAATACAGGGAATTTCATCATCTTGAAAATCGCTACATCGTTGCTACAACACAGAAAAGTTTAACCACTGATTGTCAGTGAAGTTGGTATGTGAGTAGGAGTGAAAGGATGAATGAGCATTGGAGTCAGACAGAAGTGAAAAGGCAGAAAGACGAAACAGTCACAGCTAATGGGAAACAACAGTGCAAGTGCCTGCTGCTCAGAACTCAGTCCATTGAAAAAGATATATCGTTCTTGCAGTGGAAAGCTGCAGGATACCTGCCTTGTTAGCCAGACAGGCAGCAGGCTGCATCCCAGCAGCTTCTGTTGCATATTCATTCAGCCTGATTAATAGATCCAGATTCTGGGGGTGTTGTGTTTCTCTATATGTTCTCTATTCTCCACAGAGAGAAAGGGATGTGCATCTGGTTTATTCATTGAGCCAGGAGGGGAGCTAAACTTGCATTCTACACTTGTAGCTAATCACAAAATCAATGTTTTTCTCTCCCTCTGCTCACTTTCTTCAAGAGCTTTCTGCAATTCAAATTGAGATCATTTATAATTCTAATATCGTTACAGCATGGATTCTTTTCCTTTTAAACACAACTTTAAATCTTGCAATATTAAGTTGTATTCTGCTTCCGGCCATAACTCATCACTAATGCTCAGTTTGAATGTTTTATTCTCAACACACTTTAAGTATTTGTAACCAAAGGCCATGAGGATTTTTTGTGGAAAACATTTGGACATCAGCGAAGAATGAAAACAGCCCAAATAGATCTTTAACAACTCAAATTATTGCAGTTTGCGCGATGACAGAATAATAAGCCAGGTATTTGGTTTCAATATTTTCAGATATTTTGCTGGAATCGTTTCTGCAGCATTCACGACATCATTCCCAGTAAAAGAAATAAGAACATTTAGTCACAGATGAATAACCGGGAATAACAAACTATTTTCAAAAGAACTGCAATGTATTTGTATTTGAGGCCCTATGACATCTCCAGATACACTAAGCACCAGTGTTTTTAACCATTCTTAGATATTTTTTTTTAAATACCCAGCTTACAAACAGCATAGGAAAAAACTCATTATGCTAAATCAAAGCATCAAATCCAATGAGATAGATGAATATCATCTGTTGGGGAGTACCCAGGCCAGCCAGAATCCTAAAGGCAACAAACTCTTCTCCGTTCACATTTTACCTGCAGTAGCAACAGTTGACCTTAAGACACAGAGCTGCTTTCCTTTAAGTCTTGTCCCAACTGTGATATCATCAGGAACATCTAATTAGTCTCAAAAAACTGTTGTATCCCAGATGTACTCTGGGTATCCACAACACTGTTTATAACCTGTCACATTCTACTGTGTTCATCAGAGTCTGTTGTTTGTGACTAAGAAATCATGTTGCCTAAGTGACCCTGTGACACGAACAAAGAGTCTTCTGGGCATCCAACCGAGTCTCTCTGAATCGCTGTGTTTTACCTCTGTGGATCAGCAGGTGTGCTCCTGGTCTTGGACGATCTGCCAAGGTTTTGCTTGAACATGGCTTGAGCATGTCAGCGAGTAAGCAAGAACAGCAAAGTATTTAAACGGCGGAGATCACTTTTTGTATCAGTGCCCAGTAAAACTTGGCACATCCACAAACTACAGGGTACTTGCTGGGTTTCAGAAGAGGAACCTGAGTGTTGCAGATGTGTCAGAAAGGCTGCTGATGGATGCGCTGTTTGAATCTGGCGGGTCTCATCCTGTGATTCTGACACTCTTTTGGGCTTTGCACTTCATAAGCATCAGCACTTTTTAAAACAGAAATCTTTAAGCGTCTGCTTTTGGACTCCCTGCAGTGGCAACATGGTGCGTACGTTTGCTTTCCCACCAAGCAGAATTTTTCCATTTGAGAAGGTAAACAATTGCTGTGCAACACTAGGGGCATGCAGGGAGAAAATAAAATGAAGGAAATAAATGCAGAAAGAAAGGGCAAGCCAGGGGTACCACACACAGAAGGAAAGCATAAGAGAGAAAAGAACGAGTTACAAAAGAACCTTATTGGATTTATTTGTCTTGCTTGACTTCTCAGATGAATCTCATTTATTGTGGTTGACAGCGAGGGAAGTGCACATAAAAAAAGAGACAAATGTATTTTTCTTCAAAATGAACAAGATACAGGTCTTTGTGTTTCATAGTAAAAGTCAGAAAGTTCCCATATCTAACATTAAAGTTGCAGTGTTGAAACATGAATGCCCATGAGAAAAAGGTTCTTTAAAATAATGTATTTTTCTATTTTTATGTGGAAGTAACCTTAGCCACAGACTAAAACAGTGCATTTTCAGAACACTATCTCTTAATTAATACAATTTTGAGTTACAACACAATATCAAAGTTCTGCCAAGCAACTGTAGCCTTGTAGCAACAAGGTCCTGGGTTTGAATTCTGGCCTGGGCTTTTTCTGTGAGCAGTTTGCATGTACTTTTAATGTTTGAGTTTTCTCGGGTACTCCGCCTTCCTCTCACAAACCAGAAATAGGCAGTGTTAAGTTAAATGCTCTTTCTAAATTGCCTTTAGGCATGGGTGTGTACATGCATGGTTGTTTGTCCTTTGTGTCTCTGTGTTGCCCAGTGATGAACTGACAAACTGTTTGGCCCAATGACCACCGCAGATATGTTGCCTAGCTGTGTTAAAATACAGAAGGACTAGAATAAATTCATATTGATGCATTGTGTCATACATGTGTCTTTGAAAATTATTAATTAGTTTAATCGTTACATCCATAACAGAGAGTGAAATTTAATTTAATAAGATTCCCATCTTACTCTTGACCAAAAATGTCAGAATGTGTTACTGTTTCTTTAACTAACACTTTAGTAACTTTTTACTTGTTTATTTTTGAGTTGTTGACAGTGCACACACACACACATTGCATAAAATATCACTGAGGTGGTTAGGAATTAGGTGTTTCGGGCCCTGATTTGTATGGCTCGATAACAACAAAAACATGTTTTAAATGAAATAAATAAAGTGCATTTCAGACACTTTTATCAGACTAAACTCGGATACAAGAACATAATTGGAAATGGCCTTCTATTAAAACCATTCAAGCACTAGAGGGAGAAAATACAATGTTCCTAACAGCAACCAGATGTGCAATTGTTGGTAACACCACCTCTTTCACTAAAGTCTCTTAAAATGAGACTATGATCCCAGAACTGCTGGCAATGAACCAGCCTTTATTTTCTGCCCTGCACTGTTGCAAAAGATGTAGACTGTCCTTCATGATTCAATGTGAATCAACATTCAGTAGCACAAGCAGGCAGCCACTCTTTGGGTCTGCCAAGGAAAGCATAAACTTAATTAAGACCTATCTTACAAGGTGTGTGTGCGTTGGGAGGCCTGTAATGAAAGCCTAATGCAAGTCACAAATTGGTCCAACAAGCAGCTAAAACAGATGCCTGTGAAGAGTGCCGTACAGCCCTGGAGGGGAGAGTACGGGATTTCACTGCTAATATAAAGAGATAACACATTAAGCAAGCTACATGCTCACAGACATCCTCTAAAGTGCCATGTTGAGGTAGATGGAACGCCAAATAACTTGTAAAAATGTTCTTAGCATGCTTTGATTTTTTAAATCAGTGTATTTTTCCTTCGCTCATGGCCCTGAGAATCAAATTGCAGACTTGACAGTTGGAGAATGATGACTCTATACAATGTGCCACTGCTACCCAAACAAGGATACTAGGCTAATAGTTTACATGACTGAGAACTGTAACAAATTTATATTGACCGTACTCAGTGACAGAAGCTGCAAAAGATCTCACTTTACAGATAAACAGGGATTTAGAAAAGAGATCTACATTCAATAAAAAACATTAATTCTTGCAGAAAGATAAGATTACACATTTTACTGACAGCTGAAAGAAGTCCCATAGGTCAACATTATTTGCAGCCTGAGCATGGGGCCAACATAGAGTGCAATAGTACAGGAAATAACAGTGATGTTCAACCCACAGTCACCATAGAAACATCAGGTCAACATTTGCCTCCACTGACACCTGAGAACAAGCCCGGCAAATAATGAAGTTGATGTCAATTTTGATTGCATTATGTTTCAGGGGAATTTGTCTACAAATAACAGTGAGCAGTACAGGTATAAACAAGTTAGTGCCAGTTCCCAAGAATGCAGTCCTGCAACATTCAGTCATGATTATCCTGATATCCAGGATTACAGCACAGAAAACTTTATGCCCACGTTAGATACAGACTAACAAGCACAAATCAAAAAATACTGAGTAAATTACAAAGGACAAACATCTAATTAAAGCATTTCTAGACTAGCATAAAACAAGTCTCTGATTCATTCACCTTTGTTTTTCTTCTTAAAAGGTTGCCCTTAAAACACAAATTGTACTCTAAACTGTACCTTATATAAAAAACAGAGGGTCCTCAAGGACACGACAGTTCTCAGGGTAAAGCTTATAGATTAATTTAGATTTCAGATTGGGACAATAACTGTATAACATCCCCTTTCAGTTGTTTGACATTTAAATAGTAGATGTTATATATAAAACAAAAGGCATTACTGCAGTATGAAAAGAGTGACTTTTAAATATTAATCTCCTTCACTAGGGTAATATGGGTAAAGGAAACTAAGATGCAGTCCTTTAGGTCTGAGCACTGCTATTTTGAGTAATAATTCTGCTGATACCAAAAAACAACTACTTAATATGACACTGAATTAAAAACGTATTAAAAATGGCGACAACAGTAACAGCGGGACAATGTAAGAAAGCAAATTAAGTAATCTATCTATCTATCTATCTATCTATCTATCTATCTATCTATCTATCTATCTATCTATCTATCTATCTATCTATCTATCTATCTATCTATCTATCTATCTATCTATCTATCTATCTATCTATCTATCTATCTATCTATCTATCTATCTATCTATCTATCTATCTATCTGGTTGTGATGCAGGCAGGATTAATAAACTAAAGAATGAGTACAGAACAACCCAGTCTAAACCCTTCAGAGGCAGTGACAATAACAGGGACGATGTTCAGAAATTGACTTAATCCAGGCCAACACATCACTCTGTATTTACACTTTACTGTAGAATCTCCTTCAGTCCTCCGAGTTTTTTTTTAAACTGTTTTTTTGTACCAACAGGACTGTATAATATTTTTTCAACAAACAACTCCTGAATCCTCAAAAAAGCCCCTTGTGGAACTGCGTACAATCTAAAATTAGTTTCAGTTTGGAATACATTTCCTAAATATGTAAGAAGCTTTAAAAAATTACTGGCTCCATCGTCATGATAATTAAATCTGATTATTGTTATGGTAATTACAATGAAGAAGAGCAAGATGAAACAATGAGGACTGTATCTAAATTAGTAAATAGCTTGACCCCTAAATAAGAAATAAATGCTAGCATGTAATAACTGCTAGTAGGTTTAAGTTGCATATGTAGTGCATGCATGTAATATTAGATATTTAGCAGAAACTTTCATCCACGAAACTTGCAAGTGCTGAATTCAAACAGAAACAGAAACGTTTACATAAAAAAAAGTGATTTTACTCTGTTATAAGAGTAATAATAAATGTGTCTTTTTATACTGTGTTACCATGAAACCATGGTAATATTATTCAAGGTTATGCTACCGTGAGATTGTCATACCACCTCATGCATACTTTGATTTATTAAAGTCATCTTATTGCAAGCAAGCTACATCTGTGGGCCAAATTATCAATTAGCAATTGTTAGGAAATATATAAAATCCCCCATAACAAGTTCCTCCTTAAATATAGTTTCACTTTTTTGCAGCAAACACTGTCAGCCTAAATTTAAAATGCTTTTATGAGTGTGATAAGGCTGTGGTTTCCATGGTAACAGCACACTCCTTCAGATGTGGAACGAAAGAAAGAGAGACATCCCAGTGTGTGATTGTAGCCTCTTATGGTAAATGTAGTGCATCTGATTTAGAGGGTTAATAATAATCAGACGTTGATTATAGTGTGTGCATAATGAAAAGAGGGAATATTAAATAAATCTCTGCTTGAAAGGTTTAGTAAACTAAGGCTTTAGTAATGGCGATGAACTACGTAAGAGGATTTCATGTAACAAATCTGTTCCAATTATCATTGCATTTTCCTACTTAGATGCTTCTATACATGTGTACATCAAAATGAAGATACCAGATCATAAAATGTTTAGCAAAAAAAAGTTTTCTGTAGCAAAGCAAGATGGCAAAAGAAGTGAATTAAGTGGCTATATGTTAGTATTCCAGCTGAGTGGTCACCATTTTTAACACAAAGCATTGCAGCTTTCTTCATTTCAGAAATGTGTCCAAAATGTGTTTCTGCTTTTTTTCACCCAACAGAACACATTCATAGCTACCCTGTGTTCTACCTAACCAGGGTCAACAAATGATTTAAATTTCTAATTTAAAGAAATAGAACTAAAAATAGTATGGGCCTGATATATCAATATTCCAAATAAAGAGCCCAAAATTGTGTGCTCCACAAAAAAAAGTAGCAAGAGAGGCTTTTTCCTGATTTGCGGGTGATCTACTAAGATTCTGTGCATAAATCATAATAGGCGCAAAGAGCAGTATTCAAATGAGGACTTTGCGTCCGCTGCTGTGTGTGCCAGCCTTTCTGCCACATCCACTGCGCCACAGCCAGAGAGAGGAGGAATAAGCGCAGTGGATTCATTATCCGTCTTTGGCAACCAAAAAAAGGGGGAAAAAAACATACCTGTCAAGTCTATGGCTGATAGAGAGTTATTTACTATTAGGCTTGAATTTCTGTGAATTATATTTTTTGTTTGTCATTAATAATAATAATTAATGCGTGAGGTGTACATGCACCGCTATCTGAGTTATGATGCGTCTTTGGAAAAAAAGGGAAAGAATCGACTTAACTGTTAATTACTATTAGGTTAGAATGAGTGTGAATGATATTTTTTGTTTGTCAGTGTTGGGCCGCAGCCATGACCAAAACACAGACCTTACCGCCAGTGGGAGTGCGATCCAATTTGAGATTCAACAGGAAAGAACTTCATGTGACATCATCACTCCTACAGTGGGGATCGAAAGTTTGGGCACCCCAGGTAAACATTTGTATTAATGTGCATAAAGAAGCCAAGGAAAGATGGAAAAGTCTCCAACAAGGCATTAAATTACAGATGAAACATTCTTATAATGTGTCAAAAAAGTTCTATTTTATTTTCATCATTTACACTTTCAAAATAACAGTAAACAAAATAATGGCATCTGCAAAAGTTTGGGCAACCCACAGAGTTAATTGCACCCTTGCTGCCCTGCTGCGGAACTGCCTGCTACGGGAGCCGATAGCTGAACGTTAGGGACACGCTGCGGGTGCATGAGCCAAGCTGCACACCTGGAGCCGCCGAACCAGGAGCTGCTAAACTGAGGAGACAACCCGACGTCTGAGCCAACGTAGGCTAGCTAGCCACGGAACCCCGAGCCCTCACTGCTAGCCGTGGGCACATGCAGCTGTTAGCCCAACTGCTAACAGCTGGTTTCTTCATCTTATGGCTCGAGTTTCCCTCGCCCTCAATCTTCACCGGAGATTTAAGAACCGTTCAAAAGAAATTTGTTCTGGCCAGAGGTTAATTAGTCTAGGAAAACAATTTTAAGGTTTGTTTTGTCTATTTCTCTGTGTTATTGCTGCATTTGTAAGATTTAATTTTTCAGATTGCTTGGGTATCGGCCTGTGGTATGAACAGTGTTTTTAAAGCTCGATGACTGATTGATAGTCGTTTTTAAATCATGCAACATGAGTTACTCTGTCTGACCGGAGTTTCCCTTGTTCTTTGATGCTAAGCTAAAACACGAGTGGCTATGAGCTACATTAGCTCTGTTTTATCTGATCAGTGTGGCCTGCTTTTGCAGACTGCCAGCACTTCATAAACAATAAAGATTGCTACCTACCGTATTCAAAATACAGATCGGCTTTAAAATAGATAGTTTAAACACCGGAAACTAATCATATAAGTTTTTTTTGAAACTGCATTCTTAGTATGTCAAAATACTAAATTAGATCAATCACTGCGGTGACCAATCCATAAAATATAATCACTTTTCCAAAGGGTTACTGACTTCCATATCAGAAAATGGTTTAATGAAACATAACTTCTTCCACAGAATGTTTTCTTTCTTCACTTCTGCTTTACATGAATTGGTGGTTTGAACACAAACCATAAGGTGCTAATTAGTCTTAAACTAATCATAGTTAGATTAAAACTAACATAGCTTTACCTCCAAAACTCTTCAATACAAGCCTAAGCATTAATATTCAGACTGAACTGTGACCTCATGATTAATTTATTGGTTGTTGTTTCTACTTTCTATATTTGCCCATTTTATGGTTTTACTTTTGGTAGTTAGTTTTATAATTCATTTCTCCTTTTTTTAGTAGTTTAGTTGTGTGTTACTAGCTTAGTGAGTTTGTTGTTTAAATCATTTTAATTGAAGGTTGAATTCGTTTTGTAATAATATTTTGGAAAGTAGTAGTAGTAACTTGCTGTTCAAAGAACGCCAATAACTTATTCCTTCATCTCTTGTTTAATCATCTCAGCCTTATCAGGCAGGTAATCGTATCACTGAACTATTTGGCTATTAATAAGTCCTGGATCCCAGGTGGGGCCCCAAACGTGGTAATTTTTACATAAAATTATTAATCTTATCAATAATTGCCCTAAGCAATTAGTCATAGCCAAAACCTACCTATCTGTATCACAACATCAGTAATAAATTTTTGTTGAATTGTAGTGGCGCAAAGTTAAGACATGCTTTTCAGAGACGGTAAAAATAGATGCAAAAACATTTGCTGCAAACAGTTTCATGTTTGATCAGTCACACTGCGCGTGAAACGCCTTCTTATTTGCATTTTCTCCTCCCAATATTTTGCGCCTTCTGACAGAAATGCCCACATTGCATTTTCATCAAGGGCAAAAGCACTAAATGGATTGCGTGCATCTTGCTGCGGTTAACTGCGCCTGCTTTGTAAATCACCTGCTGCATGTTTTTTGCACCTGCTGTGAGGTTTGCACACATTTTAACAAGCGCAAACCTTTCATAAATTCCGCCCTATGTTTTTAAACACTCAAAAACCACTGTATGTTAAAAGTTATCATAATAAAACTTTATTTGAAACATCAGGTGCAGCAGCTAATACGAGAGGCAGAAATACGAAAGGGAAGTTTTACCATAACTATTGTTTACTGATGGACTGATAAAGCCCATTAAGCTACCACTGTTTTGCCAGGAGGTCTGAGTTAACGCTAAGTAACAAACACTGCAGGAAAAGGTTGTTTGTAACCTGATGCAGGTTGCCTTTTCATCTCAGCTGAAAGAGAGCACCTCTTTCTGTCCATCCTTTCTGTCAAACAGCAAGAAGTCTAATTAGGTAGATGACTCACTGGCAGACTCCTTTGCGAACTAAAATGAAGCCAAAACAAAAATCTGGAGCTCTTCAGCGCTGGAGCAACACAGGCTGCAAGTTATTAACTCCTCCTGGTATAAGAGCTCAATCAATTAAAAACAAGATGTAAAAAAAAAGAGGAAAAAAAATCAGGCTTCAAGCCTAATTGAGCAGGTAGGTGATGACAAACAGACATTTAATGCCCTCATATAATGAGCTAGAGGTGAAGAGGAGATATCTTGTGAAGTGTCGGCAGGCTCCTATCAGGGCTGATTAGATTGAAAGCCAAAAGCTGCACACTCAAAGCGCTGTTGACAAGTACCCTAATAGCTTCAAATGATAGTCAGACCTGTTGGCTGAGAGAGCGATTAGCGATGATGATGGTGGTCTTCTTTTACTGAACTCAAGCTGACCTGGTTGAACAAGATGAAGAGGAGATTCATTAGAAATAAGAGCTGGAGTTCATAATATACCTCTAAGTTACTGGTTTGTCACAAGAAGCAGAGCTAGAAACTATATATACCCTTACATTCATTAACTAATGATGGAATGATGGAAAAACAGAGCTCCCATTCATAATGGTAGAATCAGGACAAATGAAGTAAAAGCAAAGGGATTCAATATCTTTTACACTGGGTAAGACACCGTGTAGATCCTGTTGGAACAGTTGTTGTAACATTATTATAGCTGCTAAAATCAAAATTTTATTTAATTATTTTATCAGCAGCTGGAATAACCATTGCGTCTCTGCTTTAAATAACTGATAATATTTTGCTGAAAATATTTTGTTATTACATTTTTCTATTAAAACTGTCAAAATGTGGTATTTCTACACAAGGTTATCATACCATGATATTCTCAGCCCAGATGATGCCTAGCTTGTTTGTCTTCCAAAAGGAAGTACAAAATATTAGGTGAAGGAGTTATATGTTCGTCAAAATGCATTGTCCCTTTACAAATAAAGTGAAATTCAATTCAATTTAACAGATTTATTTATTCTAGCTAACCCATCTAAAAGTAACTAACTTAAATAAGGATGAAAGAAATGTCAATCAAATGCAAAATAATTGAACTTTCTGACTGATGATGTCACAACCCAAGCAGAAAAAAATTATGAATATAAATGAGTAACTTTTTAATTGATTACCATTTTGTGGGTCTTCTCTTTAGAGTTTCTTGGTTAAATTAAGACCATATAAAGGTGAATTCTAACTTTTGCTTTAAGTTACATTTTTGTTAAGGCATCGGTCAGATGGGGGAAAGGGTCAACTCACTGCATTTCAAAATCTTTTTGAAAAATTGTATTACGTCAGATCAAGTAACAAATCTAAAATATGTATACTTTTCTAACTTGGACAAGAAGGTACTGAAATCTAAAAAAGCTGAACCAACCTAAAACTGAAGGTACGATTGTCAGGGCACAAAGGTGATTCCAACAAACATGGAAAAGTTACCTTTAACAAAACTACACTTGATATTTTTCACAATTATTTTAAACCAAAAGTAAGTAAACTTCCAAGACAAAGTAGACCCATTAACTTACCTACCTTACTTATTTGGTTTTCCCGAAGAAGTTAACTTCACATGCCAGCATAAACTGTGCACTAATGAACTCCAGCTGAGTTTTTATTTACCCTTTCAGCAGGTTGCTCTGTGTTAGGAGTCTTTTAACAAAACCCTCCCAGAATAAGTGCAGTACCCAATGTACAGGCAACTGTAGTTTTAGAGGGAATTACTAATGGTTGAGAGCAAACTGTGGCAACAGTACACCTCAGCGTCACTTGTGTTACTCAAATGGAAATGCTAATTTCCAAGAAAGAATAACAACACTCATTTCTGATTCATACGCTCAGATCTGTAGAGATTCCTACATTTAAACACACACAGGAGATGTCAGGCTGCCAATGCTCACCAACTAAAGTTTCTATATGCTCAGCAGCAGCTTCCATAGGAGGATTTTTCTTCATTGTAAGGCTGGTTCAGTATGGACAGGGAGATGCGCTTTTTCTCCCAACACAGCCAAGCAATTGCTGCTCATCTAATGAGATTAAGCGAAGTCCTGAAAGATCGACTCAAGAGTGGATGGGACCAATTAGTCTGCCGTCTTCCCCAAAGAGACTATTAACATTTCTCAAATGTGTCAAACTACAAGGTAATAACAAGCATGTTTTTAAAAATGAGAAAGCCTTTTATGATAATTTCTTTTCACCAGATATCATGCTTCAGCAGCATGGTTGGGGTTACTTGAGAGAATGCTGTCACTTAAGGCAAAGAGGCACTGAAAGGCCCTGTTTGGTCTGTATATGTGGTGTATTTACAATGCTCAGGCTGGCCAAACAAATGAGGAAAATAAGAAGAAAACATTCCTTCCTCAAACCAGTAAACAGCTGCATTCTCAGTATGGCAATGATTTAATCCCAAGGCTGAATACTTAATGCTTACTTTTGCTTACACATATCTAACAAAGACACCAGAAGTAACAAATAATTGATCACTTGAACTAAAAGAGAAATCACTAATCAAATCTGTAACTAAAAAAGGTCTTCATTAGATCATAAAAACAACATATACTAACACAGAATAAGGAGGGTGTTTACTAACTCTAAATAGGTTCTACCTGAGGCATTAAATAAAAATGAAACATACAATGGAAAGGTTTTTTTTTTTATGTTGCAGATGCAGAGTAACATACTAGACAAAATAAATCACTATTAAAAGAATTAGATGAGACGGATTCGGAAGTTAAAGGGAAAAGAGAATAGAACAAAAACATCAGGATGTGTTAAAGAGAATAAACGTCCTTTAGTTTAGTTTAGAAACCACTGAAGCTGAACACTGTTCCACAACTCCTTTATACTCCAGCGACTCCATCAAAATGCAGTCCCACCTTAACAACTCTGTCAAACTGAATCACAGACCTGTGATCAATACCCACAGGTCTAATGCATGTGCGTCCTTTTGAATAAAGAGCTGCTTTTTAGGACATTTGTGGCATCAATAATCCGTTGTAAGTATCTGTGTCATGCAGAGCATCGATCAGATTGAACAAAACGGGTCTGAACGTGTTGAGAAATATTTATTCTCCTAATTGATCGATCAGTCTTTGTTGTTGTCAGAACACCTGTGGTCCTGTGCTTTGGTGCTGCAGACTCCAGCAGGGCTTCGCACTCATACCTTTGCCTCTAGAGCAAAGCTCTGCATGGACACGGAATCAAAAAGCTCACAACAGATCTAAAGTGAGTGGGTGTTTCTTGATAAACATGGCTTTCTGATAAGTATATACTGAGGATGTGTTTCTTTTTAAGTGTTGCCCTGGTGTTTTTAATAATGTGATGATGTAACTGTGTCTGAAACTTGATCCAGTAAGCCAAGTCAGTTACACCTTTTTCAACCTGTTTGACTATCCTGGAGTCTGCTGTGTATCTCTGCTCCTCCACTGCCCTCCCACTGCTCACAGCCCCGGCTTTGCTGAATAGCAGATACAGGCTCTCAGCATGGCTGTGTGTGGTTTCAGCTTAACCAGGCATATCTCTGCCAGCTCTTCTTTGACTGTGAACATCACTCACCGCCTCAGTCTAAGAGCCAAACCCAGCTACTCTATTCTGAGCCGCATGCATGGCTAGTCTGTCTGGAAGAGTCTGATAGCCTGACACAACGCCGTCACTGCTGTGTGTCATACCGTAGCAGAAACCTGATAGATTTATGAATAAAGTTGGGATCCATTTGTAGGAAGGAAGACTTCTTCTGTTTTATAGCAAAACATTCCTTGTTTATTGGAATAGCTGTGAATGCATCCCTACATTTAATTTTCATGCATATAAGTAGCTAAAATGAATTAGTTACATTTTAACAATCAGAGTAATGACTTCTAAACATTCAATTCTTTTAAAAAGCATTTGCAACCTTTAAGCTTTTTGCAATGTATTTTATTAGGATTTTATCTCAGACCAACACAGGGTAGCAAATAATTGTAAAGTGGAATGACAATGGTACGTGGTTTCAGATTTACCTATAAATGAAAACTATTTCCTTCATGGAACTTTTGTTATTATTGGTTTATTTACTTGTGCCTAAAGCTGAAAATGTGTGCTTTAATCCATCTTTATTTAGCTGGACTGATGACAAAAATGTATCTTTGGGTTGTAGCAGGTGCTGACCCATGCATTAACCCAACAGTCGTGTTTTGGAGGAAGCCAGAGTACAGAGTAAGGAACCCATGCATGCAGGGGGAGAAAATGCAAACTCCATGAAGATAGAGCACACACTGGGATTCGTACCCAGTATTTTCTAGCTTTAAAGCAACAGTGCCACCATGCAGCTCAGTATTTTGCATGTAGGCCAAAAAGTTGAATCTAGGTACCAACTGACCAGAGCAACATCCTCCAGATCTTTGATGTGTCATCATGGCTTGTGCCAAGCTCTAGGGGAGACTTCTTCTGTCTTTCATTTCACAGAATCTTGAAACACTTCTGTAAAGGCCCAACTAAACTGTAGAGTGCCCAACTAATAGTTTTGGATTCTTATGCCTTTTCCACTAGGGTCGGGTCAGCCCTGAACGGGTCAGGTCAGCATGGCCCAGAACGGGCTGGTTGTGTTTCTATTAGTATCTCAAGAATGAGGACGTAGGCGAGGGCATGGGCGGGCTCAGCCAAAAGTGGAGCGAAAGGTCTGTGATGTCATTCGTAATCGCCACAAGAGTAGTAAACAAATATGGACGTGCGCATTGAGAGTGGGATATGACGGAGAAACAACAATAGAGAACATTGAGGTATTTTTGTACGTCGGACTCGGACTGTGACTCTTTCTGAAGAAGAAACTCCGGGCATGCACACCGCCAGGCAAATCAGTGGCTACCACTACGTAGGTAGGCGTGTGACTGACATCACTTTACCGGACCAATCAGTCCATAGGTGGGTGTGTTGGGTTGCTTTGCCCCGCTTCAGACGAAGGTGGGTAGTCCAAAAAAAACGGGTAGGCTCGGCACTGACAAAAGTAATGGAAACATGCCAAATCGGGGCTGAGTCTACCCGTTCCAAACCAAAACCTAGTGGAAAAGGGGCATTAGCTGTTTCTCTGATTAATACTCTGACTGACCTAGAGCTTTAGGTTGAAAGGGATTTCTTTGTAGGTAAGCAGCTACGCTATAAGCTACCCATTTTCAGATGATGGATCAAACAGGAGGCTAAACCGTGAGAATTTCAGCTCAGGAACTCTTAAGTGACATGACAAAATGAGAAAAGGTATTCATACTTCTGCATGGCACTGTATCTTACAAATTTTAGTAATGAAAGATATGTACTTGTGGTCCAGGAAAATTGTCTGAGTTTGAAAAAGGTACGATGCTCAGAATTTTGATTTATTCACCTACAGTGAGTTTCTCTGTTTATGCAGCAGATCCAACAAACCCTCAGATAATTTAAGTCTCAGGAATTTTCTCTAAAGCAATGCTGAAGAAGTTGCTTCAGTTTCCATCTGTTTATGGCTTTGCAAGCATCGATACAGCTTTAAAATGCATATTTTTTCCCATGCAGCATAAACTTAAAAAAGACACAGCATTTCTTTCCTTTCTTTCATACACAATTACAATTGTCAATTGTGGTACCTCTGCCAACCCTAAAACCTATTCCATCCTGTCAAGTAAGTTCCCTAAAGCCCCTTGGATACAAGAAATATTTCCAAACTACCATTTTCTTTCAGCATTGTAATGCAAAATGGGATTACTGTTTGGTGGGCTGATATCTCTGCACCTCTCTGTGTCTTTACTGTTTTGCCACTCACTGTGTGTAGTTTTTTTTTTATTGAGCTGTTATTCAGACCTTTTTGGAAGTGGTCTGGTGTCTAAAAATTTCTGTCGCTCTTGTCTCCATCCTGTAGGGCACATTGGGTATCTATGGCAACCGCTGAAAGGACAAGAACAGAATGTTTTCTGCTATATTTAAGAGCATCATTAAAAGAGATATAGTCTTTTAAAACAGAAAAAAACACTTATCTTTAATACACTTCCAGAGATTAAATTTGCCATGGCTTCACACAATTATGAGAGGTTTGCGATACTGTTTATTTTTGGTTGCTTGTCACCTATTTTATGAATGCGAAAGGAGAATTTTTGGACACTAGGGATTCTTAAAATGTTCTTAAATTCACCACAGACAAGAACTTCTTGGGATAAGCACAATTATGTTTTTTTCCTCTCCTTTCACATCACGCCCTAGGATACTCCAGTATGGGTAAAGAGATTTTCATACCAAAAGCTGGTCACTGTAACTGAGACCAGCAAATCTCTTCTTATAGTATTAAGACATGAAGTTAGTAGCCAGATACACTAGGATGTTATCATAGGATAAGCAGATTATAGCCCCGAATATCCTTATGAACACTTATGCAGGGACCCTACAAGTTAATAATTTATGTGAAGCATTTTTTTAAGCTGAAGCTGTCTTACAAGCAACCACTTACTGCTGAGTGTAATTTATAATTTGCTCTTTCACATTTAAAATTCTTTACCAGAAAGAAGATAGACGAATATTGATTACTTACTTAAAGAATTATAACTTTTTTAATCCATAAATTGAGAATACTAGAAAGCTCTCAGACAAAGCTAGTTATAACTCACTAAAAAAATGCATCATTGTGCTTTCTGATATTAAAAGGGAAATGTGGCCTAAAAATCTTTACTCCCAACCTTCATCTGCAACTAGGATCATCACGCCTCCCTTGTGATGTTGGTGTCAACAGGAAGGAGGTCGGAGCGGTGAAGTGACAAGTGTTTAGTTTTGACTAGTGAGCCTTTAAAGTCACTAAGAGCCCTCAGGACAAGTTCAGGTCTCCTCAACAGCTAAAGTGCTGACATTGGGATAATGAGAGAAGCTAACTTCAGAGAAAAGACTTGAAACAATAAAGATCAAAGGGTGGTATTGTTTAAGAAACAAGAATAAAGCAGCATCTTACCTTACAAGCTTCGTTCTATAGCACCAGAGAAAACATTTCAGTGTTTTATATTAATCCTTCTTTCCAAAGAAAAAGTGCTAATTTTGTGTCTTTTCAGATTTCACATTCTGTTTAGTTTGCACCTCGTTCAAAATGTTATGCTAGATATACAGTTCCATAGAGTGTTCAGAATCTACCAGTTGTTTTTTGATGTATAATGTAAGGGGCAACACTACTGATTCAGTACACAGCAGCAGGTTGGAAAGAATATCAAAGAATCACTGAGGGAGTTTCAAATACACCCTCTTGGTAGGGGGGCTCACTGGCGATCTTACAGCAGGCTGAGAAACATTAAGAGTCCTTCTAGATGAGCGGGATTAGATAGCTGGCAGAAGGAGGGCTGAGCATTACTGCTAAAGCTGTGGCTCCTTTGACCAAGTCTTCAGTAATGGATACCAGATGTTTGAATGGACGAATGGTTATAATTAAAAACTGAATAATATATAAAAACAATCCTATTATATTATCAGTCAGTTGCTAAAACAGCTTGATAAATTATACTATTGATTAAAAACTACAATTTAGGTCATCATCGCTATTTTCTAGAGGTGTAAAGAAGCAGGACCACAGTTAGGCTATTTTTGTATTTTACTCTCATGTAACACCAGAAAACACTCACAACAGAGAAACCTGAAATTAGAAAAACTACTGTGGGTAATACACAGAATGGATCAAAATAAATGTAAAACAAGTACTTTTCTGGTGCAGCATAAACAGCAAGTATTTCATTCAAGTTGTTGAGACTCAGCCAGTCTGACTGTCTGCATCCGAAGACTTGGCAACCAAAAAGAATACTTTAAGCCTAATATATATATAATCTTGGCACAAAAACAACACAAAATGAGTTCTGATTGACAGCTGTGCACATACACACACATAGCTACTGTATCATGTTAAAGAGTAACTAAACCCCAAAACAACATTTTTTTGCTTCTAAACTGTATAAATGGGTCTTTAACAATGCAGGCTTTCAGTTTCTGGGGATTTTTTTACATTTTGGTGTAAACTTGTTTAATTCTACACTTTTTGGTCTAAAAACATCTTAGTGCTGCCCTCTTAGGGTTGAACTGTGGCTACTGCATTTGAATTTTGTGATTGGTGGAGAGTGGTACATCTGTATGTCACAGGCATTGACTATGTCACAGCAGCCATGGTCTCACAGACACGCCCCGTGGGTTTGGGTATAAAACTATCAGACATATGCCCCCCCACCCCGTGGCGAGTTTGGAGTTGCATTGCGTTTTTCAGGTTACCATTATTATCACATTAGCATTTAATTAGCATAGCTAACATACTGTTTTGAACGTTAGCCTATGTTAGCATTACCACTCAGAGACTGGACTCCTCCTGTCTCCCTCTCCCTCAGCAGCAGCGCCAGCCTCGGGCAGCGCTGACTCACTTAATGTTGATCAGATCGATCAGTCGCAAAACTGCCAACGTCGCTTTGGTCACTGTCCATGTTTCAGTGTCAGATTAAGCGAGGTGTCACTGTCCTCCTGAACACACCCCCACGTTCCCCCCTCCGCTCATCCTCCAAACTTGGCCATACCCCTCCGTTCTTCATGGCACCGCCCACTTTGTAGAATTTTTTTAATGTTGTCTGGGGGCGGGGTTATGATTTTTCAGGGGGTTCAGTTACACTTTAAAGAACATTGCATTGACTTTCAGTAATTTCCTGGAGACTTGCTTAAAGAAAAGCAACTTTTCTGGCCTTCATCTTACCTACAAGCATTCTATTATTCTAAAACAGGCTTTAAAAAGGCTTGTTTTCTGCTAAGAAAAAGGAAGTCCCCACCATATAACGGAGTCAACAGATGTATTCCCCCACGGCATGTGCAAAACAAGGATATATATATATATATATATATATATATATATATATATATATATATATATATATATATATATATATATAAATATATATATATATATATATACACACACACACCTCCAGGGCTCCTACAGAGCCAGCAGAACCACCTCTGATCCCTTTCCCCAGTACTGACTAATGAGCTCATGATGAGAGATTTACCAAATCTCAGCTTGTCTTTTACAGCATCCAAATCATAGGGGAACACACAACTGGGGCTTTTACATTCTCAGGAACCTGAAGGAATGAGTGCAAGTAGGGGGATACAATCCTCTGGTGATGTTATTGTGGAAAATAAAAGATATTATCGTTATCTAGGTAAGACATTTTTCACAAGCCAGCAGGCTTAAACTCTCCATTAAAGAACTATAAAGTGGTATTTGTCCAGTGCTGGGACTATAGCTGATGTAACTGCCATTGTTATTCCCAGTAAGTTTTAATGAGGGCCTTACTGCCTGTGTAATCATGTTATCATTTTGGCCCCACCCTAGCTCACGTAGAGTAACATTTTAGGCAGTGAGACTGTGAAGAAGCCCAGACACATTCTTCCACCAAGTAAGCAGTATTCCCATATCTGTTCCTGCAAAGCTGCACACATGCACACAAACAGACACTGTGTATATATACAAACTGCACTGCACATCATCCTTCCATTCATTCCTTTTACATCATTTCTCTTCATGGAACTTCTTCTAATGTCGCCCGCAGGTCTACAGGATCTGTATAATCTGATCTTCCATCACTCTGTGGCTGGTCTGTGCACCAGGAGGTGGTACAGCTTGATTGATTGATTGGAATTGCCTTACAGTTTTGTATTTTAAAATATCTTTGCTGACATGGACAAACAAGCAAGATCCTCGTTGTGGCGAAAATATTCAAACTGTGACAGTTATACAATAAAAAAGGGGCTAAGTCTGTTTCGCCTGTCTGTGTGGGAAAGGAAACAGGAATGCTACAGAATGCAAAGAATATGACAGCCTGTTTTGTGTTACTTTGTAGTAGATACAATTAGAATAAATCCTTATTCTGAATTAGAGGTCATTGTACACAGAAAATAATTTTGGTTAGAGATCCACGAATCAATCAGCAAGGGATATAACAGTTTTCTGTTCATTAGTTTGAATCAGCGATTGGCAGGTCAAGTACCAAAAAGAAAAAAATCACATATTTGGGGGTGGAGGGGTTCTAATTGTTTAATGCATCAAAACTAAGAACTCCAAGCTTGCAATTTGATGCATTTTATTTAGGTTTACTAAATATGCAAAATGTTAGTAACATAGGTTTTGATGTATATGTGTGGATAATCTTGAAATTGTTTCATTTTCTGCTGGATCAAAAGCAATACTTCTACTAAAGAATCCACCGCCCATGATTTTTTTCTGTTATGTATGTGTTATAGTTCATAGAAAAAAGCCTGATTCATGCATATCTATATTTGGTAAATAATTATTAACTTAATACACCCAATATCTTAAATAACCCTTATACACATTGCATTTCAGTTTTCTAAAACAATAAATGGCAAAAAAAAAAATAATTTTACAGAAATAAAGGCAGAGTAGCCTTCTAACAGTTTCCCTGTTTATCTAAGGCAAGAGAGGTCACTTAGCAATAACTATTTTTTTTATTATTTTATAAAACTAAATCAGCATTTTCAAATATTCTGTCTACGTTGTCTAGACAGGTCTTAATATAACTGATAACATTGTTCATCAGCTGGCTGAGCAGGCTCCGCATGACATACAAACATCTGCACGAAGCTGCATGCTGTGCAGATGTTAAGAAAACGAAGAAGCAGCTGCTTTGTGTAAAAACAGCCCTGTGATGATTATCACAAAAGAATATCAACCTGATTTAGTTGCAGGGTAGTTAATGGTACCTAGTGCATTAATAGATACATAGGCACACACTCCCAACACAACATCTTAAGGCTGTTGTTTATTCGTTTAATAGCTGACTAAATAATGCCATTATCATCTTGTCTAACAAAAAATTCCACAAAACAGTATTTTATATTGGTCATTGGTATTGTACCCTTTCTTCTTTGCCAAAAGTTCATAGAGAAAGTCTGTGTACAGCAATTTTTAGCCCTTCACACAAATTCCCAAAATATTGTAGCTGACTGTATTTTTGGGGATGTTGTCTGAATGAAAAATGGATATCCACCCCAATCTGATTTTAGCCAATGAGAGGTTTTCTTCCAGATGTGGCTCGTATTTGTCAGGAGTCTGCGGTTTTGGTTGTGTGGCTGTTTCTCTATTTTTCGCTGTTTCACAGGTTGTCCACCAGAGGGCACAGTGGAGGCCCAGGCTCCAGCTCTGTGAAAGGAGACCTGCAGGTGTGTTCATGCACACCTGCAAATCATTACAACTGCAGGAGGATAAAAGGAGCTGGCAGTCAGTCATTCCTTGCCTGAGTGTTAACCTATATGGTAACCCCAAGCACTCAGAGTTCTTTGGTAGTATTTGTTAAACTTTTTGTCCGTTCCTAGAATTATTCCCTTGATTCTTCCTCCGAAGCTCACCCTTTTTCATCATCCTGCACTGGTCCACTCACCCACCAGAGTTCCTCCTTTCAAGCTCCATCTTCAGCGTGCCTCCTGTTCACTCTCCTAAAACAAACTGTATAACAATCTCAGTTTTTTCCCATTCAAATCTTTCAAGACAATATACTCACCTTCCAGCTCACACTCAGCCTTCGGATCACAACACCTCCTGTACAACCTCTACACTGGCCAACCACAGGCTCCACTCACTCCTCCATGACAATTCCATTTCCTCATTTACTGTAAGCGAATCTGTTCTTAAAGTTTTCTCCTCATCAAGACCATATCATCAAGGTCATATTCTCCTCCGTTATGGAGATCCAGCTCCCGGTCCTCAGCAGTTCCCAGCAATTGCCCAGCAGCCCCTGTTCCAGATTCATTCACCTCCACCTAAACTTCAATAAACCTTTAAATCTGATTTTGCCTCCAGAGAGTTTCATGCATGTGGGTCAGACAGCTTACTAAAACAATGACAGTATAAAGCACCATCTGTCTTTCCATCAAGTTAGACCCCTTTCCCTGTCTCTCCTAAGAAAAGCATTCCCACAGCATGATGTTGCCACCACCATGTTTACCCTGGGAATGGTATGTTCAGGGTGATGTGCACTGTTCGTTTTCTACCACACAGTGTTTTGCATGCAGGGCAAACAGATCAATTTCGGTCTAATCTAACTAGAGCATCTTCTTCCACATGACGGCTGCATCCTCTGCTTGAGTTGTGACAAAATGCAAATGTGACTTCTTATGGCTTTCTTCTTGCTACTCTTTCATAAAGCCCACTTTTCTGGAGTGCCTAACTAATAGCTACCCTGTGCAGATGCAACAGAGTCTCGCACTTGAGCTGTGGATCTCTGCAGCTCCTCCAGTTGCTACAATCCTCTTGGCTGCTTATATAAATAACGCTCTCAATTACCAACCTGTCAGTTAATGATGGGGGTGCTATCTTGGTAGGTTTGCAGTCTTTCATTTTTTTATTATGGACTGAACAGTGCATGTATGGTTGTCATGTATGACATGCACACACTCAGCTCACTTCAAAGTACAATTTGAGAATATCCAATTAACCTAAAAGCAAAGGTTTTTGACTGAAGCCAAAATACTAAGAGAAAACCCACATGCACATGGGGAGAACATGCAAACTCCACACAGAAAGGCCAGAGCCAAGATTTAAACAAACCATGGTGAATTTTTTATATCCAAGCCCTGAAATAAAGATGAACTGAAGATAATAAAACATTCGTGTGATTTGAAAAAGGATGTGTTAGATTATAAAAGTACATTAATAAGATGTGAACACATCATTATATAAAAGCAGAAAAAGTCAGTAACTCTATCCCAATGAGACCTTTTAGTGATATTTTGCCATTCCCTGTGACAGCTGGTGACAAGATGCAGTATGTTGCCCTGGTGAAGGGTGGGACCCCTCCCTCCTTCTTCTGACATACAAAAACAACAGGTAAGCACAGAGGAAAATGGAAAGTTTGGCAGCTGGGGTCCTAGCAGTCTTTTCAGGCATTCATTATTTAGTCTGTCTAAAAATACATCAGAGACTGCCTCCCTTCCTGCACATGGTGAATCTGAATTTCACAGCATCAAACTCAAAGCTGTTCGGTCTGATGTGAGGAGCTGCTTCATCTACTGTACATCAAGGTACCGCGTATGTGCACATGCACCTGCACCTCAAATCTCAGAGGCAAAAAAACTGACGAGGATACTTTGAATCAAAACAGGAATTGAAGAAATAGAGGAATAAAATCTCACTTTTATATCACTTTACAGACTAATTTAAAAATACTCCCTGTAGGGTTGGGCATCGAGAATCGAGCATCGATTGGAACCGGGACTCATACGTCGATTCTCCCGGAAACGTTCAATTTTTAAAATTACGATTCCTAGTTTCGATTCCCAGTCCGCCGACCAGAAGAAGAACCCGCCGAATACCAACGAATAAGAATCCGCCAGAAGTGTTAGCGTTACTGCGAAATAATGGAAGGTGTGTGAAGATACTCTAAGATTTGTCTTCACTTTAGCAAACAAAACAACAGAGCTCAGTGCTATACCTGTAAGAAATAACCGACCGCTCTGTGTTTGACGCTCTGTGTTTGACGCGCTGCGCCGCCCTACCTCATTAGCTCTTCCTCTTGAATCCAACCGTCAGCCCGGCGCCGCACTGAAGTCCAAATCTGGTCAGTAAAATACGTCTGATGTCAACATTGCGGCAGCAAACAAGTTATACTCGAACCGTTGTTCAACTCAAGTGCAAATATCCAGCTAACGTTAGCTTATGTATTTGTTTTCAAAGACAAACAGTCTGAGATTGATAAGCTAACGTTAGCCAGGCAGCTGATAATACTCCAGTGTGCTGCGCCTCCTCCATTCAACATCGCAACCGAGGGAAACGCAACAACTAGATTTTATAATGTTCCTGCAGTTAATATAAATGGGATCGTTGAAGTTGTTTCTTATTTTTAGTTCAATATTCTGCAGACAGACATGCAGGATGTTTGGAAATCGGTTTTCATGACATTTTCAAAAATAAAGCTCTCCTGTAGAAATTTGACCACTGTGAATTTAAAAAAAAAAATATTTATCCCCAAGTCCATAGATAACAGCCCTATGAGAAATTCAATTCCAATTCCATAGTTCAATTCAAATTCAATTTTAAAATACTTAATTGATCCCAGAAGTAAATTAAATTAAGGGAAATTAAGTAATTAAATTAAGTAAAGTTTAGACTATTTCATAGGTAGGTAGAAATACTTTATTAATCCCATAAGGGAAATTTCCTTGTTGCAGCAGCAGCATGCAAGAACACAAATGAAAACAAGACACCCACATAACAAAAAAAGAAACTGTGTAAGTAAATAAATAAGCTCAATATACACACATTTAGGACCAACCCACAATGATTAGGAAGAAATAGCAGTGTAAACAAGCAGTGTATTTTAAAGTAGGTCATTTAAAATATGCACAAAAAAAAAAAGACCCTGTCCCTCCAAAGAATCGGAATCGAGAATCGTTTGGAACCGGAATCAAAACACGGAATCGGAATTGGAATCAGAATCGTCTAAATTCAGACGATGCCCAACCCTAACTCCCTGACACTTTGAGATAAACACATTCTGTCCCTTGTATAAGTCAGCTAAACTATGGCAGCAGCCCAGCACTGTGACAAAAACTTGTACACTAGGACGAACACTCACAACACCTTAGGAAGAAAAGGTAAGTGAAGCAGCTCCATCTCAGAGGCAATATCCTCTTAACACCACATATCCCTGATAAGTTTTTCATATTGCCTCCTGTTAGAAGGTACGCTGTGTCTGGAGCATGAAATTAAACATCTAACAGGTCACAGATTGGACAGCACTCGCTGCTAATTGCATTGGGGACAGAAAGTCAACTTAATTATTTCAGCCGTAACTGGAAATGATGCCTTGAAAATCTATTAGACACATATGCTATGCTAGTCATGTTCAGAGTCTCACAAGTCAATAAGCACAGCATGCAGAAGCATGGACGAGAGGTCCTAACAGACCAACCGTCATTTAGACATCTACAACACAGTGGCAAAATATTAAATCCATTGAGGTTTGGGAGGTTTCGGCATATGCGCGTTTCTAAACAGAGCCAAATCTCCAGGGCTTCTCAGTTCTGCACCAAGGAGCTGCAACTAGTCATTTTCAATACTGATTGATCTTTTCATCACTGTATCATTTCTCTCAACCAATAATGAAATATCAGAATTACTTCCTAATTAGACATTGAATAATTAGGGTTCCTTCAACAACAAGCAACAACAGGGTTTTATTGAAAAACCTGTATACAGGTATGGCTGCTATGTTGGCATTGAAACCACATGATTGCATGGCCATAAAATATTTACATTGCAGTTTCTTAAAGACACCACATTTACATAAACCAACAAGCATTTTGGAGAAGACCCTTTGCAAGTTTCTTTTGCACCTTGAGTGTTGTTTACATTTTTGTGGTATGCAATAAACACTAAATTTGGCTAGAAAAATAAATATTAATCAGAATAAAAGAATAATTGTTAGCTGTCGCCCAATGAATAATGCTGATTTATGGACAAAATTATGTCATTACTGAACATAAAGCACCCTTGTTTTTATCGATTTTTTTACAGGTTGATCCAAACAGATCAGTTATTAAAAAAAGAACATAAGTAGCAAACTAAAATATAGTCCACCTCACATTTACACAAGTAGCACAGACAGTATGTCAGTCCTTGCCCATTGCTATGCAAATCAGCATCTAACATATTTCTGTGAGGAGTTAAAGTAATTGGATTATTCTCAGATTCGGCACACATTTATGCAGAGATGATGTGTTGAGGCTAAAAACTGCGTACATAAGAGAAAATCCTGTTGTATGTGCTTACAAAAAAACTCAGCATTATTCCACATAAAGTGCAGCCTAACAATTGCAGTCATGCCCCAGTTTTAAGCAGGGACTGATGGGAGCTAAGCTGTGAGAGAGGTTAAAAAAGAAATCAGCATGGGAGAAAGGACCAGAGAATAGAAAAGCAGACTACTTCAAAGTGTGCTGATTGTACGTGATGTGAAATCTACAACAGGATCACCCTGACAGTGAAGATGGAGGTGAGTTTTTCTTTCTTACTCTTAGCTGAGGGAAATTTTTGATAAACATCTAGCTTTATGAAGAATATGTCTGAAAAAAACATCCCCGAGATTGAGGCAGACGTTACAAAATATGCCAAATAAATTGATGGCTTAGGCAACTTTATTGTTTTTAATTTAATATTTAAAAAAAACTAGAATTCAAAGGAGATGCGGTTTTTAATTAATAGCTTAATGTATTTGACGTTATCCTGTCTGTATTTATTAAAAAGCTGAAAAAATGAACATGCACAGCATTTAGCAGCTGCTCATAGACTTCATACATTGTCATTTTACCAAAAACGCTCCTACAATGAGTAATTAATGTAAAAGGTTTTTGGCTGAATATATGAACAATTACTTGCGAAAAGTGATGGGCTGGGATGAAACTGTCACAATATGATAAGCTTAACTAAAGCGTCACAGCTTGACAGTTTCATGACATTAACAGCAAAATTTTAAACAGAAATTGCTTTGAAAATAAACATTTATTCATCATTTAAACATTATTCAGAGACTTAAGCAAAAATAAAGAATAAACCCCATTAGATTTTGTTGTAGCTTTTAAGTGTTTTGCGGATAAGATAATACATGACTATGTTTGCCTGTTGTAGTCTGACAACTGTCAAAATGGTGTTCCCTTTACAAGAGGGATGAATGGTGCTCCTTTAGTTTCCACTCTATGAGAATCACTCTTACTTGTGAGGGTAAATTTGGTCTTCACGTAATGAAGGAACAAGTGTTGTAGGTGACAAGCAGTGCACAGCAAAAGTTAGGGGATGGACAGCTCTGCCTAGCTTTTTGCCTTGTACAGCCAAATTCTATGAAACTTTCTCTGAAAGGAATTTCATTTTTAGGAAGGTATAATGGAAAATGTTGAAGAAGTAACAAAAAAAAACCCCTTTGAGATCTGGCCCGTGCCTACTTTGAAAATAGGCTACTAGTAATGCGTTTTATGAGGCACCGCATGGCTCAGTGGTAGAGTAGATGCACCATAAACAAAGATTACTGTCCTCTAGACTGTTGTCTCTGGTTTGATTCCTGGCCCAGATTGCTGCATTTCTTCCCCTTCTCTCTCTGCCCTTTCTTCTATCCAGCTACTGTTGAATAAAGGCCACTAGAGCCAAAAATAGTATTAGTTTTATGAGTACGCCTACCATCTACACTTGCCCACTGAACCCACTGCAGTGGACATGCGGTGTTAACCATATTTGATTTTTTTTCTCTTTTTTACAGTATTTAGGCACAAGCAGAAAAAAAATACTTTGTAAGAAATCTATTTCCGGGGCAAGAGAATTGACTGTTCAGTGCTTTGTCTCCATCTGCTTGACTGGAGTGTAAATCTGTTGACTCCTCATCTGAACACTGCATTGCAGCTAATCTTAAATACAGTATGAATACAAGTGTCCACATATTAATAAGGTCCAAGTGGATGTTTACATGTGAACACTGCACTAAGCTTGGATGTTAGTGTAGAATATTTGCTCTGTTAAATTAGAAAACCTTGCTGTTCCTCAAGAAAAACATCTATATATAGATAGAAAAAGTACCTCCCCAGGTTGCTGTCTCACATTTATAGTGATACAACAAACAGCATTACAATTAGCTTCTTTGAAGTCAGAAATTAATATAAATGAAAAGAGGGAGGGATTATTGGTTCCCTTGAAGATTAAAGTTCAGCGTTGAGAGTACAGTTTAAAACTACTAATATTTTTGTCACTATTTATTTATTACTTTTGTTTTATTCACTGCTTACAGAAAATTATTACATGTTTTTGCTTTTAGTAAAAGCAACTAAATAAAAGTATACATGCAAAGTAGGAAGGGGAAAAACTTTCAAACATGTTCATCTCTTTTGTCAATTACATTCTGTTTGTGTTTTTTTTGGAGCCAAAATAAAAGTTCAAATGCAAATTTGGTTAATTGCTCAGTCCTACCAGGTTCACTGCTTTCTGTTCAGGGTTGACATTAGTTAGCTGTCTTTTTCTATTTACCTTGAAGATGCATTAACTCATCAATTCTCAATACAAACGAGAGCAGCTTGCTAGATGTGGATTAAGCTTCTCTCTAGTCTCCAGTTGGGTATACTCTTTTTATCCACCTTAACTTTCAACTCTTAACACAAGCTATGCACTGATATTTAGCTCTGTAGCAGATGATATACAGTGGCTTGCAAAAGTATTCGGCCCCCTTGAACTTTTCCACATTTTGTCACATTACAGCCACAAACATTAATCAATTTTATTGGAATTCCACGTGCAAGACCAAAACAAAGTGGTGTACACATGAGAAGTGGAATGAAAATCATACATGATTCCAATTTTCTTTTACAAATAAATAACTGAAAAGTGGGGTGTGCATAATTATTCAGCCCCCTGAGTCAATACTTTGCAGAACCACCTTTTGCTGCAATTCCAGCTGCCAGTCTTTTAGGGTATGTCTCTACCAGCTTTGCACATCTAGAGACTGAAATTCTTGCCCATTCTTCTTTGCAAAACAGCTCTAGCTCAGTCAGATTAGATGGACAGCGTTTGTGAACAGCAGTTTTCAGATCTTGCCACAGATTCTCGATTGGATTTAGATCTGGACTTTGACTGGGCCATTCTAACACATGGATATGTTTTGTTTTAAACCATTCCATTGTTGCCCTGGCTTTATGTTTAGGGTCGTTGTCCTGCTGGAAGGTGAACCTCCGCCCCAGTCTCAAGTCTTTTGCAGACTCCAAGAGGTTTTCTTCCCAGATTGCCCTGTATTTGGCTCCATCCATCTTCCCATCAACTCTGACAAGCTTCCCTGTCCCTGCTGAAGAGAAGCACCCCCAGAGCATGATGCTGCCACCACCATATTTGACAGTGGGGATGGTGTGTTCAGAGTGATGTGCACTGTTAGTTTTCCGCCACACATAGCATTTTGCATTTTGGCCAAAAAGTTCCATTTTGGTCTCATCTGACCAGAGCACCTTCTTCCACATGTTTGCTGTGTCCCCCACATGGCTTGTGGCAAACTGCAAACGGGACTTCTTATGGTTTTCTTTCAACAATTACTTTCTTCTTGCCACTCTTCCATAAAGGCCAACTTTGTGCAGTGCACGACTAATAGTTGTCCTATGGACAGATTCCCCCACCTGAGCTGTAGATCTCTGCAGCTCGTCCAGAGTCACCATGGGCCTCTTGGCTGCATTTCTGATCAGCGCTCTCCTTGTTCGGCCTGAGTTTAGGTGGACGGCCTTGTCTTGGTAGGTTTACAGTTGTGCCATACTCCTTCCATTTCTGAATGATCACTTGAACAGTGCTCCGTGGGATGTTCAAGGCTTGGGAAATCTTTTTGTAGCCTAAGCCTGCTTTAAATTTCTCAATGACTATATCCCTGACCTGTCTGGTGTGTTCTTTGGACTTCATGGTGTTGTTGTTCCCAACATTCTCTTAGACAACCTCTGAGGCCGTCACAGGGCAGCTGTATTTGTACTGACATTAGATTACACACAGGTGCACTCTATTTAGTCATTAGCACTCATCAGGCAATGTCTATGGGCAACTGACTGCACTCAGACCAAAGGGGGCTGAATAATTACGCACACCCCACTTTTCAGTTATTTATTTGTAAAAAATGTTTGGAATCATGTATGATTTTCGTTCCACTTCTCATGTGTACACCACTATGTATTGGTCTTTCACCTGGAATTCCAATAAAATTGATTCATGTTTGTGGCTGTAATGTTACAAAATGTGGAAAAGTTCAAGGGGGCCGAATACTTTTGCAAGCCACTGTATATTTTTTCCCCAGCCTTTTGCTGACTAGCTCCCTGGACATATGTGGGTCTGTTCATTCACCCACCTCCATATATGTTTGCATGCAGCTTTTGACTCCATCTATATTGTCAGCATACTCCAAGCATGCATTAAATGCTACAAGTAAACACGCAAATGCCATTTTCGTTTTTATGAGTGACGCTCTTATGTAAATCATTAATATGTAATTCAATAATAACTGAAGCTAGGCTTAGGTCAAAGGCATGGTAATATTAAGAATTTGTTGATTTGACGTTATGGTGCAGTATTAGTGAAACAGACATTTATGTAAGACACTCTTCTTTGAAGTAATTGAAGAACAGCTGTGTAAATACAATTCAGCTGAGTGCAATGTGTATGTCTGTGTGCTCTTTAGAGACCAGATGGGCAAAAAACACAAACTGAGCCAAATAAAAAAGGATAATAGCAATGAAAAGAAGAAGAAAGGGAGAATTAAGGAGAGAGGATACTTGAAGCGGAAATGTTTCCGTGCCTCTGCAGCCTGCCACCTCATATAACACAGCATCCACTGACAAATGAATGCAGGAGGGCCCAATAATAGAAATGTTCAGAAATAAACGGCTTGATAAAGGGGAGGATCTCTATCTTGCAAACTGATGAGTAAGGATGGCAAAGCAGAGGGAAGTGGGGGTAAGGGTCAGTACTCTCGACAATAGTCACTCATCTCAGCAACTGGAACAAAACCATGAGGTAAAAACAGGATAAAGTCTGATTTCTCTGTTCCATGGAGCACACCTCAGCACTGTTACTATAGGAACCCAGGCTTGTTATCTCAGGTAGGATATTGTATCACTTAGCCTGCTACTTTCACTTTGCTTCTACTTTGATCCTCTGCCAAGACAAGAGCTGAGGTGGAGGTTTGATATAGATGTTGTCCGTTAGTCATCGTATAATGTAAGAAATAATAAGTAGAATTTCATGAGAGTGAAAAAGTAGACAAAGGACGACTTATCAATGGATCTGCAGCTTTCAGGAAATAGGAAATTAAGGATAACCCTTTTTAAGCTTAAATAAATTGGACAAATGGTCAGATTTTGCACTCTTTACATTCAAATTCAGTAAGCTTGAAAAGATTTAGACAAACACATTGCTTTGTTATGTTTAGGAATTAAAAATTCTTGGTTAGAGTAAATTATATACTGTATAAACATAGTAGGCTGCCACGCATTACAGAAAATCTGGAAAGCCGTGATAGTAAAAATTCTGCTTTCTTACCTTTTTTTCCGAGCTGGCAGTGTTTTCACCTGAGATGATGTCAGGAGGTTATTATTAATTTCACCAATCAAGTTGAGCTAAAAGAAACATGTGACTGGGGCCTTTTTTTTTTTTTTTTTTTTTTTACAAAAGATCTGTTTTGAGATTTACAAAGAGAGACTGAACAGATATCAGTTAACTTTAAAGATGTAAAGGAATCGTCTTCTCTGAAATCATTAACAGAAACATTAATGCACGAACTCTGTTTGCAACAGTGGAAAGACTTACTAATCCTCCAGTGACAGTAGCCCTGAAGTAAACTCTACCAAGGCCTGCAATGAATTTGCCTGCTTTTTAACTGAAAAGACAATTAGATGGTCAGTCTGTAACTCAGAACCGAACACACTACCAATGTCCTCCTCAATCAACACCAACGAAAAGAAAATGTCAGAATTCCATTAATAAACTAAAAAAAACTTGAAGAAATCATTAATTAATTAAACTCCTCGTCTTGCTGTCTGAATATCCTACCTACAGTTTTTCTTAAGAAAGATTTTCGCTGTCATCTGGTTCAAATCGTTAACTCATCCCTCCTGTCAGGTGTTTTCCTCTAGGCTTTTAAAACAGCAGATATCAAACCCATGCTAAAGAAGAATAATCTGGACCTGAACTACAGGTCAATCTCTAATCTTCCATTCATCAGTAAGATTATTGAAAAAGCTGTGTCTAAGCCATTACATAGCTTCCTAACAATGACAAACCGTTTTGATGTTTTTCAGTCTGGTTTCCGTGCTGACCACAGCACCAAGACTGCCCTCGTCAAAGTATTTAATGACATCCGCATAAATACAGACTGTGGTAGAGCCACAGTGCTGGTTCTGTTGGACCTCAGTGCCGCATTTGACACTGTTGATCATGATATATTATTGAAACGACTGGAGAGCTGGGTTGGACTCACTGGTACAGTACTTGGTTGGTTTGAGTCTTACCTAAAGAACAGGGACTTCTTTGTTTCAATAGGAAACTTTTCATCAGAACAAACAGAAAACACATGTGGGGTGCCCCAGGGCTCCATCCTGAAGCCCCTCTTATTAAATATCTACATGTTCCCACTAGCCCAGATTATAACAACCAATGAGATTAGCTATCATAACTATGCAGATGAAAGTCAGCTCTACATTACAATGTCACCAGGGGAATTTGAACCCATCCAAACCGTAAGTAAATGCATCGAGCAAATCAATGGATGGATGTGCCATAATTCTCTCGAGCTGAACAGAAACAAGTAATTATCTTTGGACCTAAAGAGGAACGACCAATAGTCAGCACACAGCTTCAGTTAATACAGCTAGAAAATACTGATCGGGCCCAAAATCTAGGTGTAGTTATGGACTCAGACCTGAACCTCCAGGGTCACAAAAAGGCAATAAAAAAGGTCAGCCTTCTATAACCTGAAGAACATTTCCTCTAAGGACTGATTTCACAACAGGACCTCGAAAAAACGCATTTATCTTTAGTTGGGTTGATTACTGCAACAGCGTCATCACAGGTCTGCCTAAAAAGTCAATTAGACAGCTGCAGCTGATCCAGAACGCTGCTGCTCGAGTCCTCGCTAGAACCAGCAAAGTAGAGCACATCACCCCAGTTCTAAAGTCTTTACACTGGCTCCCTGTAGCTCAGATAATAGACTTCAAGATACTTTTACTACTTGATAAATCATTGAATGGCTTAGAACCAAAGTATCTTGAAGATCTAATGTCACTATACCAACCCACCAGAACACCCAGGTCCTCTAATTCCAGTCTACTCACCATCCCTAGAATTAGAACCTAACATGGAGAAGCAGCTTTCAGCTTCTATGCTTCTCTAATTTGGAACAAACTTCCAGACAAATGCAAAGCTGCTGAAACACTGAGTTCTTTTAAATCACAGCTAAAAACCCATCTGTTTTGAGCTCCCTTTGAGTAAGGTATTCATGTATCATATGTTTTGTGTGTTTCATGCTTTATTGCTGTTTTTACTTTATGCTAAATTAATGTCTGCTTTTGAGTAATGTTTTTACATGTCACATGCTCTGTGTGTGTTTTATGCTTTATTGCTGTTTTTACTCTATCCCCTAATCATGTAAAGCACCTTGAATTACCTTTTTGTTGAAAGTGTGCTATACAAATAAAATTGCCTAGCCTTGTTGTCTGTAGGTAAATGACGGAGAAGAAGGTAGATTTTCACATCATTCAAATTTTTACATTATTGTAAGTTGCTTGTTGTACTATCATTTAACCCTGGGAAAAATAAACCATTAATAAAATAATTTATATCTATGGTAAGTGTATGTAAATGTCTGATATGTCATTAGCAGAGTACTTGTAAACACATATTACATCTTAGCTTTAGGAGTTTTGTCTTCTGCAATTTTTTCATTCCCATAACCCAGCTGAAAAAAAGCGGTGCCAAATAATGTGTGGCAGGATGACGGGATTGTGTTAGCATTTCAGGCTGGGCTTGCGTAAATTGAAAGCAGGTAGAGGTAATAGGGTGCTGAGACTCTTCCTATGTTTGTGCAAAGCTATTATAAAGGCGTCAAAGTGAAAGAAGTGATAAGAGGACATTTGGCTGCTGTTGGGAAATGAAAGCCACATCCCTCACAGCTAGAACTGATTTTTAGGCATAAATAGGAAGCCTTAGTGTATGAAATCCATTACCACAATATAAGCTTTACAAATGTTCATGTCGTGGAACAGTGCTGCGAATAGATCTCAATTTTGGATATGTCATTAAGTGGCTTTTAACATGTTGACATTAAAAAGAAACATGACCTAGAGAGAAATATAGGACAATTTTTTTCAAATATGATGCTCCAGAACAGTATTTGTGTAGCTGAGTGGATCTGAATACCTATGCCTTAATCACCAGCTTTACATAATAGAATGATTCAATGCTTCCTCTAAACAGATGCCAAGCGGGACCTTGTGGTGGCAGCTTGTTCCTCTGCACACCTGTGATGCAGATATTTTGTGGATTTTCACTCCTGACTCACACCTGCTTTTCAGTTTTGTAGAATATTAAATATGTTTATTTTTGTATTGATGTGAATTAAATTATTAATTGTTAAACCTAAACATTAAATCTGGGTCCTTATAGCTTTTGGGATCGAAATGCTGTTAAGTGGTTTTTCTTAGGTTTAACTTAATTATGATTTTGACACTTTAGTGGTTGGATGAGCTCTTTAAGCTTTTCTCAAGTCATTTCATGCCTCTTGTTTCCATGACGATTAATATAGCACACTTTCAACAACAAGGTATTTCAAGATGCTTTATATGATTAAGGGGTAAAATAAAAATAGCTGTAAAACACAGACAAATATATAAAGTAAAAACAGCAATAAAGCAGGAAGCATACACAGATACATCAATGCATTACAAAGCATATAATGTAAAAAAGCAATAAAGCAAGAAGCATACACAAAACATGACACATCAAAGCATTACTCAAAGGCAGCTCTAAACAGATAGCTTTTTAGTAATGATTTAAAAGAACTTGTTGTTTCAGCAGCTTTGCAGTTGTCTGGAAGTTTGTTCCAAATTAGAGGAGCATAGAAACTGAAAGCTCCTTCTCCGTGTTTGGTTTTAATTCTAGGGATGTTGAGTAGACTGGAATCTGAGGACCTGAGTGGTTTTGGGGGTTGGTATAGGGACGGTAGATCTTCAACATACTTTGGCGCTAAGCCATTCAATGATTTATAGTCCTAGTAAAAGTATCTTGAAGTCTATTATCTGAGCTACAGGGAGCCAGTGTAAAGACTTTAGAACTGGGGGGATGTGCTCTACTTTCTTGGTTCTAGTGAGGACGCAAGCAGCAACATTCTGGATCAGCTGCAGCTGTCTAATTGACTTTATAGGCAGACCTGTGAGGACGCTGTTGCAGCAATCAATCCAACTAAAGATAAATGCATGGATGATTTTTTCGAGGTCCTGTTGAGGCATCAGTCCTTTAATCCTAGAAATGTTCTTCAGGTGATAGAAGGCTGACCTTGTCATTGCTTTTATGTGACCCTGGAGGTTCAGGTCCGAGTCCATAAATACAACGAGATTCAGGTCCTAATCAGTAGTTTCTAGCTGTATTAACTGAAGCCATGTGCTGAATCTTGATTGTTCCTCTTTAGGTGAAAAAGTTATTACTTCTGTTTTGTTTCTGTTCAGCTGGAGAAAGTTATGGCACATCCACCCATCTATTTGGTCGATGCATTTACTTACGGTTTGGATGGGTTCAAAGTCACCTGGTGACATTGTAATGTAGAGCTAAGTATCATCTGCATAGTTATGGTAGCTAATCTTATTGATTGTTATAATATGGGCTAGTGGGAGCATGTAGAGATTGAATAAGAGGGGGCCCAGGATGGAGCCCTGGGGCACCCCACATGTGATTTATGTTTGTTCTGATGAAAAGTTTCCTATTGAAACAAAGAAGTCCCTGTTCTTTAGGTAAGACTCAAAACAGCCAAGCGCTGTACCAGTGAGTCCGATCCAACTCTCCAGTCGTTACAATAATATATCATGATCAACAGTGTCAAATCCTGCATGGAGGTTAAACAGAACCAGCACTGTGGTTCTACCACAGGAAGGTGCAGACATCGTTCGCTGTTCCTCCTTCCACTGTGGCATGCATTAAAAATGAGCACAGAGTGTCCACACACAAATGAACATTAGAATTGACAAGTAACCCATGGCTAACAGTGCCCCGAATGTTATGAGTTATATGGAATGTCAGGTTTGAGTTCAAATCCCAGAGGGGGAACATAAAAAACAGTGTGATTATTCATCCATGATCAGATCAAAAAAGCACTCTTCAAATATTTGATGCTGACATGACTTGTACAGAGAGACTACTATTTTATCAACACCTAGGATTCCTGTGTGTTGATAAAATATACACCTTAAGATAGATCTTAATAAATTGGAAAAAACCTGAAAGTTATTTTAAATACAAATAAAATTGCCTAGCCTTGTTGTGTGTGTGTGTGTATATATATATATATATATATATATATATATATATATATATATATATACACACACACACACACACAAAGTAACATTTCAACTTTTTTTGTTCACTGTGATTATTATGGTTTACAGCTAATTACTGGATAGCACCAATAAAAAAAGAGTTTAATACAAAAATGAAAGTTGCAAAAAAAAAAAAAATATGTCCATGTTCTGTATATGCACTTCCTGCTTAGTTAGGCCTTTTTTTGCATGATTAATTAATGCATCAATGTACAGTAGCATGGAGGTGATCAACCTGTGTCTTTACCCTTCAGTTCATTGTTAGCTCTGTTGTCTCTCATTTTCCTCTTACAATTGTCCACATCCTCTTTCTGGGGTTTAGATCAGGTGACTTTTCAGGCCAATCAAGGACAGTAATACCATGGTTATTGAAGCAGATATTAGTATTTTTGGATGTGTGGACAAAAACACTTCAGAATGAAATTGTCAGCAAAGGAAAAATGTGAGGAAAATGTGATCCACTTCGGCCTCAGTGGATAAACACCAGTAAATGGCATGTCTTCCCCAAATCAGCACTGGCTGTGGAAACCTCCCACTGAACCTCAAGCAACTTTGATTCTGTGCTTCTCCATTTGAAAAAGATGACTTTGGACCCGAGAGCAACAGTTCAGTCCTTTCTCTCCTTAGCCTATATAAGATGCATCTGGTACTATCTCTGGTTCAGGAGTAGCCTAATACAAGAAAGGTGCATCTGTGTGTGGTAGCTCTTGATGAACTAACAATTTTTCCTGAATCCGGTAATTATTCTTATTGCTTGTGTACCTTTTCCTTCCACTTAATGTTCCATGTATGTGCTTTAAGTACAACACTCCATTAACAGATCTGCAGTAGTCAAATTTTCAGTTTAAATAATGTTTTTATTTTTATAGATCTTACATAATATTCTACTTTTCTGAGAAATGGAATTTGGGTTTTCATTAGTTACAAGCCATATAGTAACCTTCAAAAAGATATACTTGAAATATGTTCATGTCTGTGTAATGAATCAATGTAATATATGTTTTCATTTTTTAATTAAATAACTGAAATAAATTAATAAAATTGGCTTATAAACCGTGAGTCTTAAATTTAACATTAGACTGACTTTTGCTGTAATGCGTAGCTGAACCTAACATATTAAGTTTTGTAAATTAATCTACGTTACAAAAACATTTTTGTACATATATTCTGTTGTATTATCTCCACTCCAAACAAATCAGCTCCACAACAAAATTAATTAATGTAACAGCCTTTTCTTTCCCTTTTAAAGGTCAGTAAAGCAATTAAATCAACTCACATCCATCTACCCTTCTCTCCTGAACGACACAGATAAGTGAAAAGGTTGCTAACAGCAACCTTGCATGTCCGAAAGTGTTACTGGTTCGACTGGTTATCAAACTGCTTCGCTTCGTCGAGGCGCAGCCAAGTGGATTCCATGCGTGCCGCTGAGGTGTGTTCAACCTGTTGACAGCATGTACGCCTTACTCTCCACATCGGCCTGACAAGCACTCATGTCATCCTCTTCTCCCACAAACCCAAGCTCCTCTCTGGCCTGTCAATGAGCCTGTCACAGTGAGCAACATCCCTGTCAGGAAAACCAATGGCTGGCTGGCTGAATGGGCAGATGGATGGACGGACAGATGGATAAGTGGATATATTTGTCTGTGCTCCTCTGTGGGGGCGCAGCAGTACCACCGTAATCCAGTCTATTTAAACTAATCAATTTTTGTTTCTGTGTCCCAATGAAACAAAAGCTGTTTTGGATGTGTGTCTCTGTGAGCCTGAGACGCTTGGCAAATGTATAGTTTTTCTGGATTGAATTGTTTATTCAGTCTTGCCTTTTAAAATCTTAAAATTCAAACCACTGAGGCCTTTCCAGAGAAGCAGGGCCACAAATAAATAGAAATGTCTATCTGCTGTGCTTCAATCTGAGAAATTGGATTTTATAATTTGTTTTTAACAAACTCCACATAAAATAAAGACAATTCCAACAACTTCACAAACTGAACCAGAATATTGTCCCCTCTTGCTTTTATTATTGTTTTTCACTTATTGCTTGATGCAAAACATCCATGCATTGTTGTCACTAGGAAAACCAAAATGATAAAGATTAACAAGCATGTCACTCTCCCAGTTAGATCGAGCACTGTAACTTTCATCATCTATATTTTGGATTAACTATGAGAGAAACGCACTTTTACTGGCTTCCTTATTAGTCTATTATTAGAGAACCTTTGCTGTTTTATTAACTGTTCACATGTCAGCCTTCAGACACCCACATAATAAAATGTATATAGATAATTACTCAACTTTGATTATAATTGCAAAATGAATATTAATTATAACTATAGAAGTTAGCTGACTTGATAAAGCAGACATTTAATTTTCACCACTATCAAACAAACATGAGCACATTTTTGTTTCTGCGAGTGAGGACATATTTTTCGATTTGTTTGAAGATATTTTCATGTGTGGGGGAATGCCAATGGCAGAGCTGTTCAGCCAGGTATAAAAACAGCCATGCAGACAAATCGAAGCTCAGGGTCAGAGTCAGCCATGTCAAAACACAAACTGGCTCAGTCTGTAATGAATCAGAGAGGAGATCATAATGCCATGTTGCATTATCTGTTCTGGAACATCAAATGCACAACCCCAGGCGCCTGTGATTTAAAGGTCCTATATTATGCAAAATCATCTTTTTGGAGCTTTCAACCATGTTGTAATGCAAATTTCTTTCGACCCCACCCCTGAGTGGTTTTGGCTTAATTCACACATTTCTCAGTAATCCTCCTGATCCTGCACTCTGAGCAGCTGCACCGCACTCTCCTGAAAAACGACTGACTCGTGACATAGTGACGTGTTTTACGAAACTGTGTCAAATCAGGAAGTGACGGACATGTCCGCGCCGCCCCTGCAGATGAAACACACACTCCCCCTTTTTCACAGGTGCGAGCTGCTAGAGTCCGAAGCAAGAAACTAAACACCACCGTTTTTATTGTATTTTACTTTCTAAAATGGCTCGGCGAAACTGCGCATTTGGCTGCAAGGCCGCGGCTCAAGGCTACATCATGAAATGGGTGGCACTCACAGGGGGGAGGCGGGATTTTTGTGAAACCGAACGTCTTACTTCCGGGTCGAAGAATAACTTCTGTCTATAAGTTATATTTCAGGAAAAATGAATACTACATAATGCCAACGATAACATTTTATCATATATATGCTTATCCCAAACATTGAAAACTGTAAAATAGCATGAAATAGGACCTTTAAAGAGTAATAACTCTATAGGATTACAAAGACTGACTTTGCTTGATAAATGGGTAAATATAACTGAAAATAAATAAATAAATAAATAAGGGGATAAATAAAAAATTTTTTTAATTTATTTGCATATTTATTTTTTCCACATTTCTTTCTCTCCACATTTATTTATTTATTTCCACATTTATTTATTTCTACATGTCAAATTTTTTTTCCCACATTTCCACATTTATTTATTTCTACATGTCAAATTTTTTTCCCACATTTATTTATTTACTGAAGTGTATTCTAATAAGGGGGCCGTTTCTCACACTGGCCTATAGCCTGATTGGTCAGCTCCTAGACTCTGTCACGTGGTGTGTGGAGAATGGACCCAAACGCACTCGCTGAAGGAAGGTGCAGGATGTTTATTACAGTGATGATGAAGACACTGGACATCGGGCAGGGAAGGAAGACAGCAGGAAGAATGACACACCATGGGGATTGACAAATACTACTACTAAGGACTACTAGGAGGAAAATCCGGCCGGGAGTGAAAGGAAGTGAGGGGTCTTAAAGGCAGGAGGTGAGTAGGATCAGGTGTGGATGATGAGACAGACAGGTGAAGACAATAAGGCAGGAATAGGGCAGCGTGACAGGACCCCCCCCCTTTAAAGGTGGATTCCAGACACCGTGGAGAGAGTGAAAAAGAAAGGGAAGAGAAAAAAAACAAGCACCCTTGCCAGGGTGGGTGGAGGGGGCCCACGGAAGGAGGGCCCCGAGTCTCTTTGGGTACGCCCCTGGAAGTCTGGCGGACGGCCCCGGTGGCGGCCCCTGAGGACCTGGAGGTCGGGCGGACGGCCCCGGCGGCGTCCTCTGGCTGGACGGAGGTCGGGCGGACGGCCCCGGCGGCGTCCTCTGGCTGGACGGAGGTCGGGCGGACGGCCCTTAGGTCCTCTTCTGAGGGGCAGGTAGCGCCAAAGATGCCTGGCTGGTAAAGGTCGGCCGAGACAAAGAGAGTCTGGAGGCTCGGACGCCTCCTGAGAAAAAGAGTCTGGAGGCTCGGACGCCTCCTGAGACAGAGGTTCTGGAGGCTCGGACGCCTCCTGAGACGAAGGTTCTGGAGGCTCGGACGCCTCCTGAGACGAAGGTTCTGGAGGCTCCAGTGACGGGGACGGGTCCTCCCTGACCCTCCCCGGGAGCTTCAGCGACGGGGACGGGTCCTCCCTGACCCTCCCCGGGAGCTCCAGTGACGGGGACGGGTCCTCCCTGACCCTCCCCGGGAGCTCCAGCGACGCATGGGGAAATGTCCATCGCTGGAGAGCCGCCGCTGTGACCGCCAGAAACACGGCAGCCACAACAAGGGCGGGCTCTGGAGCTGGAACGGGCTCTGGAGCTGGAACGGGGTCTGGAGCTGGAACGGACTCTGGAGCTGGAACGGACTCTGGAGCTGGAACGGGCTCTGGAGCTGGAACGGACTCTGGAGCTGGAACGGACTCTGGAGCTGGAACGGACTCTGGGACTGGTGCTGATCCGGAAGCGCCCCCACCTCGGCGGCGTCGCTGTCTGCAGTGAGTCAGCAGAAGAGGCTCATGCCGTCGAGGACCAGTCCCCGGGGAACAGAACGCCAACCTTGTGCCGACGAATGCGGACGGTGAAGGTGCGGCGCTCCGCTCCCCGCTCCCGGAAACAGTCCCGGTGGCGCAGCGGGACCTCCGCCGGCGGACAGATGGTGGAGACGGAGAGGGCGGACCGATGATCCAATCCAACGCCTCCCTGCGAACCCTCTCCGCCTCTCTCCGCAGCGCGGCGAGATCCGGAGCAGAGAACACCCTCTGGAAGTGAGGGAGCACTCCCAGGATTTCCTCAGCTCCGGAAACCCACACAGGAAAGTGAGGAGAGGCAGCGAGTCTGGCCAGGTTGGCCCAGACGTCCTGGCGGAGGGCGGCGATCTCCCGGGCGAGTGCTGGGTCCATGTTTAAGGCCGGATCATTCTGTCACGTGGTGTGTGGAGAATGGACCCAAACGCACTCGCTGAAGGAAGGTGCAGGATGTTTATTACAGTGATGATGAAGACACTGGACATCGGGCAGGGAAGGAAGACAGCAGGAAGAATGACACACTATGGGGATTGACAAATACTACTACTAAGGACTACTAGGAGGATGATCCGGCCGGGAGTGAAAGGAAGTGAGGGGTCTTAAAGGCAGGAGGTGAGTAGGATCAGGTGTGGATGATGAGACAGACAGGTGAAGACAATAAGGCAGGAATAGGGCAGCGTGACAGACTCCAGTTTACACAGAACTGCCTCTCTTCTGAAGAGCGCTAGCAGCAGCTGGCTACCCTGCGAGTCTGTCACAGAGATGAGATACCACTGTAATCTCACAGTCAGATAAATCCTGGTTCAACACCAGGCCTGTCCCTAACAGGGAGGTTTCCTGCGAACAACAGATGAAAATGGAGGTGCTTTAGGTGGTGAGGTGCTGGGGCGTAGGGTTAGCAAGTGAAGGCTAAACATCCCGGTCAAGCTTCTAGCGCGAAGCTAGAGGGTAGATAGGACCTCATAACCAAGCGCTCAGCCCGTCTTCGTGTTTCGACTGAGGTATTTTACAAGGTTTCCCAACCACCTGTCCATGTCTCATATTGCATTCCCCAATCAGGACCGCAGTCAAGGGAGCGGACACTTAAGTCAAGCCAGCCGGCGCTAGCGCCATTCTAAAGATTAACTTCACGCATACATTGTGCATTACGGTAATGGAGCATTGGAATGCCATTGCAGGCGAAAACAATGAAATAAAGAGGATGCAAGAGGCTTAACCTTAAAATTATTTTATTTATGACCTACCTACTAGGCTACTTTCTTATACTTTTTTCAGAATAAATATGTTACTGTAAATGTTTGGAGAAACATCAAGTGAAATACCAGATAATGCGTATCCAGGATAGATGTTTGTGTCACGTTTGTGTGTTTGAGTCTTGGTAACATTTTTGTGCAGAAAATATATTGCCAATAACAATAGTTTACAAGATTTTAACCTTTAAAGGCTACAAGTGACCACTATCTGATCTGGGTAGAGGTTCAGGTAAAATAGGACAGTTGTTCAGGTAAAATGGGACAGGTGATGGGTTTAAAGAATTGGCAACAAATTGAAGAATAACAATGCAAATTATTAGTTCATAAAGTCAGTTATCAATCATCAATTAATTATTTAGGTAATGAAGTCAGTTATCAATTAAACAAACATTATTTCTTTAAATAACCTAAAGCCCAAGCACTTGTGTGTGACATGCGCGCGCATGTGTGTGTTGGGGGCCTGTGTGTTCACACAGAAAGCTAATGTGCCAACAGTTACAAGCTAATTAGCTAATGCTATTAGCACAAAATACAACATATTCTCTGGTAATTTATCTATCTTAACTGTCACACTATTTGTAATATCTCATACATAATAGGGACATTTTCATGTGATCTCTGATCCTTGTGGCTTAAAATCATACTCATTAACATCAGCCAAAAGTGTCCCATTTTAGCTGAAAATGTCCCAATTTAGCTGAAGCACATCACATCAGCTAAAATTCATTTTCCTTGAAAAATTAAATCATACTGCCTAATCATTTTGATATTAAGCTAAACCTAACACACAACAACATACATTTCATTCGGGTTTTTTGTTATATTCACATTACTTTAGCTGCAATATCCGTATAATCACGATGACAAAATTGACATGTCAGGGGTCTCACCTTCAATGTTTTGGAGGCACTGATTTTTTGAAGCTTGGTTCCTCCCATCTCTGATACTTCAGACCAATAAAAATTATTGTATATTACAAACCGCAGCTGCAGTTTAAAGGTAGTAACATGCATTTTTATTGGCTGCTGATATTTAAAGAGATAAAGGGTTGAAACCTTATTTGTCCCATTTTACATGATGTCTCAATTTACCTGATGTCACCCAATAAATATTTCTTGATTTAACTGTAAACGTTTTGGAGATCGACCCAGGTGTAGTGTATCATAATCATTATCCAGGTAATGCTCATTTAGTTTTTTTCCATGTGTTGCTTCTTAAAACACCAATTTCATGTCCAGGTTTAACCACAAGATAAAACATAATAGTGTGAAAGTGCTTTATAAATAAAGTGGACTGGATTGGTTTGGATAATTTGTGCAGTAATTTACATTAGCATCGTTCCTACAATTTTTTTATTTTTATTTAACAAAGTTTTCCATTTTTTAAATTTAGACATTTTTTACTAGGCAGAAAAAATGAAACAACTTCTTCACTTATAAATAATCATGCACAACTTCTTAAACTACTAAATAAAGCTAACATTGGCAAAACGTAGAGTCCCACTATTTTCTCTTTAGACCTGTCAGCTCAGCTACTGCAGCTGTCATGTTGAAGATGTAACTGTTCCCCTCAAAAATTGATCTAAAAACACAGATGCGACTGCTTGTTATCATTCAAAGATTTTTTATGATCCTAAACCATTTTACAACTGCCGTTTACAAACCCACATCATAGTTTCCCTGTTCCATTCAAATTCTAAAAAAATAAAATAAACATTAAAATCGATACATTGTTTTGGAATATCGATACAATTTTGTGACATAAAATATCACGATATATTGGTGTATCAATATTTTCTTACATCCCTACTTCAAACCTTCAACAACATCTGTGTCATTAAGAGCAGATGGGTTTTCTTAGATGGTCCAACAACTTGCATGTTGAGCTGAAAATAAGAGGATAATGTAAGCGTGAAGCAGTAGTTGTTTGAGTGTCTACGGTGGATACGGTGTAACAAGCTTCACATCCATTCTCAGTTGACAGAACTCAGGCCTAGTGACTTTAGCAGGGAAAGATTGGATAATGTTAATATATATGAAATAAATGGATTTTTGACCAACTTGACAGCAAAACTGACAAATACTCTTGAGATCAAGCATCACAAAAGATCATGTATTTTCAAAGTATTTGTCATTACCACTCAAAGTTGATGACCAAGCTTCCAAACAGCAGTAAAGCTGTATCTTAGAAATGTTTTGATCTATTCACAGTCATGTAACCATTACAGAGAGGCTCTGAAAGTGCTACTGCCATAACAGCTTTTCCAGTTAAAGTAACAGATGCAACAGTGTCACTGAATTTTAGCAAAATATTTACCGGCCCACCTGTCTTTACAAACTAAAAGTGGCACAATGAATAATTCCAAAACAGATGCAAATTTCATATTTAAAAATATTTGTTTGTAACAGACAACTAAACCTGTTAGCAAAGCTGACAAACAAGAAGTACTGTCAGATCTGTTTTTTTTTTTTTTTGTCTGTAGGGTAATATCAGGTAAATTGGGCCATTAAGGTTTGAGGCTCCTGTCCTTTTAATTTTTTACAGACAATGGCCGCAAAGTATTTCAAATTGTTAGCAGAACTACAGGTCCTTCTCAAAAAATTAGCATATTGTGATGAAGTTCATTCTTTTCCATAATGTATTGATAAAAATTAAACTTTCATATATTTTAGATTCATTGCACACCAACTGAAATATTTCAGGTCTTTTATTGTTTTAAAACTGATGATTTTGGCATACAGCTCATGAAAACCCAAAATTCCTATCTCAAAAAATTAGCATATCATGAAAAGGTTCTCTAAACGAGCTATTAACCTAATCATCTGAATCAACTAATTAACTCTAAACACCTGCAAAAGATTCCTGAGGCTTTTAAAAACTCCCAGCCTGGTTCATTACTCAAAACCGCAATCATGGGTAAGACTGCCGACCTGACTGCTGCCCAGAAGGCCATCATTGACACCCTCAAGCAAGAGGGTAAGACACAGAAAGAAATTTCTGAACGAATAGGCTGTTCCCAGAGTGCTGTATCAAGGCACCTCAGTGGGAAGTCTGTGGGAAGGAAAAAGTGTGGCAGAAAACGCTGCACAACGAGAAGAGGTGACCGGACCCTGAGGAAGATTGTGGAGAAGGACCGATTCCAGACCTTGGTGGACCTGCGGAAGCAGTGGACTGAGTCTGGAGTAGAAACATCCAGAGCCACCATGCACAGGCGTGTGCAGGAAATGGGCTACAGGTGCCGCATTCCCCAGGTCAAGCCACTTTTGAACCAGAAACAGCAGCAGAAGCGCCTGACCTGGGCTACAGAGAAGCAGCACTGGACTGTTGCTCGGTGGTCCAAAGTACTTTTTTCGGATGAAAGCAAATTTTGCATGTCATTTGGAAATCATGGTGCCAGAGTCTGGAGGAAGACTGGGGAGAAGGAAATGCCAAAATGCCTGAAGTCCAGTGTCAAGTACCCACAGTCAGTGATGGTCTGGGGTGCCATGTCAGCTGCTGGTGTTGGTCCACTGTGTTTTATCAAGGGCAGGGTCAATGCAGCTAGCTATCAGGAGATTTTGGAGCACTTCATGCTTCCATCTGCTGAAAAGCTTTATAGAGATGAAGATTTCATTTTTCAGCACGACCTGGCACCTGCTCACAGTGCCAAAACCACTGGTAAATGGTTTACTGACCATGGTATTACTGTGCTCAATTGGCCTGCCAACTCTCCTGACCTGAACCCCATAGAAAATCTGTGGGATATTGTGAAGTGGAAGTTGAGAGACGCAAGACCCAACACTGTGGATGAGCTTTAGGCCACTATCGAAGCATCCTGGGCCTCCATAACACCTCAGCAGTGCCACAGGCTGATTGCCTCCATGCCACGCCGCATTGAAGCAGTCATTTCTCCAAATGGATTCCCGACCAAGTATTGAGTGCATAACTGAACATAATTATTTGAAGGTTGACTTTTTTTGTATTAAAAACACTTTTCTTTTATTGGTCGGATGAAATATGCTAATGTTTTGAGATAGGAATTTTGGGTTTTCATGAGCTGTATGCCAAAATCATCAGTTTTAAAACAATAAAAGACCTGAAATATTTCAGTTGGTGTGCAATGAATCTAAAATATATGAAAGTTTAATTTTTATCATTACATTATGGAAAAGAATGAACTTTATCACAATATGCTAATTTTTTGAGAAGGACCTGTATACTAGAAAAGAAACAATTGATTTGATTGGTCTATAGTTGCTGTAGTGGATGGGCCAATGCTTCACATCCAGCTTTGTTGAAAAAACAAAGAGGTGAGTGTTCTGGCAGACCATTCTTGCTTCAAAATGATAAGGTTGATAAAAAAGTACAACAAAAAAAAAATCTTCTGCAGCAGTGTCTGAGGTGCCCTCACTCTTTACATTCTTGGATGCCAAGTTTGTAGGATCTGAAGAAATAACAGTCAATTTTTAATGTGTTACCAAAGAAGAAATGGTCTCCTGTTCACACCACATGTAAAACTATCAACCTCATCTTGTGCTACATTCAGTGATTTATGTAATCTGGCTAAACAACAGAGGACTGTCAGAAAGAAGCCTAAGTCTCCACTGTTTGTCTTACAAGTGAGTAACATGTTGGCTAAATGTCCACCAAGGTGTACAATCTGAAAAGAAAGAAATGACTAGAAGGAGCAAAGAAGGATGATCCCCTTGCAAAGCAGGTAAGGTAGTTTATGTAGACCAAAGTGACCAAAAGCCCACTGAGAAGTGGATCGGCTGTGGGAACTGCAGCGTTTGGTTCCATGAGATGTGTGGAGAGGAAAATTGTATCTGTGAAGATGGTGGTCTTTTGGAAAATATAACATAGAAGACAGTGTTATGAAAAAGTTCTAATAATTAATAAATGGTTTTTTAATGTCAGTGTTGCTATTCATGCATTATTAGATCAACACATGAATTTGTTTTGGGGGTTTTTTTCAAATGAGTTCAAATGAACGTTGACTGATTTGTTGTTGAATAAGCCGTTTTCACAGTAACGTCAGTTAACTTCCGCTTCCCCCCGATGCAGTTTAACTCAACTTCCCCTTTGCGTCGGCTCTTGAGATTTCGTATGGAAATGCTGCGATCATCCGCAACAACTCCCAAGTTATTTCAAAAGGTAAAGTCAGGATCTGAAGTTTGCCAAACATAAACCTATTACTTATTTCAGCTAACATGGTTAAAGCATCTAAGAGCTAGAGAAGACAAAAACACTTACCTTCATAATTAAACAAGTACCTATCAAAGAAGAATTTATATTGTTTGTCGAGTTTAGAGTGTGTAGTAAGTAAGGGCGTTAGTTTGTTTTTAAAGTTGCTGCGGACAATAACGATAAACTTAAGTGTGGTTTGATGGCTGTGGACAATTATTCTTAATTATTCACAAAGTCTATAAATATTCATCCGTTTCACGTTTATGCACTGCAGTGTATAAACAGGTGTTGAAAATCGCATCTTTATTCCATCAAAAAAAGTTGAAAGCCATAGGCTTATGTACTTTGTTTTTCAAACGTCACTGAAAACCATCACTAAGCAGTTGGATTGCATGGTTTCATTAAAATCCACATCATAGCACAAAGAACAATGTTGGCTATATATACTCGCGCCAGAAGACTATGTGGAACAATAAAATATGTTCGCTTTGCAACCCCTGCATTTCTGTGCAAGAAACCTCAACTTTAACTTACAGTTCAAAATCATGCAACGGGACAGGTATCCGCAGCTGACCAGCATAAAGCCTTTACATCATAAAGTTGTGAAATTACATTTCACGTGTCTGGGAGAGAGTTTTTTTAATGCTGGCGGGTTGCGAGTGAGAATATATAATTGTTTTTAATGTTTTGTTTAAGACTCCCAAAGAGGATTGTGTTGATATATTGTGATAGGTGGAAAGAGTATGCCAGAATATTCCCCCAAGTTTGCGCTGACAGCGGAATATTCTCGCTATCCCGGCATCCAGCGCTGCCAGAGAGAGACTTTAACAAAGATTGTGGTGAGAAACAAGTAGTACAGGTCCTTCTCAAAAAATTAGCATATTGTGATAAAGTTCATTCTTTTCCATAATGTAATGATAAAAATTAAACTTTCATATATTTTAGATTCATTGCACACCAACTGAAATATTTCAGGTCTTTTATTGTTTTAAAACTGATGATTTTGGCATACAGCTCATGAAAACCCAAAATTCCTATCTCAAAAAATTAGCATATCATGAAAAGGTTCTCTAAACGAGCTATTAACCTAATCATCTGAATCAACTAATTAACTCTAAACACCTGCAAAAGATTCCTGAGGCTTTTAAAAACTCCCAGCCTGGTTCATTACTCAAAACCGCAATCATGGGTAAGACTGCCGACCTGACTGCTGCCCAGAAGGCCATCATTGACACCCTCAAGCAAGAGGGTAAGACACAGAAAGAAATTTCTGAACGAATAGGCTGTTCCCAGAGTGCTGTATCAAGGCACCTCAGTGGGAAGTCTGTGGGAAGGAAAAAGTGTGGCAGATAACGCTGCACAACGAGAAGAGGTGACCGGACCCTGAGGAAGATTGTGGAGAAGGACCGCTTCCAGACCTTGGGGGACCTGCGGAAGCAGTGGACTGAGTCTGGAGTAGAAACATCCAGAGCCACCATGCACAGGCGTGTGCAGGAAATGGGCTACAGGTGCCGCATTCCCCAGGTCAAGCCACTTTTGAACCAGAAACAGCAGCAGAAGCGCCTGACGTGGGCTACAGAGAAGCAGCACTGGACTGTTGCTCGGTGGTCCAAAGTACTTTTTTCGGATGAAAGCAAATTTTGCATGTCATTTGGAAATCATGGTGCCAGAGTCTGGAGGAAGACTGGGGAGAAGGAAATGCCAAAATGCCTGAAGTCCAGTGTCAAGTACCCACAGTCAGTGATGGTCTGGGGTGCCATGTCAGCTGCTGGTGTTGGTCCACTGTGTTTTATCAAGGGCAGGGTCAATGCAGCTAGCTATCAGGAGATTTTGGAGCACTTCATGCTTCCATCTGCTGAAAAGCTTTATAGAGATGAAGAATTCATTTTTCAGCACGACCTGGCACCTGCTCACAGTGCCAAAACCACTGGTAAATGGTTTACTGACCATGGTATTACTGTGCTCAATTGGCCTGCCAACTCTCCTGACCTGAACCCCATAGAAAATCTGTGGGATATTGTGAAGTGGAAGTTGAGAGACGCAAGACCCAACACTGTGGATGAGCTTAAGGCCGCTATCGAAGCATCCTGGGCCTCCATAACACCTCAGCAGTGCCACAGGCTGATTACCTCCATGCCACGCCACATTGAAGCAGTCATTTCTCCAAATGGATTCCCGACCAAGTATTGAGTGCATAACTGAACATAATTATTTGAAGGTTGACTTTTTTTGTATTAAAAACACTTTTCTTTTATTGGTCGGATGAAATATGCTAATGTTTTGAGATAGGAATTTTGGGTTTTCATGAGCTGTATGCCAAAATCATCAGTTTTAAAACAATAAAAGACCTGAAATATTTCAGTTGGTGTGCAATGAATCTAAAATATATGAAAGTTTAATTTTTATCATTACATTATGGAAAAGAATGAACTTTATCACAATATGCTAATTTTTTGAGAAGGACCTGTATACTAGAAAAGAAACAATTGATTTGATTGGTCTATAGTTGCTGTAGTGGATGGGCCAATGCTTCACATCCAGCTTTGTTGAAAAAACAAAGAGGTGAGTGTTCTGGCAGACCATTCTTGCTTCAAAATGATAAGGTTGATAAAAAAGTACAACAAAAAAAAAATCTTCTGCAGCAGTGTCTGAGGTGCCCTCACTCTTTACATTCTTGGATGCCAAGTTTGTAGGATCTGAAGAAATAACAGTCAATTTTTAATGTGTTACCAAAGAAGAAATGGTCTCCTGTTCACACCACATGTAAAACTATCAACCTCATCTTGTGCTACATTCAGTGATTTATGTAATCTGGCTAAACAACAGAGGACTGTCAGAAAGAAGCCTAAGTCTCCACTGTTTGTCTTACAAGTGAGTAACATGTTGGCTAAATGTCCACCAAGGTGTACAATCTGAAAAGAAAGAAATGACTAGAAGGAGCAAAGAAGGATGATCCCCTTGCAAAGCAGGTAAGGTAGTTTATGTAGACCAAAGTGACCAAAAGCCCACTGAGAAGTGGATCGGCTGTGGGAACTGCAGCGTTTGGTTCCATGAGATGTGTGGAGAGGAAAATTGTATCTGTGAAGATGGTGGTCTTTTGGAAAATATAACATAGAAGACAGTGTTATGAAAAAGTTCTAATAATTAATAAATGGTTTTTTAATGTCAGTGTTGCTATTCATGCATTATTAGATCAACACATGAATTTGTTTTGGGGGTTTTTTTCAAATGAGTTCAAATGAACGTTGACTGATTTGTTGTTGAATAAGCCGTTTTCACAGTAACGTCAGTTAACTTCCGCTTCCCCCCGATGCAGTTTAACTCAACTTCCCCTTTGCGTCGGCTCTTGAGATTTCGTATGGAAATGCTGCGATCATCCGCAACAACTCCCAAGTTATTTCAAAAGGTAAAGTCAGGATCTGAAGTTTGCCAAACATAAACCTATTACTTATTTCAGCTAACATGGTTAAAGCATCTAAGAGCTAGAGAAGACAAAAACACTTACCTTCATAATTAAACAAGTACCTATCAAAGAAGAATTTATATTGTTTGTCGAGTTTAGAGTGTGTAGTAAGTAAGGGCGTCAGTTTGTTTTTAAAGTTGCTGCGGACAATAACGATAAACTTAAGTGTGGTTTGATGGCTGTGGACAATTATTCTTAATTATTCACAAAGTCTATAAATATTCATCCGTTTCACGTTTATGCACTGCAGTGTATAAACAGGTGTTGAAAATCGCATCTTTATTCCATCAAAAAAAGTTGAAAGCCATAGGCTTATGTACTTTGTTTTTCAAACGTCACTGAAAACCATCATTAAGCAGTTGGATTGCATGGTTTCATTAAAATCCACATCATAGCACAAAGAACAATGTTGGCTATATATACTCGCGCCAGAAGACTATGTGGAACAATAAAATATGTTCGCTTTGCAACCCCTGCATTTCTGTGCGAGAAACCTCAACTTTAACTTACAGTTCAAAATCATGCAACGGGACAGGTATCCGCAGCTGACCAGCATAAAGCCTTTACATCATAAAGTTGTGAAATTACATTTCACGTGTCTGGGAGAGAGTTTTTTTAATGCTGGCGGGTTGCGAGTGAGAATATATAATTGTTTTTAATGTTTTGTTTAAGACTCCCAAAGAGGATTGTGTTGATATATTGTGATAGGTGGAAAGAGTATGCCAGAATATTCCCCCAAGTTTGCGCTGACAGCGGAATATTCTCGCTATCCCGGCATCCAGCGCTGCCAGAGAGAGACTTTAACAAAGATTGTGGTGAGAAACAAGTAGTACAGGTCCTTCTCAAAAAATTAGCATATTGTGATAAAGTTCATTCTTTTCCATAATGTAATGATAAAAATTAAACTTTCATATATTTTAGATTCATTGCACACCAACTGAAATATTTCAGGTCTTTTATTGTTTTAAAACTGATGATTTTGGCATACAGCTCATGAAAACCCAAAATTCCTATCTCAAAAAATTAGCATATCATGAAAAGGTTCTCTAAACGAGCTATTAACCTAATCATCTGAATCAACTAATTAACTCTAAACACCTGCAAAAGATTCCTGAGGCTTTTAAAAACTCCCAGCCTGATTCATTACTCAAAACCGCAATCATGGGTAAGACTGCCGACCTGACTGCTGCCCAGAAGGCCATCATTGACACCCTCAAGCAAGAGGGTAAGACACAGAAAGAAATTTCTGAACGAATAGGCTGTTCCCAGAGTGCTGTATCAAGGCACCTCAGTGGGAAGTCTGTGGGAAGGAAAAAGTGTGGCAGATAACGCTGCACAACGAGAAGAGGTGACCGGACCCTGAGGAAGATTGTGGAGAAGGACCGCTTCCAGACCTTGGGGGACCTGCGGAAGCAGTGGACTGAGTCTGGAGTAGAAACATCCAGAGCCACCATGCACAGGCGTGTGCAGGAAATGGGCTACAGGTGCCGCATTCCCCAGGTCAAGCCACTTTTGAACCAGAAACAGCAGCAGAAGCGCCTGACGTGGGCTACAGAGAAGCAGCACTGGACTGTTGCTCGGTGGTCCAAAGTACTTTTTTCGGATGAAAGCAAATTTTGCATGTCATTTGGAAATCATGGTGCCAGAGTCTGGAGGAAGACTGGGGAGAAGGAAATGCCAAAATGCCTGAAGTCCAGTGTCAAGTACCCACAGTCAGTGATGGTCTGGGGTGCCATGTCAGCTGCTGGTGTTGGTCCACTGTGTTTTATCAAGGGCAGGGTCAATGCAGCTAGCTATCAGGAGATTTTGGAGCACTTCATGCTTCCATCTGCTGAAAAGCTTTATAGAGATGAAGATTTCATTTTTCAGCACGACCTGGCACCTGCTCACAGTGCCAAAACCACTGGTAAATGGTTTACTGACCATGGTATTACTGTGCTCAATTGGCCTGCCAACTCTCCTGACCTGAACCCCATAGAAAATCTGTGGGATATTGTGAAGTGGAAGTTGAGAGACGCAAGACCCAACACTGTGGATGAGCTTAAGGCCGCTATCGAAGCATCCTGGGCCTCCATAACACCTCAGCAGTGCCACAGGCTGATTACCTCCATGCCACGCCACATTGAAGCAGTCATTTCTCCAAATGGATTCCCGACCAAGTATTGAGTGCATAACTGAACATAATTATTTGAAGGTTGACTTTTTTTGTATTAAAAACACTTTTCTTTTATTGGTCGGATGAAATATGCTTATGTTTTGAGATAGGAATTTTGGGTTTTCATGAGCTGTATGCCAAAATCATCAGTTTTAAAACAATAAAAGACCTGAAATATTTCAGTTGGTGTGCAATGAATCTAAAATATATGAAAGTTTAATTTTTATCATTACATTATGGAAAAGAATGAACTTTATCACAATATGCTAATTTTTTGAGAAGGACCTGTATACTAGAAAAGAAACAATTGATTTGATTGGTCTATAGTTGCTGTAGTGGATGGGCCAATGCTTCACATCCAGCTTTGTTGAAAAAACAAAGAGGTGAGTGTTCTGGCAGACCATTCTTGCTTCAAAATGATAAGGTTGATAAAAAAGTACAACAAAAAAAAATCTTCTGCAGCAGTGTCTGAGGTGCCCTCACTCTTTACATTCTTGGATGCCAAGTTTGTAGGATCTGAAGAAATAACAGTCAATTTTTAATGTGTTACCAAAGAAGAAATGGTCTCCTGTTCACACCACATGTAAAACTATCAACCTCATCTTGTGCTACATTCAGTGATTTATGTAATCTGGCTAAACAACAGAGGACTGTCAGAAAGAAGCCTAAGTCTCCACTGTTTGTCTTACAAGTGAGTAACATGTTGGCTAAATGTCCACCAAGGTGTACAATCTGAAAAGAAAGAAATGACTAGAAGGAGCAAAGAAGGATGATCCCCTTGCAAAGCAGGTAAGGTAGTTTATGTAGACCAAAGTGACCAAAAGCCCACTGAGAAGTGGATCGGCTGTGGGAACTGCAGCGTTTGGTTCCATGAGATGTGTGGAGAGGAAAATTGTATCTGTGAAGATGGTGGTCTTTTGGAAAATATAACATAGAAGACAGTGTTATGAAAAAGTTCTAATAATTAATAAATGGTTTTTTAATGTCAGTGTTGCTATTCATGCATTATTAGATCAACACATGAATTTGTTTTGGGGGTTTTTTTCAAATGAGTTCAAATGAACGTTGACTGATTTGTTGTTGAATAAGCCGTTTTCACAGTAACGTCAGTTAACTTCCGCTTCCCCCCGATGCAGTTTAACTCAACTTCCCCTTTGCGTCGGCTCTTGAGATTTCGTATGGAAATGCTGCGATCATCCGCAACAACTCCCAAGTTATTTCAAAAGGTAAAGTCAGGATCTGAAGTTTGCCAAACATAAACCTATTACTTATTTCAGCTAACATGGTTAAAGCATCTAAGAGCTAGAGAAGACAAAAACACTTACCTTCATAATTAAACAAGTACCTATCAAAGAAGAATTTATATTGTTTGTCGAGTTTAGAGTGTGTAGTAAGTAAGGGCGTCAGTTTGTTTTTAAAGTTGCTGCGGACAATAACAATAAACTTAAGTGTGGTTTGATGGCTGTGGACAATTATTCTTAATTATTCACATAGTCTATAAATATTCATCCGTTTCACGTTTATGCACTGCAGTGTATAAACAGGTGTTGAAAATCGCATCTTTATTCCATCAAAAAAAGTTGAAAGCCATAGGCTTATGTACTTTGTTTTTCAAACGTCACTGAAAACCATCATTAAGCAGTTGGATTGCATGGTTTCATTAAAATCCACATCATAGCACAAAGAACAATGTTGGCTATATATACTCGCGCCAGAAGACTATGTGGAACAATAAAATATGTTCGCTTTGCAACCCCTGCATTTCTGTGCGAGAAACCTCAACTTTAACTTACAGTTCAAAATCATGCAACGGGACAGGTATCCGCAGCTGACCAGTATAAAGCCTTTACATCATAAAGTTGTGAAATTACATTTCACGTGTCTGGGAGAGAGTTTTTTTAATGCTGGCGGGTTGCGAGTGAGAATATATAATTGTTTTTAATGTTTTGTATAAGACTCCCAAAGAGGATTGTGTTGATATATTGTGATAGGTGGAAAGAGTATGCCAGAATATTCCCCCAAGTTTGCGCTGACAGCGGAATATTCTCGCTATCCCGGCATCCAGCGCTGCCAGAGAGAGACTTTACTGCAGCGATTCAGGAACAGAGAACACAGTTAAAGCAAGGGACTATGGACAATATTTCGTTTCTGCACAGAAATCTCTGCATCAAATAAATTTCTGAAAAATCTCTCTATGCCTAGATAGTGGGAACATTCCACTGTGGATGTTAGAGCTGGTAAGAAATTCCGCATCAGGTTTTTAAAAGTTGTGAGGACAAAACTGGCAATCATAAATTTTGCTGGGGACATCCGGCGTGCCCGGCTAAATTGACGCCTGTGGTAGTAAGAGGGAATTTGTCTGCATATACATCTCCTTCATAGTGCTGTCTCGTTCTGTTAGCAGAAACCAGGTTACGCTGCTTCGACGCAGAATGGAAGTTGTCTAACGTCACGTGAAAAGGGCCCATTGTTTTTTAGAAATGCCTGGTTTCCTTTGCATTTTAAATGTTTCGTTTTAGCTAATGAGTGGGTCATTTTAGCTGAAGAGTTTGGCCTACCTTACCCAAACACTGCTCATCTAAAAAATGTGAAACTGATGTTTCAAAAGCTATAGAACCTGAACAAATATAATTTATTAATTTAAGTCAACATATACATTTTGAAAACAAACCATATTAACCACAAAAACACAATTTCATCTCACTAAGTGCTTTTTAGCAGTTTACCAAGTGATTTGCCAAAAAGTGGTCCAATTTACCTTATGTACATCAAGAAGCTCACACCCCAGCACAATTAATATTTAGATATTCTATTTTTCTTTTCCTTTTCCTTTAATGCTGTTAAATAAATTAGAATTAAGTTAAATCCAAAAACATATTTTTTGTAAACATACATATCGAATACAATAAGCATAAAAAAACAAAAGATTAAGCCATCTACAAAAAATTGATTTTGATCAATTTTTTAATTCATTTAGAAGTAACTATCCGGTTCCTGTTTATTCGAGTAGCAGGCTGTGCAAGAAGGTCTTTTGGTCTATAAATTCAGCTCAGATGTTCAAATGCCAAACGTAACTCCTCATTAAAGGTTTGTGCAGCACAACAGGCTTCTGCTTGTACAAATGGAGAGGTGAGACATGGAGGGATAGAGCCAACAGGGACAGAGCAAATGTATGAAAATTTCAGGAGTAAAACCACAATCTGTCCTTCATCTGCAAGGCTTTTTCTGCATGATATGGCACACAAACACTAAAGTACAACTCATGTAAGAAAAGGAAGGGCTTTTTCAAAAAAGCAAACATTTTGACAGCAGAGATTGTTTTGTTTTTTACATATTAATGTCTAATTAGCTCCCTAAAAAGAATAAAAACGACTCTTCAATAGTGCCATTTTTGAGTACGTGGACATGTTTTATTATAAAGCCTGTCGATGCTGACTCTTCTGCCCTCTCACTAAATGCATAAACCCATCTGAAATTTAATTTTAGCACAACAGCAACAACATTAAGGTTGTTTGAAATATGGACCAATAAAAGAAGCTGCAATCCAATGTGAAGAATACATCTTTACAGATATTACATATCACATATTGCAAGAGAAGAAGCAATAGTCGGGTGACAAACCAGGCTTTGATTAATGACTGACTATAATTTAATTCACAACACATAAACCTTTCTACATGCTTCTCATAGGATTTTAGAATAGCCAAAAGGCTTCTTTATGCTTAATCTGTTATCAAAATACTACTAGTAGTAATAATAATAATAATAATAATAATAATAAAATGGGTACACATTCAGTAAATTAGAATATGCCTTCTGATGAGACCTACTTGTCAGATTAAAAGTACCTTTAAAAAAAACCAAGCATTTGACTATTGATATATTTTTCATTAAATACAAAGGTCTGTATTAAAAATGTTTTTTTATTGGTCTGATAAAATATTCTAATCTTAAATGTTGTGCTTTCTTTAGTTGTACATGGAAAATCCTCATACATGAGTGAAATAAATTCTTTAAAACACCAGTCTGTGTGAAGTTAATCTATATAATGTGTTTACTTACTGAATTGAGTGACTAAGATAAAAGGAATTTCAATTTTTACAGTTACTGAATATGACTGTATATTGCCACAAGTAATTGGTCACCCATCCAAATCATTATATTCAGATGTAATCAATCACGTCCATTTCCACAGATGTATAAATTCCAACAACTTGGCATGCAAACACCTTAAACAAACGTGTGAAAGAATGAGTGGCTCTCTGGAGCTCAGTGAATTCCAGTATGGTTGAAAGGATTTCAACTGTGCAATAAGTCCAGTTAACAGATTCTTCTTGTGACTAAATATTCCACAGGCAAATGTTAGTGATATTACAACAAAGTGGAAGTGATTGGAAATGACAGCAACTCAGTTACAAAGTAGCTGAGCAGGGTCACAAAGCATGGTCAGCAGATGTTGATGCCAATTTTCTGAAGAGTTTGAAGCCTTTCAATTTAATTCCGTTTATTTATAAAGCACCAATTCACAACACATGGCATTTCAAGGCACTTTACAAGAAAAGCCATTTCAATCATACATTCCAATTAATCCTTCACTTCATTATTCCAATCAGTTCCAAGCGTTCTATTTTAGGATCTGTTTTCAGATTAGGTATAGATATGTGTGTAGAGAGCTTTATGGAATAGGTTCCCATGGTCAAGCGCCATCCTGGCCTTAGATCATCAGGTAAAATGTCAAAAATTGGTTAAAGTGGTGTGGAGCACTCCAACATTGGACTTTAGTGCTGTTCTCTAGAGTTACAAATCATGTCTCTTTGTCTGGAAATCTAATGGACGAGTTTGGGTTTGACAGTCGGCAGAAAAACAGCACTTGGCCCACTGCACTGTTGCTTAGTGCAGAGGGGACTATGGAATGGGTTGTTTTACAGGAGATGGACCCAGACCTTAGTTTCAGGGAAATAAACTCTTCATGCTTCACAATGCCAAGACATTTTGTAATATTTCACTCACCGAACTTTGAGGGTACAGACCGGAGATGAGCTAGCACAGCAAATAAATCACACATGCACAAATCTCCCCTCTCTGCTGGAAGACCACAGCGACAGCACAAACACAGCCATGTGTCTCAGTTAGAATTAGATCACAACATGGGGATTGGGGGGGGGAGTGGCCCTGGCGGAGGTCTGCACTCTCTGAGTGCTTTTCTAGTTTATTTTGATATTCTGAGATTCACATGTCACAAATTGTATGTTGCTGATACATAATTGTATACTGCATGCAAAGATTGGGCTGCTTCTCTGTTCATTTTGTTGGCTTAGTCACTGCTGTGCTGTTATTTTATTTTAAAAAAGCAACCTTGGATGAGCTTTCTCTAAATTTTTTGAATCTTTGAAATTGAAGTTTCCAAATTCACTGTGGCTATTTTTAAATCTTGAAAATACAACAATTTACTCATTCAATAAAGAATGGATTTTTATACTTTAAATTCAGCTATAAAGTATGTAATTCTCTGCACGCCACACATTATTCAGTGCTGTGAATATTTTTGTTAAAAAAAAATGTTTTTACTACTTACTCTAGGTTTCAGTAAACAGCCATGGTCTCAAACTTATTTAGAAAACAAGCAAGCCATAAAGCCTCATTACAACATGACCCCTGCATCAACCCAGCAGCTTGATTAGGAGAAATTGTTCCCACTCAAATCACTACAGTAAACAAAGTTTAACAAAGTGCATCATCGTAATGCAGAATGAAGGCTTTATACATAAGAAATGAATCACAATTTAACTTTGCATTTTAAACAGACTGCAGGGGATTGACCCAAACACCTCAAACTGCAATCAGAGAAGAAAAAGTTCTGTTTAATCACAGTAAGTGATGTTAATGTCTAAACTTCTTCAGCAAGCTTCTGCTACAGAGGTTTAACATTTACCCCTAAACACAAATCAACATTAACAACCAGGGAAGAAATACATGGAAGAAGCAATTCAGTACTTAAGATTCACACAATTCCATCACACAAAATTAACGTAATGAAAGCATCAAAATGTGCATGGTGACTGACAAAATTAAAGCAACATAATCTGTTAGAAGAAAGCCAACAACAGCAGCCAAAGGTGGGAGATGAGAAAACAGCAACAGCATCATTATCAAGCCTTGCAAGACAGCAATTTAACAGCCAACCTCATATTGTTATGACTGAGACTGAACAAAGTCAAGACATCAGCTCCTGTTAGGTATATTAGTAGGAACAGCATATGTTTTCAGTTTGATTTGAAAAGTGGTTGTTGATCCTTGAATCACCTCTCAAGGAAATGAACTTGTTGGAAGAGAAGTTATTGGTTGAGAGGGAGCTGCAACCTCTGCCTTTAATAGCTAAGAATGAGGCGAAAATTCAGAAGTACAGCCCTTATCCTGATAACATTGTACACATGTACAGACACTATATATATATATATATATATATATATATATATACACGTATGTATATGTGTATAAATATGTATGTGTATATATGTATATGTATATGTATGTGTATGTATATATGTATATATATATATGTATATGTATATATGTATGTATGTGTATATATATTTATTTATATATATATATATATATATATATACATACACACACATACATATACATATATATATATATATATATATATATATATATACATACACATACATATATACATATACATATATATATATATATATATATATATATATATATATATATATATATACACATACACATACATATACATATATACATATATACATATACATATATACACATACATATTTATACACATATATATATATATATACACATACACATACATATACATATATACATATATACATATACATATATACACATACATATTTATACACATATATATATATACACATACACATACACATACACATACATATACATATATACATATACATATATACATACATATATATATACATATATATATATATATACATATACATATATACATACATATATATATACATATATATATATATATATATATATATATACATACATATATATACATATATATATATACATACATATATATACATATACATACATACATACATATATATATACATATATATATATATATATATAACATATATATATATGTTATATACATACATACATACATATATATATATATATATATATATATATATATATATATATATATATATATATATATATATATATATATATATATATATATATCCCAATATAAAAATATATATCCCATAATATATATCCCAATTTAAAAATATAGAATAACATCAGCGGTTTATGTTGCAGTTTTACATCACCATAAACAAATGAGTAGGGGAAACAGAATGGGGTTGCATCATTAACTGTTACACTGACACTTATACCAAAGTAGGTTATACAGTAAAATGTATTTTTTTCACTGTTATGACTGAAATTTAAGTAAAGCTTTCTTCCATTTTGCATTTTACGAAAGCTCCCGACATGCAAATTTGACTGCAATGCTCTCCGAGCACCAGCTGCCAGCACTCATCTCTGCTTGCTGCTGCTTCAAACTGCTGTTAAGTCATTTTTTTGACAGGAGGTGACTAAAGAGGCAGGAAAGCATATGGAACAGGGTGTCATTCAGCATAAGCCAATGTAAGTTTTCTTTTTTTCCTAATTATTCAACAATAAAACGAATCATACAACCACAATCTTCTGGACATACTTTATTAATTCAAATAGACAGTCAGAGAGGTGACATTTAAGACAATGTTACATGAGCTCGCATTGGAAATAAGCTTGTCTGACAAACTCTGGAATATACCTGAATAAACTGTAGAAAATGTATTTATCGACTGAGCATGACTTATAAAAGCTGAGAACCACTGTGTAAAAAAAAAAGTTTGATGCCAAATTGGAAGATAAAAAAAGGTCAGAATTACCTTTTGAGGTCCTGTTCATTAATAAAATAGTCTAATATCTAAAATCTAAATCAAACTGAATAATATATCATCTATGTTTGCAATGTCTATTACACATAGAATAATCTGGAGATTTCAATATATTTCACTTAGTTACAGTTCTTTATGAACTTTGACAATAATGAACACTTTAAAGAGAAAGACTAATGAGAGTAAAAGACAAACATATAAACAATGTTATATGTTATATCAAACAATGGAGAACTTTTTATGACTCGGATATGAAAGTTCAAAATAATGTTGTCTAACCTGATTAAAATATGACATTTTTTTCAAGAGTTTGTCCATTTTTGAGAAGGAAGGGGTTTTATGTCCCAGCTGAAAATGTTAATACCTAACTTTAACCTGGAAAGAGACATTTGGGTAAGAGGGTGTTTTCACTATTAAAAACACCATTTGAATAATCAAAGGTCCAGCATTAGACAACAGGTACATGAAGATCACACAAGGATCATGATGAGATAAAATAATTAACATAACAAGAGTCAACTACCTGGGATAACTTGTTAAGCTTAAGATAAAGGATTATTCTTGCAAAATTGTTGCACAAAACTAGTGCGGTTGACAACAAATCTACAGCAATCAAATTTTTAAAGAGTGTTTCAGTCCTCTCTGACCCAGTCAGAAGAGACTTGTATGGGTTCCAAACCAGATCAGCTCAAAGTAAATTAAAATACAAACAAATTTTAATCTCAAAGAAATTGACATTGGAAAATAAAAAAAGTAAATAAAGAAAATATTGTACATTTGAATAATATTTTTTAACTATAATCCTTGAACCATATCCAGAAAAAAAACATTCCAAAACAGAAAATTATTATTACAAAATAAATATTTATACAAAACTTGTGACCTAAGCTGTATTCATGTAATCCTTTTTCCTTTGTTTATTTGCCCTTCGGGCGGAAATGACATCAACCGAACGTCTGTCAATCATGACCGATGGAGCCAATTGCCTCTAAGCCCACTCCCACGTAAAATTAGGTTCAACTCCGAAAACGAAAAGGCTGAATTGAAGGTGTAAGCTGAGAACTGAAAGCGAAGGGGAAGAATAATGTAAAAACTGTCAAACGGTCTAAAAATACAAAATAGCAGTTTTAACGAATAAACAAAGGAAAAATTATTAGATAAATACAGCTTAAGTTGCAAGTTTGATATAAAAATACTGTATATTTTTAATTCGAATTTTCAGTTTCTGATTTTTTTTTCTTTGGCTACGGTTTAAGGTTTATAGTTATATTTTTAAAATCAAGTTTATAATATTTTTTTGAATTTACTTTTTTTTTTTACATTTACCATGTCTATTTTTCAAGTTTACAATCCCATAGACTTGTTCTTGATGGATTCTAAAGTACAGCCTGAAAATAATCAGCTTGTCAGAAAATAATATTTTTAGGGGAGCAGTCATCAGGTGGGAATAATCAACCAAACTTTTGATAAAATTAGAGCTATATCATTTTAGGTAGCCAATGACAAATAAATAACTTATTTTCCAAAGCGCCTCTATTTGACCTGATAGACATCACCACATAACTGAAGCTGTTGTAGCATCCAAACTCACAAAAAAAGCATCCAAACTCACAAAGATTGCAATTTAATTTAAGAAAGGTTTAACGTTAACACATTAATAATTAATATTAAACTGCTCTAAATAAATTAGTTGAGGATTGTTTTAAGTATGTTGGCCCTCTAAATGAAACAATTACCCCTGATCAAATCTTTCTTGTCTTAGAAAGAACTCTTCCCATCTGCTGGCAACCTTCATATAAATGGACAGGACAGTAAAAAAAGAATAAAGTTGTGGAAACACTTATTGAATTGAAAAACCGTCTCACTTATTGTGTGAACGAGAACTTGTTTAGGCTAAAACTGAAATCCAGTGAAACCATTCAAAGTGATCTGGATAAAGAGAGCTCCCGTTGATGTCAAAACCAAGGTGTACATGTGCACTATACACAACTGAAATGCCACAAAGGACTGATGATATGGTACCATTACAATAACATGCACTAGAAAGCCATTACATGCTCTCTTCTTCTTGACCCCCCCACTGTAAATTATACAACAGAGTCAGCTACAGCTGTTAACAACCAAGGCTCGTCCATCTGTCCCTTTCCCAATGCCTGCCCTTCAACAGTCAAGAGGACTGCATGACGCCGTCTGTAATCAGATTACGCAGTGACTGGGTAAGTGGGCTTTCTGCATCCTCCCATCTTTCCATCCCACTGCTAACAACATCTGCATCATGTGGAGACCCACGTGCTTGCTTTGAAAGAGACAGATTAACATGGCGGAGTGTGTGTGTGCGTGTGCGAGACTCTCCCTGTACAAGATAACCAGAGAATTACAGTTGTTCATTTAGAGTGCATTAAAAGGTCATGTGTTATTAGTCTGCTAAAGAAGCAATACGTCAGGTTTTTTTCATATCACAGAGATCAGCTTTAAAAAAGACTTTTTCGTTTAGTTTTGCTCAGTGGCTGCACTGTAACTTTATACTTTGCTGCTGTCATAACTAAACATTGCTGGGCAATATTTAACATAAGACAAGGATAACATGCACTGTTTTGATTGATGATGTTTTCAGGTGTTTTCCATAGAATAACAAAATGAATAAGAAACTATAATCAAGAAACAAAATATAGCAAAATATGAGAACTGTGTACAAAGTGAGAAAGCACTGATCAGGCTTTTCCTGGAGATTACAGATTTATTTAAGCGGTGACCTGCCAGTTCTGATTTTCTTTCTAATGCACATACATATGTGTAATGTTTGTTTAATTAAACAGTTAAAAGTAAAAAACATTGACCGAAAAAGAAAACTGCTACGCGTTCCATAACAGAGGCAAAATTTTGAATCCAATGGAAAATTAAATACAATACTATCTCCATTATTCTTATGTTTACTACACCCAACGTGCATCAGAAAAACATGCTGATTGTGGAAGGCTTTACAGAAAGAAATGTCAGAGCTAATTGAGGCAAAACTGGCTGACTGATTTTCACATTGCTAGTCACAAAAATAAGTCATTACATTGATCATTTTAAGTGATGGAAAAAAATACAAATATGTTGCACAGAAGTGTTTTAAAAAAATGTCCATCATTATTAAATAATACAAGAAATATGTGTAGAGAAGAGAAATCAATTACCAGTGTATCATTTCTGATTCAAGATCTATCAGGGTTAATCTAATAGCCACACCCCCCTCCACCCCACCCCACCCCAGAGTCAGTATTTGATACACAAAGAGACGGCAGTCAAAGCTGAACAGAATGCACTTAGATTATCTGCCTCTTGACAGAGAAGCACAAGAGAGGGCACACGCCGGCACTGAGGTGTGCTGAGATAACCCTGAGACACAGAGTGCCTCATGCTGCGCTGCCTCTGGGAGCCGACATGCACACTTCTCACTCCGTAAAGGGCTCTCCAGCCACTGAGATCCCGCCTGCCACAGCCTGATCCGATCCATCCCGCTTCAACCCTAATGTCTCATTGGCATTCAGTTGCACGCCCAAAGCAAGCGGCGAATGGAAAGCTTGGCACCAGCTCGCCGTTATTAAAATTCCACAAAGCCAGCCGTTCCCCTGCCACCACAAGCACACAGCGAATCACACAACCGAGGAATAATAAAGAAGTCGGAGTGGGGATGAGCAAAACAGCTGGCCCAGCCCCTCACACAGCCGGGACACGGAGAGACAGAAAATGATATGGTTTAAAATCTCAGCACTGTGTTGACTACAATATTAATGGTAGGAGTAGCTTAGTTTGCTGTTCTGACAGCAGAATCTAAAGTGTAAACAGATAATTACAGCGGCCCCAAGCAGGCATCACACTCCAATGTTCCTTCTATCATCTGTAAATCCATACTGTGACCATTTTGTGGTCGACTATATTTCTGGGAAGCATCTCATCATGACCACTGGAATAGCCCCCCTTAGACCAATCACTGCCACTGCTTTTTATGTCCACTTGTGAGCATTCTCCTCAGCCTCCAAAGCTCTTACTAAATGTCTTTTGCAGGAGCAGACTAATTCAGATGTCAAGGCCCATTACTTGTGAGCTTTCTAGAGGTGACCTGAGAGCATTCCTTGCAATGATAAACACCTGCTGAAGCATAAAGCACATCTGGATAATAGAAAGGTGGGAAGCAACAAGAGTCCCATCACCAAATGCAGCTGAACGTGAAGTGCAGAGATTATTGTCGGCTGCAATCACTGTTGAATAAAAATAACTTCAATATGCCAGGTCAGTCAGCTGCCGTATGGCTACTGGACCTCTGGTAAAACAAACAAGAGTCCCAGACGGAGTCAAGTTAGCCAAGTCATCCCCTCCAGTATCCACCCAGACTCTGAAAAAGACCCATTATTGTTGTTTATCTCCCCCAAAAATCATAGGTTTCACAAAACATTACTGATGCAGTTAGAGAAAAGAGCCAAAGTATAAACAACAAAAGGGACGCAGAGATGTGTGACATAGATTTTCGGATCATCCATCTATCACATAACAATATATTAGGGGACTTCGGAGCCTGTTATGATATTATTCTGCCATTTCAATGGTCTTTCTGTGTTCCATGCAGACATATTTGCCCAAAGTCCAAGCCTTCAGACTGCAATATCTGAAATTAAAATTCTTGCTGTGGATACACACTGCATTGCTCCAGGCAATGAATTTAAATAATTTTATTTTTTGCCTCATGAAATTTAATACCTTTATCTTTTCAAAACATTTAACTCAACTTGTTAGCAACTGTTATTAACTAAGGTAATTTTTTCGAAGACAAATAAGGTATAAATATGAATAGGCATTTATGTTCAAAGAAAATAGCAGAAATAGGTTAATATTAGCTAATGTTTAATTTCTAAATGAATCAACGAGGAAGTGGTTTTAATTTGACACACCAGAAGTGTCATGTAATGATGCTAGCTTGACAACAAGATGATAACAACAGAGTTAAGGGGAGCTGTCATTATTAAGATGCACATATTTACATATTTATTTACATATTGTTGCATAAACATAAACAGGTTATTATGTACTATTAGAAGTCCACGGTCCCTAAATGTCTCATGTTATTAAATCAAACGTACCTTCTCACAGGAAATTACGAGCATCTCTGTCCAAGCAGCGGTCTCTAGCTTACCGACTCCAGATGCTTACTCAATGGCAGAATTAAATAGAAAAAGACAAATCTGGGACCATCAGTTAACTCTGTTTACTTGCATTCTGTTGAGAGGCAGTACAAAAAAGCCATATATACCGTGCTTAATGTGACCATGACAACCATTAATGTGTATACACTAGAGTGTATCAGAGTGGACATCATTGATCATTTACTAAAATGTTCCAAATTTAAAGAGTTACGTTTACTGGTCATTATATGAGATACCAACTATTTAGACTCGAGTGTCACATGTCAAGTTTAAGTTAAGTCTCGAGTTTTTTTTTGAGAAATTACATGACTAAAGTCAAAGATGCAGATTCTAGTCCCTGTTTCTGGTTCCAGGAAATTATTGATCTCCCTACGATTAAACAATACTTGTGTTAATAACCAGAAGGTTTTATTTAAAAAAGAAAGTAGTATGGGCAAAATGGAATGAAAAAGAGGATTAAATAATAGATTTCTGTGACATGTAGACATTTAAGCGCCCAGACATACACAGTAATGGGCAGCCAAAAATAAGAGAAAAATGTTCTCCTCTGGAAAAGAGGAACAGTGGGTAGCAAAAGCTAATAAAATGCAGGTCAAAGAAAAAAACAAGAAAAAACTACTATCATTGTCTATTAATCATCATCTGCTCGGTCAGCAATGAAAGCCGAATCTCCAGTTGTTTCATAATTAGAGCATGCAATAAACAAGTAAAAATTTAACTAAATAATTTCTTAACCACCTAATAAACACTTGTTTAAAAGGTCTGCATTAGAAACAGTCATTATATTGTCATTTACACACTAACGCACGTTTAAGGTAAGATGAGTGTTTAATTGGAATAGGGACTCAGGGCACACAGGAAGATAAATCCACCAGAGTCCTCACTGATACAAAGAAATATATCCCTGAGGAAAGAGTGTGAACACCCAAATGCTATTTGTATGCTTTATGGTTTCATGGCCACTTCTATTGTGAGCTGCTGTAGAAAATGCAATTAAAGAGACAAATCTCTAACATTGAACATGCAATGTCTCATAATAAGCTTTTTCTCCGTGTAGTTTAGATATGAGTGGCAAAGATTATGTTGTTTGCTTATGCTGATCCCCCACACACTTATTGTTCATTAAGCTCAAGCTATATAATTGCTGTCCACTATTCCCTGCTTCCATAGGGACCAAGTGTCAATGAAATAACCATGGTATTGAGCAAAAATGTTTACACTGTTATTTTTTACATATTGTTGCATATTTTCCTCATTATTCTTCATTAAAATCCATGTGAAAAACGTTATCTCATCGGGAATTTCTTTCCACGTCAGTAAACCTAAACAGACAAAAGGGGGAGGCATGTTTTACCCTAATTGTATCGTTCCAGCTTAAAATTGTTATTTTAAAGGAGTTCGATGGATGTAAAAATGCATTATTGCTTATTTCAAACAAAATGGAAAAAGCTGTTGCAGTGACTGTGCAGCCCTAACTTAAGACTGAGGTTGTTTGCAACCTCCCATGTCCCATGAGCACAAACTTAACCACAGACTTCTATGTTCATTTTCAAATCCACGAGGCAATCACAGTAAAACACTCTTCATCATCAATCTCAAAACACCCAGAGCCAGCTCCAAGCCAACTCATCAAACATGCTGTTTACGTTGAGATTGTTGCAGGTGCTTGTGGAGTGTGTGACAAGAGCAGCGCCAATTTGATTAAAGTGGGAATAATGAAAGAGGGTTGGGAACTGGGAGTCACGCAGTGCTTTTTCACTCTAGCCCACTGCTTTACTCTAATTCCAACAGTTATCACACACATACACATGCACATCAATGGAGTATCTGGCTCTAAAACAAAAGAAAACTGAATTATTGAGTTACTGAAGTGAGGGAGGGAACAACTTTGAACTTGTTTTGTAGTTGCATCACAGCACCCTTCACCTTCCAAAGCCAAACTTCACACCTCCTGTGCCCTGACATACCTTCTGGAAGCCTTCAGAGAGAAGGCTCTCAGCTAGGATGTGATGCATTTTTGGAAACAATGTTTTGCAGTTCTAATATGGGAGAACAGTTCCAAGAACATTATTAGAAGCATATCTGAAATAAATGGAAAGTACATAACAGTTATATCCAGCTTTTTCAAACATCTAAATCAATAATTCTTTCATTATAAAAATAATGTAACAAATTGTATTCCACTCTCAGCTACATTAGTATTTAAAAGGGCTTTCTGAGAAATTAGGCCACACTTCAAGATTTTAGGACACCCTTTTATGTGCACTTAGATATAAATGTATGTGATTCATTTAAATTTCAGTGGGGACTCCAACTTTCTTGTATTCTAATATTTTGTTATATACAGACAGATTTGTTGGTGGTCTTGGTAAAGATTTGCAGAAACCCTAACAGGGCTAGATAAATCTAGCTTTTAATTCATTCAGTGGGGAAAAACTATTTTGTTTTATAGTTATTGTTTACAACAAAAGCACAGGTGGTACAATTGGTACCCATGCTGTCAATACAACCCTAAACCAATCGTGAATCCTCTTTGGACAGTCCATTGACTGTCCAGTCCTGGGTCTTCTCTTATACTCTCATCTCTTCAACTAATTTATGAGGTTAACGAAAGCATTTAGGTCTGGGAACTGAGCTTCCATAGAGGAAAACAGATTTTGTGTCTGTTGAAACATCACTGTGTCGATTTGCTCAAATATTTTGGAATCATTACCCTTCTGAAAGACCCAATGATAAGACAGTTATCTGGGCCTTTGGAAGAGAAGCAGCCCAAAAGCAGCAGAGATTATCTACTATAACAGACAGCAGACATAAGGTACTTTTCTACATAGATCCTTTTTTGGTTGTTTTATGTCAAACTTATAGGTATTTGTTAGTAAAAAGCTCGATCTCAGCCTCATCTGGCCAAAGAAGACAGTTCCAGTTAAAGTCAGTAGAGTTTAGCAAACTCTGCATGTTCCCGTTTGTGACAGTACGAAAGAAAAGGCTTTTACTGGCATCATACCCAAACTACTGGTTGGCATGGAAATAATATCAAATATTTGTTATGGAGACTTGATGACCCCCAAGAAGTCAGTCATTGCTACAGTTCTCCACCCTGCCCATTGTGTGTGGCGGCAAATATAACCCTAATGACCAGTTGCTGAAAGAAATGGGCCCCTGTGTCACATTCTACTTATACCTGAGGGAAGAAAAAGTTATACATGACTATTTTGTAGTTACTAGAGACTAACCAACAGAAAATGTAAAGCACAAACCTAAAATACATGTTTCGACTACATTTATTTTAAAGGTACGGTGAGGTTTACTGAAAACTGGGCCACCAGCCAAGTAGGTAAAAACAATTATTTCTCAATAAAGATGTTTTTTTCTCCACAAAAAAGGTAAACATTTTCTGCATTCTAATTGAAAGGCTACAATACTGAAAAAAGTTTTTTTTAATTTTAGGGCTTTTTTATACATCTTTTCCAGGGATGCCAAGAAATATGTTCCCATTTGTATGTCGCCATATGGACATGAACTTCCAATTTGTTTTGGGGAAATGTTAGGTTTAGATTCACTCTGCTTACTATGATACGTAAGGTTGGAGTAAGAGGCTAAAGTATCCAGTGAACCCCACTGGGATGTAGTGTGTTTTAGTGTGTGTGTGCGTGCGTGTGCAAAGTAGGAATGCAGCACTTCGCCACTTGCCTGACAACCGCCTCAGGCACATTCTGGAGATGCTTGATGAGAGACACAAAGGACAAACAAGCTGTACATCAACAAAATGTTTTGTAGGATGATATACTGGGAACCAAACAGACACAAAAATGTTACAAGGATGCTAAGAAAGACAAAGGGAGAAGATACCATATTGTTCATCCCAACAATTAAATAGTATATGTAACATCAAAAGGCAAAAGGTGACTAAAGCTTTGGTATTCTAATTAGAACACTTTCTTCAGGAAGAATTAGTTTATTGCTTTAATGATTCCATGGAGCTTAAATCATTAAAATGTTTACTCCATCCCAACTATTTTAAATCAATACTGGGTAAAACCTTTACCTTTTGCAGCACAGTTAATGTGGGCATTATAAAACTAACGTCCTGTCTTCAGAAGTCTAACGTCGCCAACATTGTACAGCTTCCTAATGATACCACCAACAAATAGAAAGAGGCGCAAAAAGAATTAATAAAAAAAACATTTGAGTTTGAGAAGGATCTGATCGTTTTTACTTGAATAGAGCTAAAAACCCCTAATGCATTTAAGAATTGACAATCTTGAGCAAGGGTTCCTGGGATGGCTGATGACTATGATGTCATTCCAAAGGCAAGGTTTTATTGAAACAGAATGGCTGGTGTGACTGCATCAATAGCTTTGCTTCTCATCTTAAATATCTGCAGTGGTTCAGTATTACCATGGTAATACTGAACCACTGCCAAACATTTCTTTTTACTCAAAATATTTTAGCATTAGCAGTGAACAAAGTTTTTTTGTGAACTATTAGTTTAATTTTATTTAAAACATATTAATTTTTGTTTAAGTTTTGTGCACACAGCTTTTTAAAAATTATTTTAATATTCTTCTTTGTCTACTACAGGTACTTTTGTATGGAGCTCACTGCAGATGTAAGAAATACCATTTAAAAGACTTTCCTTAAACATACATCTGTCATACATGTCAAATCAACATTTCTACTCAGGGACATTGTCTGTTGTCTTTTAACAAAAAATTATATTATAATTTCAGAGCTAGTAATGGGGCAATATTGGGCTGTCGTCACATACCAATAAAAAAAGTTGTGAGAACAATTAGTCCTCATGTAACAATAATTAACAATAATTTCCAAAACAAACAATAATTTCCTTACCAAACCTGGCACATCTGTACTCGGCCCAGTGTCCATCCTACTTTCTATTTTTATCTCCTTTTAATGTTGCTCTTTAATGTGTCCGCACATGGGGATAGGATTTGGGGGGAGGGTAGTATATTTGTGTTTAAATATGTGGGGGGGGATTTTTATTCTGTAAAGCGCTCTATAAATAAAGTTTATTATTATTATGATTATTATTATTAATAATAAAGATTATTTCTAATTGAGGACAAATGCAAACTCTAAAAACCCAAAGCATGATTAAAACTATTACTTTTGTTGTTTAAACAATTTTTTAACTGTTTGTTTCATGTCTGCATCAATAAATGATCAATTTATGTTTCAAAATATTATTGAGTGCAATTATTGTGTATTGTGTAGCAACACGCTTTTAGTTTTTAATATAACTGGTGTAGTAAAGAAGCATTAGTAATGAACTAAGTTATATTTTTAGAGCAATATTTGCATTTGCAAGGCTCTGACTGTATGTAGGGGTAGATACACAATGAGCTGATTCATCATTATGAGCCTTGACTAACTCTATCCTTTAAGGATTATTTCAGGACAAAGAACACTTTTCCACTGTCAAAAACAAGACCTTCAGTTTTGAAATATTTTAACTCCAGCACTCTCATCAAACTTCAAAACCTGTTTCCATGCATCAGTTCATTTCATAGTAGATTGGGAATCATTTCTCCTTTACTTAATCAATCCTAAGCATCATAGCTGCTATTACTGTTGTCAAGGTGATGGGGGCCATTGGAGGAAAGCTAGATGTTTTCACCTTAGATTCATTTCTATAACAAGATTAAAAGCACACAAGGAATCCAGTGCAATGCATAGCCTAAATCAAATTATTTCAGCTAACTTAACTGAAAAAGGGAAACCCTGGAAGCCAGGAAAAACCCTCTTAAACTTTAAATACTCAACTTGGCAGCAGTAATCAAGTAAACACATCTGCATCTGTTGGGTTGAAACATGCAAAAATGTAGGATGGCCGTCTGTCCATGAAAGCAATCCAGAGCTTTGTTTTCCAGATACACAGTAGGACATAGACTGATGCAATATTCTGAAAGTATTCTGTAAAGCATCAACAACTTCTATTATTTATAAGTTTTAACTACATATTCCATCAGTCTCCTCTTTTTTATGTAAAATCTATTTCACTCTAATGGTATGGAAACTGTCTAAATGCACATCAAATTACATCAACATTGCAAAAGTAAATTTAGTTCAAAACAATCAGTGGCAAAGACTAAACAGCTCAACAGGGAATGTCTTACTAAATCTGGAAAAAAAGACACATAATCGCTTTAAAGTCAATAAGAAAAAACTCCTGTAGCTTTAAATTACTTTCTTATGAGTGCCAGAGGAGCAATATATAAAATGGCTGTGCTGCTTTTCTCAGCTCACTGTGAGAAACATCTGAGGCAAGAACATGTCTTCAATGATATGACCACAGATCCTTGAGTCTGTATTCCCACTCTTACTCTCATCCCTCCTTTTTTTTTTAAACAGCCGACTGCAAATCTCTTCTGTGACAAAGCATAGCCTGTCAAGAGCATGATTCCAATGAGAGGCACTTTGTGATATGAGCGGTGCATTAATGTGATTAACCCACACTCTCTATTGCTGTTTGATACATTGGCTTAGAGGCTCATGTCAGTCTGTATTCTTCTTTATTAGCATGATCAACAGGTAATGGAAAACACACTGCGGTGTGTGAGCAGAGGCAGGTAGATACAGCTGTAATCAAGAGTAGGGAACAAGCCGTTGCACTTAATAGAATTAGTGCAGACTTGAATAATCTAATCCTGCAATTTAACTTTAGAATTAAAGACAATTAACAGTAAAATTAGCCAATAAAGCAAATTTGCCTTCTGCATATTAGTAAGCTTGCAATTAAGTATTTTAAAGATACAGTTGCTGCAAAATGTAAACATACACTCTACTTTATTGGGTTGAGCTGTTCAATTGCTTGCTATCACAAATAGCAAAGCTAATCACATGGCAGCAACTCAATGCATTTAGGTATCCTATTGCGATTAAAATGATTTGCTGAAGTTCAAACAAAGCATCAGAATGAGGAAGAAAGGGGTTGAAAGTGTTTTGACGTGGCATGACGTGGTCTGACTATTTCTGAAACTGCTCATCTCGTAGGATTTTCATGCACAACCACCTCTTGGATATACAAAGAATTGTTGGTAAAAGAGGAAATATCTCATGTGCAACAGATGTGTGGAGAGAAATATTTCATTGATGTAAGCATTCAGAGGGAGAAAGAGGTGACTTTTTCGAGGCACTACTCGCTACAATGAAGAAATGTGAAATATCATTTCTGAAAGCACACTACGTTGAACATTGAAGCAGATGGACTACAGAAGCAGAAGACTATCAAGTGGCACTCCTGTCAGCTAAGAATCTGAAACTGAGGCTACAATTTGCACATGCTCATCAAAACATAAGACAGTAACAGATCAGAGAACCACCGCCTGGTTTGCGTCTGAATCTTAGATAACACCTTCAGAAGGTTGGGTCAGAATTTGATTTAAACAACACGAATGATGTACCTTGTAATGACAGTTTTAGCTCCTGGATCTGTTTTAATGAAGTCTTCTGGTCACGCCTTGAGGCCCTTAGTGCCAAATTAGCATTGTTTAACCACTATCGCCTACCATTAGTTGCTGACCATGTCCATCACTTTAGGAGCACAGTGTACCTGCCTTCTCATGGCTACTTCCACCATGTCACAGGACTCCAAACATCTCAAACTATTTTTTTTAACATGACAATATGCTTACTGCCTCTACAGGCAACATATTTAAATCCAAATGAGCAGCTTTTGGGTGTGGAAAAAAAAGAAGCTTTGCATTAAGGATGTGCTGCAGTCAAATCATCAGCAGCTGCATGATGCTATCATGCTAACATAGACCAAAACCTCTGAAGAATTTTTCCAACGCATTGTTTAATCGAGGACATGCATGCTTAAGGCAGATCTAAAGGCGAAAGAAGATCTAACCTGGTACTGGAAGGGTGTACCGAATAAAGTAGCTGGTGAGTGTAATTGTATATGTACAGCATTCTGACTGGGACTTCAAAAAATCAGAATGAATCAGTACAAATAAGACATCTTGTTTACATGTGTTTCATATATTCACACAGCTAATATTAGCCCACCAAAAGACAAAAGAAGCCTTGTTGCGCCAGCTCCACCGTGTACTGCCATGTGAAATTATTTATCTGCTGTCAGAGTCATCATCGTTTCAGCAGCACATGAATGACTCCAGGTTGTGCCTACGTTTTAGCTGCACAGTGATTGCAGCTGTGCAGACATATATGAGGCAGAACAGAACATCAATGTGAAAAAAGACATTTTGGGATGCCAATCATGAAGATTTTCATTTTAAATGTTCAACTGGGAGTACTGGCAGAAAAAGATATCTGCACTCTGCATGGAGTTTTTAATCAAGGTGCATTTCAAGATAACCAGAAAATGGGCACGTCCACAGCTTTGTCAACTGTCAGGTATTGAGGCTGGCTCAGTTTTTATTTTAGAAAAAGGAAAGACATGTCCAGGAAACATTCTTTACAACAATAAATCACTTATTACTAGGTTTTAGGGACAATGTAGGTTTAGTTTCTTAAACAAGAATTGTGTGATGCATGGAGCTGCTACATGACCCACTGATCCACATCTGCCCCGCATGGAAGTAAAGAGAAAGCTTTTAGCACCCACTAGAGAATATATGATACACAAGAGGAAGCTATAGAAAACTAGGGGAAAGGCTGTGTGCAACTCTTTCACCTCGCACTCCTCTTCGATCAATAACTGAGAGAGATAATAGCTCATGTAGTGACTCGCATCGTGCATCCTGTCTTTTTATCCTTGCCCCAAATCCCAATTTCAGTCTTTGCATCCACACACTCTCTCCATCTTCTCTCCAAGCTCCGCCCCAGCTGTTAGCAGCAGTGGCAGAAGCAGCACAGGAAGCCCACCATCTCCAGGGGTTGATTCATACAGAGCAAAAGAGGATACTGGGAAGAGCACGGCGGAACATCTGGTGGAGCAAAGGACTCTCCCCCTGTTGCTGTCAGCACCACCGTGTTATCGGCAGCTCTGCGGGCTTCCTGGTAACAGCTGATCCCTCAGGCCCCCAGCCTCCAACTGAGTGGAGAAAATCCACTCGCTGACTCAATTATGCAAGAGGTGTGAATTAAACATGAGGTTACCACACAGGACTGTATACTGATAATGCAGATGTGCAAGATGTGTAATAAGCCTTTGTAGCAGCCCCACCTCTACGCTGATGCCAGGGGGATTTGGAAAACTGTTTGTTTTTGTTTTGTTTTTTTGGCAAACTTATCTTTGATTAGCATAAGATTGAACAACAGTATGTTTAGGCTGCTAACGATGACAGTGAAAAATGAAGTGAAAGGGGATTTTACCATGTTTGTCACTATTACTTTTCTGTGAGCTTTAAAGAGGAAACACAGCCTTGTGTGGGAGTCCAGCCCGGATTTTTCTCCCGGTCTCTCTCTGTTTCTTTGTCTTTCTCCCCGCCTTGCTCTCTCATTCCTTCATGCCCTTTATTAATCATCCTTGGTTAGTTGGGCAGAGAGCATGGTGTTAGTAGCTCTGAGGACTGGAGAGCCATGAAAGGCACACACACACATGCATTCATGTGCATACACACTAAAGAAGCCTTGACTTGTTTTTTTATTTAAGCATTTTTCTTTTCTTTTCTACTTACAAAAGATGTTAAAAAATCAATACGCTATTAAATAAATTATAGAGGAGCTGCTGGTAAACACACATTCTGATGCGTGTCCACCCATGCAGCTAATATTCAGGGATCCTGGCCTGAGGTTTTGAGACTCAGCTGCCGCAGCTGATGATGCTGATGTAACCTTTCAAACAGTCTCAGTTGGTGTTCAGACATTCCAGCCCTAGCACATATTCAAAGAAAAGTATATCCATTATAAAAACCCAAAGCAGCCCTAATAATCGTAAAGCCTCCCGTTGGATCCAAACCAGAGGTGTACAGCAGCATCATTCCTAAGAAACTCCACAGATTGCAACAAACAATTAGGAAGTTGAGTCCAGAATCTTGGCAAGACTGATTGGGAAAGTCCACCGTCCTCGAACACCAATATGCATCTGTGACCAATGGCCAAAAACCTGGATGAATAATGAATGGGTGAGACTGACCCTCATTTTTATACTTGTAAGTGCACTTAGCTGAGATGGCTCCAACTGGGCTACATGCCATTATGGGCATTATCACTCTTCGAGCTCCCTGAGAAAGTGCTGGTCATTAGAGTTTATGAGACAGAGGGCAGTTACAGAAGTCTGGGTAATCCTGCAAAAAGGGGAAGTGTTGGGTGGTCCCACCCAAACTGTTACCCTTTAGTTGTATTTAAATAAGTAATGGATTTCAATTGATACAATATTATGCATATTTGCTTGAAAGTCAAAACACTGACAGACAATTCCTTAAGCCAATACAGACTGCCAGTTACACGTATGTGAGCTCTCTTTCATGTGGGTTGTTGTGCTTTGTGGATGGCACGTATCACAGCGCTCATCTTACAAGCAGAGCTCAGGTGACAGGCCAACAGCAGCGACGGGAACGGAGAGCAGAGGACGCACCTGGTTTGACGGTCTTCAAGCGAATCGGCTCCCGAAAGTGGCGGATGACAGCCAGGGTGTCACGGTTCGTAAGCCCGCTGACGGGCGTGCCGTTCACCTCCAGCAGGACGTCCCCGTAGTAGGGCAGCTTCCCGACGTGACACACCAGCACGTCCAGCTTCATCTGGCCAATGTAGGGGAACTGTCCGAGCTCCGCTCCTCCCAGGATCTCCACCACGGAGCCGAAGTCCCCCAGGTTCCCCCATGACACGGCGCATTCCACCACTTTGGTGGACCAGTGTTTCTTCTTCTTCAGTGTTCTGGACATGATCGGTCTCCTTTTATTATGAAATAATTAATCAAGGTGACGGGAGGCGCCTCAGTTTGTGGTTTGTTAAATAAGCGTGAAGTGACGCAGCCTAATAGACCCCCAGGAGTTATTCTGTCGACCTGCAGGGGATTTCATCCTCTAGACATTTATGATCGTCACCTGCTGTTCTGGTGCAGCGGTATGGCGCGCCAAAAGGTTTACGCTCCAGTCAGTCCTTGTGTGATTGTGGCGATCCCGAGCGCTTCTAGTGCGTAAAAGCAGGAGACTTGACACCGTCGAGGTGGTTAAAAACAAGACAGCGACGCTTCTGTGCTCCTGTTCTTTACAACCGCGTCCAGGCTTTGATGTGCATCTGGAGGAAACCTCCCGGTATCAACAAATCGAAGAAAATCGTAGACGGAATAAAATCACTCACTTTGCGGCGGATCGAGGAGCGTCTGTCGCTGAAGCGTCGCGCGTTTGCGAGAATCCCTCATACCTGTGGGCAGGCTGAGAGCAGACAGGCGGGAGCGTTCACCGGTTTGGGTGTTTACGCAGCTGAGATCCACCCCGCAGTGACTGAGTGGAGAGACATCTGCGGAGCGTTTGTCTGCTACAGGTTTGAACACACCTGGCACCGCCAAGAGAGACGTTGTTCAGCTCCGAACCAGCCCCTTTACGCTCAGCAGCAAGACTTTCCCAGATTCTCATGCTGGCTCCATCCTTCGGCGTGTTGCGGTACTAAATGATGATTAAAATAACGCACACACACATTAACAGTTATTTTATGTGCTTTCAGTCCTTATATAAAATGAATTTAGCTGACGTATACTTTTATTTTTTGGTCTATTTTAATTCATTCATCTTGGATTTTAGAAAGAGATGCGTGTAATATAGCGAACTATTTTCTGAAAATACTCGCGCTTATAATCCTAATATTAAGCGTGCAAAAGAAATCACGCCTAATTAGGACCCCACGTTTGAAACGGATTTTTATCAAGTCTTTTTTCTGTGGAGGAATTTTCAAGCGATTATAAGTTATTTACACAGCGCCACCTGCTGATGAGATCGTAGAAGGGACGGGATTAGTTCATTCCATGAGCATTGATTCAACACCTTCATCCAACCTAGAGTTCGATGCCTTTGCGCTTTGTTTTACTTATTACAGCCTCCCCTGCTGAAGAAAAGCATCTCTACAGCATTTCCTTCTAATCTGAGCATGTTATTTTTAACAACTGTACAGCATTTTCTTATTTTGTAAACTTGCCCTTGCTGTAGTCTTATTTTTTATAGTTTTATCTTTGTGTGAATCTGCATGTTTCCATTCGCCTTTCTCTTTGTTGCCAATACACCCAAATTTCCCCACTAAAGGACGATAAAAGATATTTCTATTCAAATTTCTTCTATTCTATTTGTTTGTGTTTCATTGCATGATGTAACTGATGTTTTTTCATGCCAGAAATTTGTATATGTTCAATAGTGGTTTTTGAAAAACTCAAATGTGTCTCATGTCATCAGCATGCATCAGTACAGGTACATAAACCTAAATGAGGAAGGCAGGAAACTTCAGTTTCTTCTGGTTTTCAGAAATGTGACCCATTCCACGTCCCTGTTTAAATAACCACCTTGGACATTGCACTGAATAATCCATACGCCTGTAGGAACTGATCAATACAGCCACCGTGTTTGATGAGAAGCTGAGAATGCAGCAGAGATCCTAATGTACATTTTTAAAAGTTTAAGCACCATTTGATTTATCTTCTATACACTTAATTTATATATCAGAGACTTGATTGGGTCTTTTTTCTAGACTAGGCCCCAAGTCGGCCAACACTGTGCTGGTTTGATGTGATTAAGCCCGTATTAAACTTGCTTGCCCTTTTAACATAGCTCTGTGGTGTGACCAGAATTTATGTGCTGCAAATATCTGCAACTCAAATCAAATAGTGCAGATGATATGCTGTTGTTTTCCCCAAGTTATCACCATCAGAGACAACATAAAATACTATTTTAGGCATTTCATTAAAACTCATAATTCTTCCAAAGTTTTTCTGCTTTGTGAAAAATGGTCAAATAACAGAAGTTATGAGAACTAATGTTTAATGTTGAAATAACTGCTATGTAACAAAAAGACTCTTTAGACATGCTTTACAGAATGTACAAGTAAACAAGGTCTAACATATAATACAAATAAACATTTTACAAGAAAAGGCAAAACTTCAACAAAGCAAACTGAGCAGCGTTGAATACTGCCAGAGCAATCACTGTTCAACTTTGGTATAAAGTCATGATGGACTTTTGAGAGAACTAAAAGCACGATTTGTCATAGGCTGCGCTGGTATACATTTTTTTTACACATCCAACAAATAAATCAATTCAGATTACTTATGACTGCAAGCTTTCCACTGATAATTTTGCATTGTTTACGGAGAGTTTTTAAACAACAAAAACAGAACAATCATTTAGTGCCTCTGAAACAAGGAGTTAGACAAAAATAACAAGACCACAAAGTCACGCCAAGGGTTTTTCTCCTCGCTTGGATACCAGTTGGTCATTAGCTTTGTTGCTGATACCAAGTTCAGAAAATAAAAACAGGCAGGAAAAGTGCAAGGAACACAGATGTTAAGATTTATAAAAACAAGTCATAATTAAAATAAAAAAAACAAAGAAAGACTGATAGGAAGAACTTTCAGTATATGCCTGCACATCACTGAGGAACAAGACTTCTGAATACCATCTGCTGTTTAAGGCAATTGAAAGTACAGCTGAGTAATTTATATTATATATATATATATATATATATATATATATATATATATATATATATATACCATGATATACATTGTGATATTAGAATAATAAATTTAGCATTCTGAGTTTAGTACCATTTAACTTACTGGATCCCAACAACAGATCAAATTATCTGAATCACATTATTTTATGATTGACATTAAAATATACCTGTAATCAAACTCTCATACAGGGAAGAATCTGACATTTTGGCAAATGAAAAACAGAACACCCAGTCAAAAAGATCATTAAGTAAACATGGCCTAAACAGAAGCATTTACATAACTAGTTTTGTAATACAACGTATATTAGTGATCAGTACTGCTAAAAATGTTTTGAAGATCGTCTGACTCAACAGCATTAATATGGAAAGCTTGTTTGAGGTTATATTGAAATGCTCTCCAATATAAACTTTTTTTTTACCAGGGAAAACACATTGGCACAGGATTATGATGCAGCCGAACGGTGCTGGGCTTTTACCGGACAGTTTATAATGGAACGATTTTTTAAACTGGATGAATTTCTATCATCAAATCTCACCACAACATAGCAGCTGATGGTTTGAAACTATACGGTGGAGCTTTCCGATTAGTGTCTAAAAAATAAGAAAAAAATGAATTCTGAATCAAAAACAAAAAGTTACATTTGGGAAAAACGCTCATACATTGTGGACTTTAAGTTGCCTTTTTCAAGTAAATGCTGTAATTGTCACCTCAAATGCACAAAGAGCATGTAATTCATTAGATAATATTATTTACATACACATACATGAAACAACACAATACATTCCTTTTTTTTCACAGTCCAGAGTGAAATTATAAGGCTTCATTATTATTTGTGTAAGCTCAGTAATTTTCTGGCTTAACTGAAAAAACAACAACCTTGTAATCTGAAACAGAGAGTATACTGCACCATAAAGTTTGTCAAAATGAAGTGCCTGTAACAAAAGATGCAAAAGGGCCAACAATTCAGTGCATACTGTGGAAAGAAAGGTCACCGAGAATGGTCAATATAAAAAAGGCCATCTGTCAGACAACCATCAGGAAATACCCAGCAAAACTGTGATTGTCTCATGTGCAAAACAAATAGTTTTCTTCACAAAATGCTCTGCTCATTATTAACAAAAGTGTAAAATTAACATAATTTCAAAACCAGAAACAACTCTGTGTGTGTGTGTGTATATATATATATATATATAAACTCAGCAAAAAAAGAAACGTCCTCTGACTTTCAACTGTTTTTACTTTCAGTAAACTTAATGTGTGTAAATATTTGTATGAACACTAAGAGTCAACACCATAAGACATAAACTAAAAAAGTTTCACACATGTGACTAACAAAAATAGAATAATGTGTCCTTGAATGAAGGGAGGCTCAAAATCAAAAGTACCAGTCAGTATCTGGTGTGGCCACCAGCTGCTTGAAGTACTGCAGTGCATCTCCTCCTCATGGACTGGACCAAATTTGTCAGTTCTTGCTGTGAGATGTTACCCCACTGTTCCACCAAGGCACTTGCAAGTTCCTGGACATTTCTGGGGGGAATGGCCCTAGCCCTCACCCTGCGATCCAACAGGTCCCAGACGTGCTCAATGGGATTGAGATCCGGCCTCTTCGCTGGCCATGGCAGAACACCGACATTGCTGTCATACAGAAACTCACGCACAGAACGAGCAGTATGGCTGGTGGCATTGTCCTGCTGGAGGATCATGTCTGGATGAGCATGCGTAAAGGGAACCACATGAGGGAGGAGGATGTCTTCCCTGTACCGCAAGGCATTCAGATTGCCTGCCATGACAACAAGCTCAGTCTGATGGTGATGTGATATACCGCCCCAGACCATGACGGACCCCCCACCTCCAAATCAATCCCGCTCCAGGGTACAGGCCTCGGTGTAACGTTCATTCCTTCGACGATAAACACGAATCTGTCCATCCCCCCTGGTAAGACAAAACCGTGACTCGTCAGTGAAGAGCACTTTTTGCCACTCCTGTCTGGTCCAGCGAATGTGGGTTTGTGCCCGTAGGCGGCGTTGTTGCTGGTGATGTCTGGTAAGGACCTGCCTTACAACAGGCCTACAAGCCCTCAGCCCAGCCTCTCTCAGCCTATTGCGGACAGTCTGAGCACTGATGGAGGGATTGTGTGTTCCTGGTGTGACTCGGGCAGTTGTTGTGGCCATCCTGTACCTGTCACGCAGGTGTGATATTCGGATGTACCGATCCTGTGGAGGTGTTGTTACACGTGGTCTTCCACTGCGAGGATGATCAGCTGTCCTTCCTGTCTCCCTGTAGCGCTGTCTTAGGCGTCTTACAGTGCGGACATGGCAATTTATTGTTCTAGCCACATCAGCAGTCCTCATACCTCCCTGCAGCATGCCTAATGCTCGTTCACGCAGATGAGCAGGGACCCTGGGCATCTTTCTTTGGGTGTTTTTCACAGTCGGTAGACAAGTCTCTTTAGTGTCCTGCGTTTTTAGAACTGTGACCTTAAATGCCTACTTTCTGTAAGCTGTTAAGGTCTTAACGACCATTCCACAGGTGCATGTTAATTAATTGATTATGGTTAATTGAACATGCATGGAAAACATTGTTTAAACCCTTTACAATGAAGATCTGTAAAGTTATTTGGATTTTTACAACATTATTGTTGAAATACACAGTCCTGAAAAAGGGAAGTTTCTTTTTTTGCTGAGTTTATATATATATATTTATATAAAATACACACCACACCTTTGTGTTACTGTCCCTGGAATTTGCATAAGAGTCAGTCAGAATGGCTGTGGAAACGTGAGAGGTAAGCTA